>JAZKJV010010634.1:0-412076 GCA_037367405.1 Ottelia alismoides
TACTATCACTGAGAATAAGTGATGGGCCATGTCGCGACGACGTTGCGAATATAAGTGGGGGAGGTTGTAACATCCCAACCCCAAACATAGTGCCATACCTAAAACTCACGAAGTGTGGGTATGGTTTATAAGTGGTGGGGATTACTACTTGGTAACTTGGGCTTAAGCATTTTGGGTGGTTGTCAACGGGTCCATCTGAGCTTGAACCCAACAAGTTGTCAGGGTCAGTTTTCCTCGATAACGGACCGGGGACCTAAGCCCATGATGTTACAAATGGTATCAGAGCCAAATTCTCTCTGATAGTGGAAAGGGCTACCCGAGTGGTGGAGCCACCCCTACAAAGAGGTTGGAGGAAATGGCTACCCGGAGCGTGCAGCCGCCACTATCAATGAGAATAAGTGATGGGCCATGTCGCAACGAGGACGTTGCAAATATAAGTGGGAGAGGTTGTAACACCCCAACCCCAAACATAGTGCCATACCTAAAACTCACGAAGTGTGGGTGTGGTTTATAAGTGGTGGGGATTACTACTTGACAACTTAGTCTTAAGCATTTTGGGTGGTTGCCAATGGGTCCATTTGGGCCCGAACCTAACAAGTTATCAGGGTCAGTTTTCCTCGATAACGGACCGGGGACCTAAGCCCGAGACGTTACAAATGGTATCAGAGCAGGTTCCCTCTGATAGTGGAAAGGCTACCCGAAGGGAACTAAGCCGGGAGCGTGCAACCGCCACTGTCACTGGGAATAAGTGAATAGGCCATATCGCAACGAGGATGTTGCGAATATAAGTGAGGGAGGTTGTAATACCCCAACCCCAAACATAGTGCCATACCTTAAACTCACAAAGTGTGTGTGTGGTATATAAGTGGTGGAGATTACTACTTGACAACTTGGGCTTAAGCATTTTGGGTGGTTGTCATCGGGTCCAATTGGAGCCGAACCCAACAAGTTGTCAGGACCAGTTTTCCTCGATAACGGACCGTGGACCTAAGCTGGGACGTTACAAATGGTATCAGAGCCATCGGGTCCAATTGGAGCCGAACCCAACAAGTTGTCAGGGCCAGTTTTCCTCGATAATGAACCGGGGACCTAAGCATGGGACGTTACAATGGTATCAGAGTGGTATCCATCTGATAGTGGAAAGGGCTACCCGAAGGGAACTAAGCCGGGAGCGTGCAGCCGCCACTGTCACTGGGAATAAGTGAATGGGCCATGTCGCAACGAGGACGTTGCGAATATAAGTGGGGGAGGTTGTAACACCCCAACCCCAAACATAGTGCCATACCTTAAACCCACAAAGTGTGGGTGTGGTATATAAGTGGTGGGGATTACTACTTGACAACTTGGGCTTAAACATTTTGGGTGGTTGTCATCGGGTCCAATTGGAGCCGAACCCAACAAGTTGTCAGGGCCAGTTTTCCTCGATAACGGACCGGGGACCTAAACCTGGGACGTTACAAATGGTATCCGAGCCAAATTCTCTCTGATAGTGAAAAGGGCTACCCGAGAGGTGGAGCCGCCCCTACAAAGAGGTTGGAGGAAATGGCTACCCGGAGCGTGCAACCGCCACTATCACTGGGAATAAGTGATGGGCCATGTCGCAACGAGGACGTTGCGAATATAAGCGGGGGAGGTTGTAACATCCCAACCTCAAATATAGTGTCATACCTAAAACTCGCGAAGTGTGGGTATGGTTTATAAGTGGTGCGGATTACTACTTGATAAATTAGGCTTAAGCATTTTGGGTGGTTGTCAACGGGTCCATCTGAGCCTGAACCCAACAAGTTGTCAGGGCCAGTTTTCCTCGATAATGGACCGGGGACTTAGCCCGGGACGTTACAATATCAATGGTATGCGCCACTCATCGAGACATGCATATTAACAAAAATAAATATCACATATTATAATGACCTAAACAATCTCCAATCAATAGTATAAACAAATTGCCACAAACTACAAGAGCACCTACACATACATGACATGAGGAAACTATGGTGAATACTTTGAAGCAAGTCATCAACATGACTAATAACTTAAACGATTAAGTCTCTACAAGAGCACCTACACATACATGACATGAGGAAACTTTGGTGAATACTTTGAAGCAAGTCATCAACATGACTAATAACTTAAACGATTAAGTCTGTATCCATCATTTTATAGACGAACCATGAATTTTCTCTTTGCTGCAATATGCTTTCTTCTTTTGTCTTTTTTCAAGGCTATTTCACGTTTTTCCATGTCGGTTGGATGGATAATATATACCTATATGCACGATACCTCTGTAAACCATCGATGAGATTGAGAGATATGTTTTGGGTGGGTATGCTAGAGGTGAAGGAGAAAAATGATTTAGTTAAGAAGAGCTGCTAAGGTACTTTAGGAGGAGCTTGTAAGCCGCGGGGCGAGTAGAGGAATTTTGCGTATCCGGATTGGTTTAAGGAAAATATGTGAATAGAGAGAGTTGGAGGGGGTCGAAACATTAGTAAATATGAGTCATTTGACGATGATTCAACTGCAGAGAGGAGATATAATTAGGCTCCCAAGTTCCATTTCCTCGATCTAAGCAACGAAGAATGAATCAATCTCACTCCACCTCCGCTCCTCCTCACCTTTCGATTCAAAAGCCTCATCACTTGACTGCTTCAACTTTTATATCTCTCCTCATCTCACCTCCTCCGACCTCACCAACTCTTTCCATCACTTTTAAACAAACGCCCCCTTTCAGCTCTTCCCAATAATAATTGGTAATTTGATTTGATACATTATGGTCGGTGATGGTAATGGTGGTTATTCAGATGGAGTTTATAAATGGAAAGAAAGCAATCCGAACCTTGGGTAAACAAAAGCCTATGTGGGTAAGTAAAGGCCTACATATCATTTCCAATGTTATACTGTCAACCTCTCAACCATTTTTCCAATACAGTCTTTCCATCGACCAGGAGTAAAATTCGTACAGGCCGTATGCCTCGAATCTTATTCACCGCATACAGTGAACATTTTTATATTTAGTTAAATACCGTGAGAAAGCCGCCTCCGCCTTTTCAAAAGGCGGCTTCCATTTGAGCCAAAATCTGCGATCCAAAGGAACATACACACAAGATCCAAAGGTTCCATTTGAATAGGAAGCCGTCATCTGAAGAGGCAGCTTCAATACACAACATCAAAACCACCTTTTCAAATGCGATTTTGGCTCAAATGGAAGATGCCTCTTGAAAAAGCGGCTTTCTCACGATATCTAACTAAATATAAAAATATTCACCGTATACAGAATAAGATTCAGGCATTCGGTATGTGCCGAATTTTCTCCATCGACCAGAAACCAAATGAATAATTGTTGTCCAGAGGGATTTTGCAGATGCGGATTTGTTGACGAAAATATCCGAATGTTGGGGCGGGGGGGGGGGAGGGGGCATCATAAATATGAACCATCGGATCGTGATCCGACGGCGAGGCAGAGCTGGGGCTCCCTGCGATCCGTTCCCGGACAGAGGGCGAGGATACATCGGCAGAACAGCGAGGAACGAATCCTTCACTGGCGCTCCTCCTCGTCTCTCGATCCAAAAACCTCATCCCTGGACTGCTGCACTGCACCCTGTATGTCTCTCCTCGTCCCACCTCCCGCCGCCCTCCGACCTCACCAGCTCTTCCCGGTACTTCTGCTATCATCACATCAACGTTAACTCAGATTCTTGTCACCGTTTCTTAGTTGGGTCACCACCGCAGTCGGAAATGCGATCTTTGGAATGACCATACTTGCACCATCTTTAAATCGACTGCTTTCTTTTTTTTATAATATTTTGTTTTGTTGGTAAATGAAAGTTTGCAACTTTGGCCTGACAACATCTTATTCTCGCAGTTTGGGAATTACCTAGTGCGGTGTCGAATGGAAGTGTTGTCGAGTGGCTGTTATTGTGCTGCTCAGTTGGGGCGGAAGCCGACGGCCATTAAGAAAGCGAAGCATCCACAGAATGTTGATCTGCCTCCTCTACTGCCCAAGAACAAGAAGAAGCCCTTATGCCATTCCGATCAAAAAAATGCAGCGGGCGGCGAGGGCGGACAAGAAACTGGCTGAGATGGGCATAGAGAAGCCCCTTGAGCCGCCCAAGAATGGGATTATAGTTGCAGACCTCGTACCTATCGCCCATGAGGTGCTGGAGCAGTGGAAGGTGATGATTCGAGGACTTACACAGCTCTTGCACGTTGTTCCAGTTTATGGGTGCAGGTATATTGATTACTTTCTGCATGTATATTGATTACTTTGCTCAGAGAGTTTTCAATTCCGTTTAACTAGGCTAATCTGCTTTTACTTTTCCTCGTATAATATGCCTCGAGTCGAAGTTGTCCTTCTCAGCCAATGAAGTTATCTACTTGTTTGACAGTTATACTGATCAATCTGAAGTTATATATCTAGTTTACTTAACTGGTAAAGTCTTCAAGGCCTTAGAACCCCCGTAATGGTCTGGTGGTAGAAGCAGATAACGGGCCCCATATTGAAAATTGAAGATAACTCATACCGATTTTTTCAAATTGATGATATTGATCTAAGTGGCAGAAAATTTGTGCTCCATTTCTCGCATTTCGACAATATCATCGACACAAACAGATATATAAGGGTACACAATGACTGATATTCTGGAATTAGGAATGTAGACCATATCGATAACTGATATTCTAATGATTGCATTCAATTCTGAACAGTGCAGTCCCATCATAGATATATTTACCATCATATGAGCAATATATCAAAATATTTCAATCCCTAGATATTGTGATCATTTTTGTCCTCACTAAAGGGAATTTCAGAAAAAGCGGTATGCGGTATTCAGTCGCAGGGGTCACTGCATAGCGAGTATTTAATATGCGGGAGAGTATGCGGTTAGATATTTTTTTATTACTAAAATTATAAATAAATATTTAATATCCTCTACATCTCTTGATTACAATAATAAAGAATTGAAGGTAGAATGAACAAAACTATTGGGATAAATAGTAATATAGAGTCAACTCATCAATTGAAAGAGCATATGGCTTTTAATTTAAGGCGGGTGGGGTTATTTGGGTTTGGGGTAAATAAAAAAATCATTAGAAAAGTGGCCGAGTAAGCGGGCGCATAGGGGGTATACTCAACCGAGTATGCTGGTCAACCTGCATACATGGTCGTTTCATCATATTCAACCGAGTAGGTGGAAAATGACTTGGTTGTGGAATAATCAACACAAGTTAATTATAAACCCTTTGCAGTTGGAAGGAGCCACGCTCCGGGCATTCTTCAGACGTTCTCGCCTGCATGGTGGCCCGGGTACAGGACTTTGGGCTCACTTGTGGTTACTCCAAGGATGGCATAAAGGTACCTCTTCTCCAGTACGCTGATGACATCATTTTCTTCATTGAGGGGAGTAGGGACGAGGCCAGCAGCATGGCGATCACTCTCGAGCTATTTGGAGAGATGTCGGGACTAGTGCAGAATACTGGCAAATCCACCTTGGTTTCGTTTGCTCTATCTGCTGAAGAGGCACGTCTCTATGGTCAGGAGCTAGGATTGGAATGCGACACTCCTCCCATTCGCTATTTGGGGGTTCCATTAACGTCCGGTAGGACAAAGCTGGGAGATTGGCTACCTTTTATCGAGAAGCTGGAGAAAAGGCTCGCAGGGTGGAAGACCTCGGTCCTTTCTAGAGGAGGCCGTCTTGTGCTTGTGAAGGCGGTGCTCTCTGCGATTCCCATGTACTTCATGCCCACGCATCTTATGCCGATTGGTATTCGTGCACGACTTGGGAGACTTATGAGGAGATTCTTGTGGGGCAAAAGTAGACAGGACGCTGCAGGAATGCACCTGGTAGATTGGGAGACTATCACCCTTCCAAAAGGTGAGGGTGGTCTCGGGGTCAGACGTCTTGACGCGTTGAATCAGGCCTTGTTGCTGAAGTGGGTGAGCAGGATCTGGGGGAGCAGTGTAGACCTCTGCATTGATCTCATCCATCAGATTTACACGGTAAACGGTACCTCGCCGGTGAGAAATGTACGTGGCCTCATGCCCTCCCCTTTCTGGAAGGGCATCGTTGCGACCATTACGCGCTTTTGTGGGCTTTTCAAGTCGGTTCTGAGCAATGGAGAGTCCTTTGCTTTTTGGACTGATGACTGGACGGATGGGGGTACGCTCTCTGCACGCTTTCCACGCTTGTTTGCTTTGGCGGCTGATCGTGACATGCGGGTTGCCTCCTGCTAGGGAGACGAGAACTGGATGCCGTTGTTTCGTGCGAGCTTTTCGGACCAGCGCTTGGAGGAATTTCTCCTTCTGTTGGACTCCTTGAGGGCTTTTGGTGGCCCATCTGGGGAACGAGACCACTGGGTGTGGAGAGGGGGTTCATTCTCGGTCAAGAAAGCCTATGCGACGATCTGCAGACCACCTCCCTCGCAGTCGGCTGACCTAGTTAGAGATTGCCAATTCTTGTAGGGGTTGGGCCTCCCTGAGAGGGTTGGATTCTTCTTGTGGCTCTTCAGGAGAAAGAGACTAATGATGAGAGATCGCTGCACTAAACTGCTTAGACCAATCTCAGACAGATGCCTCCTTTGTGGCAACGAAATTGAATCTATTGAGCAAGGTTTTAAAAAATGTGAGGCGTATCGAGGCATTTTCCTAGTATTGGCGTATCGAGGCGTAAGCCTCACTCGTGAAAGAAAATTTTTCATAAAATATAATAATTAATTGTAACTACAATTTTCAAGTTCTAAAAATTAAATAGTTATGATTAAATACATAACTCCATGATATTTCAAGGCTAACGTCATGGTTTAAACATCTAAGTTGTTATATAATTCTCTTTTTTAAACTCTAAATCTGTAAGGAGTCAAGTAAATATGGATATGTAAGCACAATAATGGGTAACTCTCCACAAAATTTAAAGTTTTGAACAACATTTAACTAAAAGGACTAGATGTAACATACCATTTTCAAAATTAGATGAGATATGTGTCATTCAATTGAGAAGGATAAGAGAGTAAGCAGTGAATCTATGATCACTTTTTACTTTACCATAATGATTGGGGGATAAAATACTTGAATATTGCATGTTATGATCATCTTTGTTCATGCATGCTTTAATGTGAATTAATTTAGTTCCGATTGAATAGAAGAAAAGATGAGACATTACAAAATATACTTTTCAAAATTTAGGTCAAAGTAAGGGACTTGCATCTAAACATTTTAATAAAGAAAGCATTTATGCTTGATTCATACTAAAGAGTAGAGGCATTAGATTTAAGGACTCATGACTCAATTTTTTGTTCATGTTGATTTATAAAAAAACATGCATAACAAAGTAAAAATAAGCTTAATATGTTAATAAATTAAAAAAAGCATTTCAGTGAATCATGAGCTTAAAGACTTGAAAATACTTATCTATGAAAGATGAAAAGTTCACAATCAAAAAGAAAAGGAAAAAATATTGCAAAAAAAAAGTAAAAAAGCAGTCCATATATGAGGCAACGCCTCGAGGTGCGCCTCACAAGCCTCGAGGCGCACGCCTCACTGAGGCTGAATGAGGCTATAGCCTCGAGGCGTTTTTCCTTGAAGAATGCCTCGAGGCATACGCCTCAACGCCTCGAGGCGCATTTTTAAAAACAATGTCTGGGAGGGCTCGGTCCTCGACTGGATGAGAACGTCAAGCCCTATCTCATTCTGTGAGTCCCTCTACAACGCCAGACATCGTCCGAGGAGAGAGCTGCTCTGCCCTTTAGCCTTCGTGTGGGCCATCTGGTTGGCTAGGAATGCTTTGTTGTTTGAGGGATAGAGGTTTTATAGGGAAAATGTTTTCTTCAGGTGGCGAGGCTGTTGGAGGGCTGGCTCATGTAACTTTCTCTTTTTTTCCTGTACTTCTTTTTTTACTTCTTAATAAATCTCTGGGGTGGGCACCATTGAGTGTTTCCCCCTTATTTGGGCTTCAAAAAAAAGGTTAATCATAACCTTAGGAGCAATGCAAACTATGTAATCAGTTGGAAGATCTCTAAACAAAGTGAGTATAAAGAGAGTAATAATATATGTAATGGTCTAACTAATCTGAAGTCTAAACATAACTGTAATGCTTTATAATCAGGTTTAAGGTCAGAAGACCATTACACATTAACCATGATTTGAATACCACTTATAATTGTATTACTCATTACGATTAATGGGGTATCCGAGCTCCAATACCATCTGTAATTCTCCGCTCCCTCGTGGCATGTCCTGATGAGGGAGACGGGACGTCTCATCTTTTGACCGTCTCTTTTAACTTCTCGAATTTGGATATCCAATAATAATCATAACAAGCACATACAATCACCATTCGGAACATAAAAGAACGAAGAATGTCATTGATGTCCATCATATTTTCTTTACATGTATAGTTTCACAATCCTTTAATTGAAAGATACATGATATTACACAAGCAGATGAAGTAAAAGACTTAAAATATTATATCTTTGTTTCTTATAAATTCTAGACACAATATAATATGCGTATCTTTCAATTAAAGGATTGTAGAACTGTACACGTAAAGAAAATATTGTGTTCGGTGGACATTAATGTCGTTCTTCTTTGCTTTTATGTTTCGAATGGTGATTGTATGTGCTTGTAATGATTATTGTTGTGTATCCATATCGGAAAAGTTAATAAAGGTAGTCAGGCCATACATCTCGTCTCCCTCATCAGAACAATCTATGAGGGAGTGGAGTGTTACAACCATGGTCGAGTCTGACTTCAAGGATCTTAAACCACCTTCCTAGCTAGCTCGAAATCGAAAAACATCTCACACAGATTGTACACGTCGAATAATTGGCAGTCACTAGGAAGTCCTTTATGGAATTCGCCATTCCATCATCACAATTAAAGCCCTCTGCTACCGCCCTCCCCATAAGTTTCTATGACTTAATGAGAAGGATCGCTACTATTATTAGGCAGGAGCCCTTTACCAGTACAATATACTTCCACTATTGTCATTGGTATTATCTTGATAAGGCATTTGACATGTCATCATAAGAAATACAAGCCAAGACCACTGATGAGGGATTATGTGCGTTACGAGATAGTTATCTATGATGGAGAGAAGATGATATTTCTCTTACAAAACTCCTTCAACCTACTCTTATGTTGTCTTGACTATCTAGTTATGAATCTTTGTCCCAAATTGAGAACAAACTGCACCCATGTCTAAAGCTTCAATTGGGATTGAATACACGAAATGTGGGAACGATCTCACTATAAAGTCATTAAAAACTTGATCGAAGAATCATTTATTAAAGAAGCCATGGAGTTGGTTAAAAAAGATGGAATTGAAATGCTCATCTGCTAGCATGTGAATTTCTCTGGCTAAGCTTCTTTCTTTGGTTGATTTAGCAATAACAAGACTAGGGAAGAGAGGGTGGAAAGAGCAGTAGTACAAGAGGAGCAGTAGGATAAGGAGGAACAAGATTGAATGGCTACATAATGATGACAATGAAGGGAGAAATGGAATCGAGGTTGCATTAGCAAATCATTTTAGGGAAATTATGCATGGTGGGGGGTTCTTTATAGAGGTGGAGGGGACGGTTGCTAATCGGTTCCGTGGTGTAAGCTAACAATCTGGTGAGGGACATTTATGGGGAGGAGTTGTTGGCAGTAAACTAAAACCCTTAAGCATGACTTATCTCTAGGACCTGATGATTTCTCGAGCTTTTTATACATCAAGTTTCGTGAGTTAGTGGGTTACAATGTGAGTGTTGGCTGAGAGAGATCGCGAAGGGGAAATTGGAACTAAAATGAGCGGGAGCGAGAGTATGAGTGGGGCAGGAGTGGGAATGGGAGTGGGGGCAGTGCCGAAGGGGAGAAGGCCTACTCCCGATGTGATCAGAGGGCCACCGACCTAGAGAGGGAAGAGGGGAAGGTGCGATAGGATGTAGAAATGGAAGAACTTGCGGGGGATGGCCCTTGGAGCGTGTTGAAGGAGAAGAAATGCCTTTTGAAGGGCACTTGCACTGCGGCGAGATGATGCTTCTGGTGCAGCGCAACATATCATCTATCCATGACATGGGTGTATGTTGTACAAGTATGCTTGCAGTGTGGGCTTCTGAGTCATTGTTAGAGGGAGTGCCCAACGAGAGGGATGCACTCGAATAAGGAAACTCCGGTAGTAGACGTAGAGACTACGGAGCATGTTGCTCATGCGGTAAACACAAAAGCTGCATCAGTCAGAATCGACGGGTTCCCCGAGAAGACCTGTGAGGATGGAGCAAGATGTCGAGGGCTTAAGGTCATAGGTGAAGGGTATACTTTGATATACCTTGCCTTGCCCATAAGCTCTACCATCGAGTCTTTAGCCAAAACCTCGGCGTATAGATTTCCACCTTCTGAAGCTATGGATATCCGGGAACCCACACAGTCAAAAGGTAGAGATCGAAAGACAAGGAGAGTTGAGCCCAAGGGTGGGGGCGATGAGACTTTAGCATTTGCTTGTTGTTCAACTGTCACTGATTGAGGAGATGATGGACAAGCATAGAAAGAAAAGGTTTGAAGGTAGGTCAATAGCATATGGTGACGTGGTTGACTTGTTTTCACAATGCCATATTCGAGTAGTGATCTTCTAGTCTTTCAAATATGGAAAAGGTTCGACATAGGAGAAAAGGCATGACCATGACGACTTGTGTGCCTATGAAGATGCAGATTTATGCAAGTTTCGCTCATGTTCTTGCTCTTTCTTCTTCCTCCCCTGAAATAATGAGACTCATTTCATAGTGAAATCCACTTCCTTCATCTTCCTACCTAGAGTCAAATCCCCCATGCGCCTCGAGCAACTAGTTATAAGTGTATGCATCAGCTGCATAGAAGATAGCAACAACGAAGAGACAAGTATGTTCATTCGTCTCAATCACGAGTGCTCGGAATATATAAATCCCCACTGGTAAACTCCTTGGTACCGATGCCAATCTGAAAACTAGAAATTTAGGTTAGGGGAAATCTTCTAACTGGGGGTTGTTTAGGGGATCCCATATTGGACGAATCTTCCTCTTGATTAAAAGAAGAGCATCTTCGGAATGGAATCGAAAGAGGCATGACTTCCACATGGGCAAGCAAAATAGAAGTCATACCCCTGACGTGATGTCCGATGAAGTGTAGGAAGACTTACTGTTGCGATTATCGAAGGAGGTGATGAAGGAGGAGTGGACCCTGTTGGAAGAAATTAGTGCGTTGTTATTTCTGAGAAACCCTAGGCTTTCTTATATAGAGGAGAGTCCTTTGGGTAAATTACAGAAAGAGGATACATAGAAATAAAATAACGAAACATGTACATAGAGAATATGAAAATATATAAATATCTCTACACTCCCCCTCAAGATGGAGCATAGATGTCAATCATGCTCATCTTGGACGAACACTTCAGGAATGTTCCTCTGAGCAACGCTTTGGTAAATATATCTGATGTTTGCTCTCCTGAACTGATATGGGAGGTAGATATCAACCCCTTCTGAATCATATCTCTCGTGTAATGACAATCTATCTCAATATGTTTAGTTCTCTCATGGAATGCAGGGTTGTTTGCAATAAACAGAGCAACTTGATTATCACATTGTAACTGCATGGGTAGAGGAACTTCTATTTGTAAATCTACTAACACTACTCGAACCCACATCATTTCGCTACTTGCTTGTGCAATAGCCCTATATTCAGACTCGGCACTTGATCTAGCCACAACTGTTTGTTTCTTGCTTTTCCAAGAAACAAGGGAACTGGCAACAAATATTGTGAAGCCCTAAGTAGACTTCCTATCCTTAGGACACCCTGCATAGTCAGCATCAGCACACGCAGATACAGAGAGGGTTGCTCCTTTCTTGAAAAGTAATCCTGCACCTGGAGATGATTTTAGATTTCTCAATATCATGTATATAGCGTCCATATGTACTTGTCGAGGCTGCTCCATGAACTGACTCACTCGACTCATAGCAAAGGAGATATCTGGTCTGGTAATAGTAACATAAAGGAGCTTTCCCACCATCTCTCTGTATCTCCTCTTATCAACCTCATATGTATCATCATCGTATAACTTCATGCTAGGATCCATAGGAGTAGTAGAAGGTCGGCACTCAATCATGCTCGCCTCAACAAGCATGTCTGTAACATATTTCCTTTGGGTAATCACAAAACCCTGCGCATCTCTAGCAAATTCCAACCCTGAGAAATACCTTAGGGTGCCCAAATCCTTAGTGACAAACTGACTGCCCAAAATTTCTTTTACCATCTTTATTCCATGCACAACATCTCCTGTAACAATTGTATCATCAACATCAAGGTTGCAAAGTCGGTACTCGGTTGGTCAGGTTACTGACTAAGGATTAAGCGACAGTCAGGCGATTAATCGGATTTAGTCGGACTTTAATCGGCTTCGATTATTTAAATATATAAATCATTTTATACATATATTATTACATATTTACATATATTTATATATTTTTTTACTATCATAATGAATCAAAAGAAGTAATTGAATTTAAATTAAACGTTAAGCATATTAGAATAAGTTTTCTTTTAAAAAAAATAAAAAAATATGCTATCTCCAAGCAAAAATTGGTTGACTAGTGGACCTAGTCAGAATTAGTCGGTACTCGGTCGACCACCCCACTGACTAAACTAGTCGGACCTACTAGTCGGGCTAGTCGGGTGACTTTTACAACATTGATCAACATAAACCATGATAACAACTATACCTCTAGATGTTCTCTGTACAAACAGAGAATGGTCTGGATTTGACCTCTTGAACCCCTGTCGTTCAACCAGATCCGAGAGCTTCTGAAACCACGCTCTTGGACTTTGTTTAAGACCATATAATCGCCTTATGGAGTCTACTAGCATGTTGACACTCCCCCTCAACAGCAAACCCCGGAGGCTGTTGCATGTATACCTCCTGTAGATCTCCATACAAAAAAGTATTTTTAATATTTAGCTAAAATAAGGGCCCATCACGTACCACTGCAACAGAAAGTAGAACACGTAAAGTGGAGTGACGAGCAACATGAGAGAATGTGTCCAAATAATCTACTACACCATAGGTTTGAGTACACCCACATGCCACAAATCCTGCCTTGTACCGATCAAGACTCCTATCTGCATGATATTTAACCGCAAACAATCATCTGCAACTGCCAATAGAGGCACCAGGAGCAGACACCAAACTCCAGCCTCCAGGTACCACGTGATTGCAAAGCGGCCATCTCTTCCTCCATTGTAAAACGCCATCGACTATCTTTCAAGGCCTCTTGGTAAGTCCATGGAATATCTACAACAAATAAAGCAACTGCAAATCTCTGAAAATCCCTGTCAGGCAATGAAAGGATACATGGGAAGCAAGCGAATATGACGCACAGGTACGCTTTTTCTTCCTAATGGCAATGGGTATGTCCATGTCCTCAGGAACCTTCTCCTGCAATGATCCCTGTACAGAAATATCGCCAGACCCATCGTTAGAAAATATGTTATCAGAACAAACCCGGGGCGTACTGGATGATTGGTCGTGACCATGAGCAGTAGCTGGCCGACAGGTATAGTATTTGGGTAAGGGTGGAACAATGGTCATATGCGGCTGTGTAGAGGGAACTGGTGGTGGTGATGGAGGTGTCGGTGGTGGCGGCGGTGGTGGTAGTGGTGTAGCAGGAGGAGACAATGGACTCGGAGGAGGAGGTGGTATGTAGATTTCAGTATCAGACTCTGAAGAAGCCAACATGTCACGTGTAGGAGTGAAATACATTACGGTTTAAAAAATTGTGACATCAACACTGATATAGTATTTCCTCCGTAATGGATCATAGCACCTATATCCCTTCTGGATCCTGGAGTACCCAATTAACACACATTTGACAGCCCTAGGAGAGAGCTTGTCAAGACCTAGAGCCAACTGGTGAACAAATGCAACAGAACCAAAGACATGGGGAATAAGAGAGAACAATTCCTTCTCTGGGAAAGCTATAGAGAAAGGAATTTTCTCTCCCAAGACAGACGAGGGCATACGGTTCACTAGATAACATGCCGTAAGAACCACATCCCCCCAAAACGAATGTGGGGCACGACTCTGAATGAGCAGGGTCCGAGTGACATCAAGTAAATGTCGATGCTTTCTCTCAGCAACAACATTGTGTTGAGAAGTATAAGCACATGATGTTTGATGAATTGTACCACGGGATGTAAAAAAATATGATAGTGTATGAGTACAAAATTCCAAAGCATTATCGGTCATGACAAACTTCACATACGCAGAGAAAACATTATGCACTTCATTGATAAAAGTTTTGACCACATCCCCCGCTTCAGATTTATTCTTCAACAGAAACACCCAAGACAAACGAGAAAACTCGTCTACTGCAACAAGACAAAACCGGTGTCCCTGATGATCAGGAACACGACTTGAACCCCAGATATCGACATGAAACAACTCAAAAAGGGAGCTACTGCTCTGACTCTAGTGACTGGGAAAAGCTGACCGATGATGCTTTCCCAACTGACATGCTTCGCACTGAAAGGAGGAACCTGAAGAAATCTGAGGTAAAATGCGACACATCTTCTGGAGAGGGAGGTGACCAAAACATAGATGCCAAGTATAGGGAGAGGCTGGCAGTGTTCAGGAAATCGGCCGAGTATACCGCATACTCGGCCGTATACTCGTATTCAGTAGCCTTGGCGCACCGAGTATGGTCAAATCGTCATCTAGGCGGGTCAGGCCGCATACTCGGCCGAGTATGCGGTATATGCAGCCGTTTATGCGGCCGATTTTCGAATAAACTTTTTTAAAACCTTAATCTAAATTCGGACATCCGACTTAACGCTCTTTCAATTGATGTTTTTGCTCACTTGACTCTATTATCCCAATAGTTTTGTTCCTTGTACCTTCAATTCTTTATTATTATAATCAAGAATATAATATTTAGAGGTTATTAACATGATATTAAAAATTTATTTATATTTTTAATAATAAAAAATACAAAACCGCATAAAACCGCATACTCCCCGCATACTCTCCCGCATACCGCATACTCTCTATGCAGTGACCCCTCCGACTGAATACCGCATACCGCCTTCCTGAACATTGGAGGCTGGTCTGGTTGAATGAAAGGATGCCCCTGCAAAAGGAGTGCGAACCAACCTATAAAGTCCGCCCTGTTCACAGCCACACCCAGTCACTCTGCTCGTAAGGATGTCCTGAAAAACAAAAGACGATGGGTCAAAAATAGCTCGACAGTGTAAGTCCTTTGTAAGCTAGCTAATAGACAACAAATTCATAGAGAAATCGGGAGCATGTAACACATTCTGCAGACGCATCGAACGCGTCAAAGAAATCTCCCCCTGTCCCGTGTTCAGGGAGTGAGTCCCATCGGCTATTACCACAGTCCTTCCTGGAGGAACCTGTCTGTATGCTGTAAGATGCTCTCTGTCTCCACATAAATGATGTGTCACCCCAGAGTCCATAATCCACTATGTAATCTCATATCCGTGACAATAGGTAAATGCAGAGGGGCTACTTGAGGTACTAGCTGTAGCAGATGTACTGGCAGAAGTAGAAGCTGCCACATCTGAATGGCCTCCTGGAGATAAGGCAGGGGGCGTGATATCCCTAAGTCTGGCGACGACATCATCAAATCTCTGATATGAAGTAGTAGGTGCAGGAGACTCAACTTGCTCTGCTACCTGTGCTGATGCTGGGAAACCATGCTTAGAATAGCATGTATCCTTTGAATGACCGGGACGATGACAATACGTGCAGGGCTGACGAGTCCGACCCCCTCTATCACGGAGTCCACATCCATGAAAGGTAGAAAAACCGCCTCTGCCCTGGAGGCTGCCACTACCGAAGAGGTCTGGCTAGTAGTAGCATCGGAACGGTGATCCCGCTAAGTCTACGAAAAGCTTCCTCTATAGGATGAATAGTGGCATCTGCAAGAATCCGAGAGCGGGCATCATCATATTCAGGATCAAGTGCAACAAGGAATACGCCAACCATGGTAGCATTCCTGTAGGTCTTCTGCTGCTCAGGAGTAGCCGTCAGAAGCATGAAGCTGTGGATCTTCTCAAACATTCCATGCAAGGATGTGTACAATGAGTGGAGAGGCCTTCCATTCTGTTTGACAGTGAAGATATCATGCTGCAATTGAAGAATCTTGGTCTCATTCCGTGCCTGAGAATAGGTTGATGCGAGAATATCCCACATTGCCTTGGTAGTGGTATGATGCAACACGTCATTGGCGATCTCTATCGTCAATGTACCTGACAGCCAAACTTTGGCATATGCGTCGTCTGCCTCCCACGAGGCGTGAATCCATGTTTTCTCTACCGGTTCATCGTCGGTAAGAATATGCTTCTTACCGTTAGACTTCATAAGGCTCATGAACTACATGGCCCGGAGCTCATAGTTCGTCCCATCCTTCTTGACAATTGGTGCCGAACCTGTGAAGGCACTTATGGCGGGTACATCTACTTTGTTTTCTGACATGTTGTCGGATGAAGATCACAAGGGTTTTGTAGACCGATAGATAGATGTCTACACAGACATGTGAGGATTCGATTGCATATGTAGACTTATGCAATCAAATCCATCAACCGAAGCGAACTTAGAGAGGGGAAGGCGGAAGAAGGGGCCGACGACAGTGGAGGATGACAGGCTGGATTGACAGCCTGGCGAGAGCGACTGGCGGGCTGGCAGCACCGGCGAGAAGGGGTTGGTGGGCGGGCGCGGCTGGCGGGCGGCGGTGCCGAGAGGAGAAAGAGGAGGGGGCGTCTGGTTGGTGTGGATTAGGGTTAGGGTATACGAGCTCCGGTCTAGGACCGCCACTCTGATACCATTTTGGAAGAAATAAGTGCATTGTTATTTCTGAGAACCCTAGCCTCTCTTATATAAAGGAGAGTCCTTTGGGTAAATTACATAAAGAGGATACAGAGAAATAAAATAACGAAATAGATACATAGAGAATATGAAAATATATAAATATCTCTACATACCCACTGGATGTGCTAGTGGTGGGGGAAGGCTATGGGATCGTTTGGTTGCAGGGTTGGACAGGGTTGGGTTGGGCAGGGGTACCCCTGTGAATAGTAAACTGTGAGGAGGAGAACCCTGTTTGGTTGGAGGGCCAACCCGAGTTGGGTCAAGCCAACCCTGCCCAACCCTCTAACCAAACGAGCCCTATGCGTTGATCTTGAGGAAACTGCGGGAGAGGGGCAGTGAAGGGTCGAGGGATTAGTGTCAATACTATATGGCTGAAAGGAGGTGCTTTTTGCGTTAGAGGGATGTCGTCGGAGGGTGCGAAAGAAGCGTTCGCGGGGGCGATGAGTAGGGCTTGTCACGCTATGCAAGGGGTGCGGTAAAGTGGCGACGGCCTCGCTTTCTGGAAGGAGGTGTTGGGGACGAAGAGATGGCGTGGAAGCTTTTGGTTGTCGAGGTTCCATTGAGGTGTAGAAGAGTAGAGGTACTTCGGGAGGTGTTGGAGAGTATTGGTGACGTGGTAGAGATTTACAACACCGACATGAGACCGGGCGAGGGGTCAGAAATGGTCCTATTAATGAAGGGGAAGCAACCACAATCGCCCCTTAGAGCCACGATGTGGATTGGTCGGAGACTCGTGTTATTGTGTTTGGCAGTCGTTGAAGGAGGTACCGGAGAAGATCAAAGACCACGCTCGACAACAGTAAGCCCGATGGTCGGTCGTTGCGAGGGAGATGAAGCCCAAAGGCTTCCCTCGAGAAACCCTAGCGTTAACTTTAGGACATTGAATGTGACGACGCTTGGCGGTGGTTCCGTGGATCTTATTTCAGTTTACCAAATAAACCTGATCGGCTTTAAGGGCAAGAACCCGATTACGGGGATTCCTTTGAACTCGACTATGGTGATTTCAGATCCAAACTCGACTAATGAATATCCATTCTCGAGCCCAAATACGGGGGCCACGGTCTCGGATCCGAATCGGTGCCTTTCAGGTCTCCCAGTATCGGATGCGGCGGTCCACTTCCCAGGCTCGATGATCCACCCGAATATGGGGATGGATCTAAGCCCAGCAACAAAGATACCCTATTCAAGTGATGATGGGAAGAAGGTAAGAGCATCGAAGGCTGCTGCCCTGCGCAGTCTTTAGCAACTGGTAGCAAATGCGACATCGGGGTCACATGTAACTTCTCACTCGGTTAAGATAGCCGACCTCTTAGGGAACCTGCCTTCTCTGGAGCTTCATGCGGCTGCAGCGATACCAAATAAAGATTCTACATGCAGTCCTTTGGTCACAGGGTCCCCGTACGTTGTCAGTGATAGCAGAGTTGAGGGCGTCAACTATGGAGGTGGAATGGCCAGTCAAAAAAAACCGATGGCATCCTCGCGCAAGGCAAAAACTGGGGGTGGACCCGACCAGAGAAGCTTACTGCAACAGCCCAGTGGTGGCTCGAGCTCTTTTGGGGTGGACTCGAGCGCGATGAGCCAGATGTTTACTTTCTCGCGAAAGCGTCGTAGGTCGAATCCACATACTAGGAATCAAGTTTGCTTGACGCGATCAAGAAGTGGGAGGTGGGGAGAGATCAGTGGCGGGTGGTGGTAGCTCGGAGGAGGGAAGTGCGATGACGAAAGGAGGAGGATAGGTGTACGGAATAGGGAGGTGAGGATTCCTAGGTGGAGAAGCTGTTTGACTATAACGAGGAGAGAAGCGGTGAAGGGGATGTGGCTGAAATGAGCGAAGATATTGAAGTAGATAGGACCTTCGAACTGATAATTGCACAAACAGTGGGGGTGCTGATGGCGGGTGGGGGGAGCTCCCCCCCTCGGTTTCCCAGTGAATATCACTACTTGGAACATGCAGGGCTTCGGCCAACTGGAGAAGCGAATGACGGTTGGGTCCATGTTGGCTATGCAGAAGATTGATATTGCTTCCTATAGGAAACAAAATTTGATTCTTGGGACTCGGTAAGATGAGACTCCACATCGGATCCCCATCTTAGTGAATTCAGAGCTACGCTGTAGAATGTGAGCTCATGGAGAATAGTGGTCACGTGGAATGGAGACATCTATGCAAGGCCTTAAATGTCGGTTTCGGTCACCATTTCGGTGACGACCAAAACAGAATTTCGATGGAATCTCGGTCGAATTTCGATCGAAATTTCGATCATTTCGGTCATTTTTTGTACTAGGACCCCCATATTTCGATCATTTCGGTCATTTCGGTCGAATTTCGATTTCGACTGGATATCGATATTCGACAGAAATTCGACCGAATTTCGCTGAAATTTGAGGCCATGCATCTATGAAGTGGCTGAGGAGGCGATTATGACCCACTCGGTCTCGATGGTTTTAGTGAACAAGAGCGACCAATTCAATTTCATGGTTACATCGACGTATGGCATTGTGGGGGCATATGCAAATATCGTGTTGTGCAACGAGCTACGTTTGATTAGAGACCATTCTCCATAGTTGGCCTGGTCTATGGGCGGTGATTTTAACGTCATGCTCTGTGCGAAAGAGAGGTCAGGGGGAGTGGGGGAAAGGGAGAGAGGTGCGCAGGATAGTGAGTTGGTGGAGGAGCTTGCTTTGGAGGTCCTTGATGCTGCTAACAGTAGGCGCACATGGAGGCGGTCACCATCTTGATCGCACATTGATCGTTTTCTTCTATCTATGGAAGTGTTGGAGATGTTTAACTTGGCTTCGGTCACCTCCTTCTCGAGATCAAGATCAGATCATACGTCGTTGTGTCTTGACTCTTGCAACGACAGAGGTTCTTCGTCATGCTTCAGATTCGAGCAGTATTGGTTGTTGGAGGAAGGTTTTCGTGAGATGGTCAACACATTCTGGACGGATTTGCAACAAGGCCTGCAAAGAAGTTGACGGTTTTACAACATATTTTTTTCGGTGTTCGAGAGGGAAATTTGGTCCTAGCGTGAGCTGAGAAGGAACCAGGCGTAGGACGAATTGCTCAGGTTGGATCTGTTGGAGGATGATAGGAAGCTGGATGAGGAGCTGGTCAGTCGAGGGGTAATTTAGAAGATATTGGAGGAGGAAGATCGAAAGCGTGAGTATGAATGGAGGTAAAGATCGAAGCAGAGATGGTTGAAGGAGGGCGATGTTAATACCATGTTCTTCCACACGGTGGCCAGCGGAAGGTGGAGAAATATGATACATTCGGTAGAGGTGGGGTGACGAGTTCGTTGAGGGGGAGGTGTGAGGGCAGTTACGGGCTACTTCAAAGGTGAGCAGATGTCTCCCACAATGTGGGTCGCGTTGGTTGGGGTTGGGGGTGAACCATGTGCCAGAACCATATTCAGAGGCTTTGACAAGGCGATTTGGGGTGTTAGTGATCCTGGAGGTCATTTTTGTGCTTAACTTGTGTGGCTACCCAGGGTCGGATGGTTTCCATGTCCTCTTTTATAGGGAATTCTGGGATTTGATTACTTATGAGGTTCTAGAAGTCGTGGCTGAATTTGATGACAAAAAATTTGGCTTTGACAACCTTCAATGTTTTTTTTTTATTTTTCTGCTCCCAAAGGACACTGAAACAAGAATTGATGACTATAGGTCTATTGCACTATCCAACGCAATTTATCTTTTTGTGGCCAAGGTCTTTGTTAACCATCTGGGGGGGGGTGTCCAAGATCATCTCGCCAGTTCATAGTGCCTTCTTACTTGATTGACAACTTATCGAAAGTGTTGTCTCAACTTCTAAGATTGTAGTGGATTGGCGCTAGAGGAAGGTTAAAGGAGTTCTGTGGAAGGTGGACTTTTCGAAGGCTTATGACTGTGTGGATTGGATGTTCATCTGGGCCTTTCTACACATGAGGGGATTTCTGGAGAGATGGATTTCGTGGATAAAGAGGCGTGTCATGACCACGTATTACGCAATTCTTATGAATGGGCAACCAAAGGGAGGTTCTTCAGACACAATGAGGTGTTCGCCAAGGGTGTCCGCTGGCACCTTTATTTTTTGTGCTTATGACGGATGCCTTGATGATTATGGTTGATCGGACAGTATTCGGGGGCTTTTGCTGAGGGTACTCAGAGTATGACATCTCTATACCACCATCTTCCAATACGCAGATAACACGATACTCTTTGCGGAGGGTGGCGCTGGCAGTTGCAGTTTTTAGGTTGAGGTTGAACAAGGATAAGTCAGAATTCGTTCATTTTGGCATGTTGGTTGTGGAGATAGACTCGTGCACGAGATGATTGCAGTTAGGGTTGAGCATTGGGTCTGGATGCCCGACCCGACCTGAAGCACGGTCCCTTGTAGCCCGACCCAAACTCGAACTTGTTATTTATTGGCGGTGCTTTGGGCGTTAAATCAAGCCCAAATCTATATTCGGGATGGGTTCGGGCCCTATCAGGCCCATAAGCAGCCCGATTTTAGGCATGAACCCGACCCAATTAGGGTCTATTAGGGTTGTCATTTCATTTGACTTCCCAGTTCCCACAGAAACACCTCCCCCACCCACATTTCTTTCACGGACGAGGAAGCCCTAAGGGCCTGAACTGCTGGGAGTTTTTTCTCACCGATCGACGTCGGCGCCATGTAACTTTTTTTTTGACACTCTGCGCCATGTAACTTGCTCCAGACCCCTTTCTCTTCGACCTCCGGTCGTTCTCCCCTTCCCCAAATCAACTATTTCCCCATACAGGCTACAACTGCAATGATATCCCTGCCTTCTTGACGGTCTTCGCTCGCAAAAACCCTAATCAAACAAGGTTTATTTATTTATTTATTTATTTATTTTTATTTATTTAGGTGGTGACAACGCTAGTTTATTGGAGAAGGGTTGTCGCACCGGTTGCGGTTACCGGAAGGTTGGAAGCCCACGACACATGTTTTGAGTTTGTAAGGCAAGGTAATGCTGTCATTGAGTAATTTGTATTTGTTAGAAAATCGGAAGCGGAAGCGGAAAAGATAAACAGAGCATAAGGAAGATCAACATGGGAACACCATGATTTTACGTGGAACCCTACTCCGTGAGGAGCGGGATGAAACCACGGGAGAAGCCCTCTAAGGGCCGTGTTTGTCTATTGACTTTCTCTCAACTGTTACAGGAGGTCTGGGGCTCTTTATATAGCATCTCCAGAGCCTCCAAGTCCCACCACTGGACGATGTGGGACTAAACACTGGATGGGGTAAATGGATCTCCTCCAGGATCCATTTACCTTGCTACAACACAATGGGCGCATACAACAAATGCTCCAACACTCCCCCTCAAGCTGGAGCATGCAATGCTCAGCTTGGACAAACAGAAATAAACTCAACTCAACGCTACAGGACACTACGGACAATATCAACCCAACGCGCACATTGTCGCAGTCGAGGACGTTGCTTCTCATGCCGTGTAGGTGAGGAGGACGAACGGGCTGGAGTGTGAGTCAACTGAAGACTCGGAATCTGACCATCGAGTCTGAAACTGCGCCTGAAGTCTCCTCGTCGGAGAACTGGGTCTCTCCCATCTGGCTCAGAGAATGGTGCACCGCTCTGGTGTACCTATGATACCACATGAAAACCCTTGCCCTCAATGACATAGGGAATGGTCTTCTGCTCTGGAGTCCCTATGGCTCACATGAAAACTCTGGCCTACAAAACTAGAATGATGGGGACCACGAAACAAAAGATGGCAACATATGCTCATCTGACAATGACTGCATACTCGTGCGTGTCTGAAACTGGACTCGGAAGACAATCGTCGAGTCTGAAACCGAACTGTAGAGTCTGATCATCTGGTTGGTCTGGAGACTGGCATCTGAAATCTGGATCTGGAATACAAGACCTGTGACTCTACATATATACTCCCCCTTTCTCCTATACTTGTCAGAAAAAGTCATCGACAAAGTTGGGAGAAGACAAGATAGAAGGGGGAAAACAAAACATACTTGCGGCTTTTCATTTTTTTTAAGCCGTCATCATCATTTTTTTTTGAAAACATTTTTTTTTTAAAAAAGGCCGTTTCGTTTTTTTTTACAGCTGTGCAAATCCTCCTTTCTTTTTTTTTCAATTTGCGTACGGCTTTTGAGATGTACACGCCTTTTTTTTAAAATTGTAACTCACGGCCCAAACGGCCTATAGATATACTCTCCCTACTCTCACTCATTTCCCCCCCCTTTTTTTTATTTGCGGTCCTCTTTTTTTTTGAAGTAACTGCCCCTTTTTTTTCAAATGAGGGGGCCTGGACTTTCCACTCCTTTTTTTTAATTTAAACACAGGCCCTAGGGTTCCACGAAGGGAACCCTCTTGAAATGCCGCCGCCAACGCTTGGGCGTGAGGGGACTAACGATCGAGGGGCCCTCGCGCCGCCTGATGGAGATCGAGGGGCCCATTTTCGAGAGAGGGGGTCGTGCCTGCAAGGCATCGCCGCCATGGAGCTCGCAGCCTAGAGTTTTGCACTGGGAGTCGTGCCTGGAGTCGCGGGTGCACGCGCCTGGAGGAGAATCGTGCCAAGAGGGTGATGTGCGGCTGGAGTGCTGCCAGCAAGGAGAGGGCTCGCGCCTTGAAGCCGTTGCCGCAATGCGGCCTGGAGCACCCGGGAGCTAGTGCGGCTGGAGGTGCAGCGCCGCCCGCGCGACTGCGCATGGCCTGTGCGCCGCCTGGGCGATTCGGGAGGAGACCCCGCCTCCATCGGAGCGCTGCCTGGATGCGGCTGGGAAGGGAGGCGCCGGGAAGCTTCGCCGCCATCGGGTATTCCTGGAGAAGAGACCCCGTTGAAGCTTGTTGGAGGTTTTGCTGCAGGAGGCCTTGCGTGGTGCGGCGTTACTCGGCATGATGTTGCCTGGAATGTTAGGGCTCACGAAGGAGCCCTAGTAGATGCCCCTGGCAGAGGACTGGAAGATGGATCGGCTTTGTTTTAGGGCTGTAGGGCTCCGCTGCCTGGAGCAGGGTTGCGGTGGCGCAACTGGATCTCTTTGCGTTCGCCGCCCGCACCGCCTTGATCGGCATGGAAGAGATGCTCGCCGAAAGAACATTGTGCAGAAAAGCCGTGATGATGTGAACATAATATGATTAGGGTTTTTGAAAAAAAAACCTTAGATCTTCAATAATAAATCTTTATAATCAACTCTAACAATGAATCTCAAATAAAAATAAGAGACAAACTCTTCGAGAATCGACCCGCTCTGATACCATGTTAGAAAATCGGAAGCGGAAGCGGAAACAATAAACAGAGCATAAGGAAGATCAACATGGGAACACCATGATTTTACGTGGAACCCTACTCCGTGAGGAGCGGGATGAGACCACGAGAGAAGGCCTCTAAGGGTCGTGTTTGTCTATTGACTTTCTCTCAACTGTTACAGGAGGTCTGGGGCTCTTTATATAGCCTCTCCAGAGCCTCCAAGTCCCACCACTGGACGATGTGGGACTAAACACTGGATGGGGTAAAAGGATCTCCTCGAGGATCCATTTACCCTGCTACAACACAATGGGCGCATACAACAAATGCTCCAACAGTATTCAATCCGTGGATTTTGCTTGACGTTTTTTCAAGTTTAACGGATGGAATTATATCAAGATTACCTAATAATCCATCACAATCATGGATAAATACATCACTGTAAATGGTTTCAATTAGTATTGTTTACAGGATGGTGATGGTTGTCATTTGCAAATGGGATTGGGAATGTTGGTTGCTTGTCTTTTGCATCAATCATGAGCATACTCATGAATCATGATTATGGGTTGGTTTCTAATGATTATATTGGTTAGTTCAAAGGGTTTTCCGCATGATCCGATCAGTTTTTGATCTATTAGGCGTGAACACATTCAGAAGTATGTAGTAACTAGGGACCATATGTCGCTTAATTCATAGACAATGATGTTGATCCGATTCTTTTACTTGATTATGTCATATACTAACAATTTTTGGGTTGAGGCTTGCAAAAAGGTAACATAGGATTTCATTTTTGGGGGTTGTGATTGGTTGTAGAATAAGGAATGCTAGGGTTGTCGAAACCCGGCCCATAAAGTTTGGGTTGGGCTTGAGCTTAGATTTTTAAAAAATGGGCCTGGGCCGGACCTGTTAGCCCATATACTAAATGGGCTTGGATCGGGCCAAGTCGAACTCGACCCATGCTCAACCCTAGCTACGGTCTCCATGCAGTGATCTGTCGTTGCGATACCCTGGCATGCCCCTGGTGACTGGTCGAATGTGCGTCGCTGACTGGCTACCGGTGGTTGAAGTTGGAGCTGAAGCTGGCCGTGTGGAAGTATCTTTGCTCGTCCAAGGGAGGCAGGTTGGTGTTGTTGCGCTCAATGGTATCGACGATCCTGATCTTTTTCCTATCATTCAAACTGGTGCCCGTGGAGGTGAGGAAGAGGCTTGAGACCATCACGAGGTGTTTCTTCAGGTCATCCTCTGGGCAATCTAGTGGATTTCATCTAGTGGATTGGAACTCGGTGCCATGCTCAAAGAAGGGGGGACTTGGTGTACGAAGTCTGAAGGAGATGAATAAGGCCCTACTCGGTAGGTGGGTTGCACGTATTTGAGGTGATTGTGGCAGTCTCGTCTGCAACCTTGTTCGAAGAATCTATGGACCATAACTTTCATTCTCTGTTCATGAGGATCTAGGCATTACGTCCTCATATTTTTGGAGGGGCATATGAAGTGTGGCACAGGAGATACGCCTTTGTATGAGGCACGTGGTTGGGGATGGCACTGGTTTCCGCTTTTGGACTGACGATTGGAGCAAGGGCGAGGTCTTAACCGCAAGGTTCCCATGATTAATGGCAATGGTGGAAAATCCGAATTGCTCAATGGCGGAGGTTTGGGATGGGCACTCTTTCTTTTCACAGTTTAGATCTGAGCTCTCAGAATAATGACTGGAGGAGCTCTTGAGTTTGCTTACAGAGTGGGTTGATGGACGGACGGGGGTTAGGGACTATTGTATTTGGCGCGATGGTTCTTTTACGGGTGCAAAGGCCTACAGGGTGATGAGGGGCCGACAACTTTTGACCCCGGAGGGGGTGCAGTAGACTGCAAGCGGATATGGAAGTGGAAGATCCCAGCTTGTGTGAAGGTATTGTAGATCTTCAAGAGAAGTAGACTTCTGAGGAAAGAAAGATTTGCTCGTTTCATTCTGGGGTTGGACTCGGTTTGTCACGAGTGTGAGGAGGTTGTGGAGGATGCCGATCACCTTTTCTGCACCTGTGGTAGCTCGATGGAGGTCTGGAACCGCTTTGGAATCAAGCAGTGAGTACTGACAGTGTATCTAGCTTCTGGTGTTCCATTGGGGTGGATTGGAGTGGCACGGAGGAGGAGAGATCAAGAAGTGTGGCAATCATCTGGGCTCCTTTGCTGACCCAAAATAGGGTGATATTTCATCAAGATCGCTCATATGCTGAGAATGTTGCGGCGCATGCTAATGCGATGACTGAGAGTTGGACCATGTAAATTGGACCATGTAATAAGCGTGTAATAACTCTTTGGTGATAAATGGTGACGTTTTTGGCCATATACTATACGGTGTAGGCCCTTTTTTCTTCTTAAAAAAGAAGATAAATCATTTTTCTTTATTTTGTTGCTTAAGAAGTTTACAAAGGATCATATTGATGAGTTTAGCTTGCTCGCTTTATCATATTCCATTTACCTCATCATTACCAAGATCTTGGCCAATTGTCCGTCACGTTATTGGTGAGGTCATCTCCAGTGTAAAGTGCCTTGATCAAAGGTCAGTTCATTGCGGAAAGCTTTGCGGTGGCCTCGAAAGTGATAGCTATGTGAGAAAAGCTACACGTGAATTTCTTTGGAAGGTTGATTCCAACAAGGCTTATGATGCTATAAGGTTGTCGTTCCTTTGGTTGGTTCTTAAATGGCATGTATTTGTATTGGATGGATGCTATGGATAAGCTTTGATAAAAAAAATGCTATAGATAAGCAATGTGTCGACTACAGTATCTTTCTTTGTCCTTTTAATTGGCCCCCAGAAGGAAGATGAATTTATCCGCAGCACAGTGTCAGACAAGATTGGCCTCTGGCATCTATGCTCCATGTGATTGAGGTTGATATGTTTGCTATTCAGATAATGAATACGTGTGTGTTGTCCATTAAAAAATATGTGCACATCCTGGAAATCGAGTGGTGTCACAATCTTCCCTTTTTTGCAATACACTAATGATACCATTTTCTTCATTGATGGCTATTGCGATTAGGCTCGGGCTATCAGATCTCTTCTTGGCATTTCAGGGTGGCATCGGCATTGAAGATGAACTGTCAGAAATCTTGATTTATCCCGTTTTATTTAAATGAGCACTTTCCTGAGATGCTTGGTGGACTTCACTGCCTCATGCAGGAGCTTTCCCATCAAATATTTGGGATTGCCATTGGTAGGCTCTGAATCTAGATCTATTGGTTGGGATCGGTACTCGAGAAAATGGAATGATGGTTGGAAGGAGGGGTATTGTATTGAAAGTCGTATCCATAGGTGGTAGATTTTTTCCTGCTGAGATTGGTACTCATTTCAATTCCGGTATACCTCCTTTCAGTTTTTTTTGTTACCATATATGGTGTCAAAGAAAGCGGGCATGATGCACAGGAGGCTCTTTTGGTGGGGAGCCGTGACAATAGATGGCAAGGCCTTAAATGTCGGATTTCGGTTTCGTTTCGGTGACTGACCGAAACGACATTTCGGCCGAATTTCGGTCGAAATTCGACCGAAATTTCGGTCATTTCGGTCGTTTTTTGAACTAAGGCCCCCAAATTTCGGCCGATATAGGCCATTTCGGTCACATTTCGGTGACCCACCGAAACCGAAATTCGACCGAAATTCGGTCGAATTTCGGCGAAATTTGAGGCCATGATAGATGGAGGGATGTCATTGATGAAGTGGCATGAGGTGTCAAACACTGATGGAGGGAGGGCATTATGTGAAGGATCTAAGAGTTTGGAACTCTGCTCTCCTATCTAAATGGGTGCTCAGGCTTCTTGGTAATGGGGATGGATTCATGCAGAGAATCTTGTGTGCTTGCTATGAGAGGTTCCTAAACTTCGCTAAACATGCTAGACCACATTCACAATTTTCCTTGTTTGTGAAGGGGTTGGCAAGACGGACAGTGTAAAAAATAGTCGAATCTTTCAACATGGATTTGAGCAAGAATCCATGTAGCCAAGCTTACTTATAGTGGGAGGAGGCTTCACCAATTTTTTATGAAGGGGTTGTCAAAACTGAATCGTTTTCTTGTATTTTCTTTAGAGGATTTCGGGGGATGATGCTGATTCTGTTTTGGTTGGATGACTGGCTTGGCCTTGGGCGCCTAGACTGTTGGCTTTTGCAGAAGATTCACCTGCTGTTATGATAGAGTGCTGGTTCTGTTCTACCATCACGTGCACAATTCGGTTCCTCACATTTACGTCACCTTTTTTGGCTCACTACTCTAACTTTTTGTAGTTCATTTTTTAAAATTGAGGAGCTTAGACCACGAGCCTACGTTGGCTGTTTGGAAATGATTGACACCAAGGTATACCAGCAGAGGTGGGCTCAGTTGTTGAAGGTTGGCTGTCTTCAATTTCAATGTTCAAATGGTAAAGAGGATGTGGAGTCCTTTTCAGAAGTCATTTCTCCGCAGAGTTTTGGGATTGTTTAGATGTTTTCTGGATGGACACTACTGTCAGATTTCTGGCTGTCTTTTTGGGAAGGAATGATTAACATGGAGCAACTTACCAAAGAAGAGTTGAGCAAACTTGTAACACCTGATTTCCAATAGAACCCAAACTCGATCCGATTTAGGTCCGATGAACCCAATAAAGTTGTTGGTCAATGGCAAACAACTTAAAATGATCAATTGATCGTGAATCAAAAGTTGTTCGGGTGAAATCGACCAAAAATCAGCCGTTTCGTAATGCGTACCGTGAAAAAGCCGCGACGCAAATTCGGAAACCGCAAAACGAACCGAGACTGTCATTAGATCCGATTCGACGACATGAGACCAACGGAATCGACCGTTCGTCAATCGGAGGTTGTTTGATATTTTAAATTCACAAAATTTAAACCCAAACCAAAAATCGTATCCGAAAACTTCGGGTATTCAAAACCCGATCGAAAGTATATCAATATTATACTCATATTGACCGTCACTCTGAGACGATCAATTCGAGATACGGTGCATCGAAATCCGGCACTCGAGGTGCGTTTTCAGTCAACTTTAAGTATGATAAATAAATAGAATTTTTGGTTAAAAAAATATAAAATAAAATAAATTTAAATTTCGGTAACAGGCAGGCAGCAGACTGCTACTGTTCTATATAAATTCCAGCAAAAAAAATATATAATAATACATATATAAATTTAAATAAAATTTAATATATGCAGCTGCTATGCTACAGTAACAAAGAATATAAGACTAAAAAAAAAGAGTTTCATTCCACGTTGGCCTTTCTCTTTCTACTTGGACATTTCTTATTAACACATCTCTACTTTTCCTCCATTTGTCAAGATCCTAAAACTTCCCTCTTGCTATAAATACCACCAATTTCTTTTCTCTCTAGATTTCTTTCCCCCAAATTCCAGCCGAACAACCCTTTTCTTCTCTATTATTTCCAACTTTAATTCCTCCTCTTTCGTTTTCTTCCAAATCCCTCCAACAAGGAGAGCCTTCAGCCCTATCGTTTCCAGCAGGAGCTCCTGCTGTCCTTATTTGAATCTAAGGTACGATTGTTGTACATTACTATTGGGAGCTCTTGCAGGGCTTCCCAGTTTCTCTCGGTTACAATTGTTTGAGAAGCCCTAAAGTTGCTACCTCCCCAGACTGTTCCTCCTCTCTACCTCAGGTCCTGCATGCATATCAACCTTCAAGTTTTGAAAATTTGTAGGTACAATCCTAATCCCTCCTATTGCTGCCATGCATGTAGTTTCACAAATAAAAAAAAAATTGATTCTCTCTTGATACCTTCTCCTGAGAATACCTCTTAGTTTTGGTTAAACTATCTTACAAAGAATATTAAGTTTCTAGCATTAATTTTTTTTACAGAATCTGTGTGCTATTAGGTTATATCGTGACATCCAGGAGGTTAGATAAAGAACCCTGGCTATTATTATTTTTTTGTTAGCCGTATAAAATGAAAAGAAAAGTAGGAAAAGACTATTTTATAATAATTTCATTTAGTCTGTTTCTGGTTATTCATTTAATGGCTTGTGAAATATCCAAGATCTTTCTTCATAAAGTATAAGAAAGGAGAAATACTTCTGTAGGCTTCAGAAAGCCATAGGGCATTAGGATATTTAGATTTTTTTACATTGCTACTCCCTGGTATATATATATAACCAATTAATCACAAATCTCATGGAATTGATTATTAAATATGCGTTGAACTAAATCTATAAGCTCATAATCTTAGCAAAAGGTGGATTTCCATTATGTAAGTGTTCTGTACCAGTAATATTATGTTTATGAAAAGGTGCAGAAGAAAGTTTACCTAAACATTGGTATAGATGCAAAAGAAAGACCAGCTTTCAATAATGCAATTATTGATAAACAGAGCATGTGATTGATATCATATTAAGAAACATTTAAAAAAAATGGTTGCATTTATTGCCTGGTCAATACTCGTAATCTAAGCTAGCAATATCCAAACATGTACCATTGTCGTGAGACCATTAAGGTTATTATTTAAGTTAAATATACCGGTTACAATTGTTAAAGCAAACAACCAGGTTCTGGACATCATAACTCTCCTGCTTTAGGATTCATATTGGTGAAATTTTACTCTATCTTGGATGCGTCACTTTCACACAAGGCCAAAACTTCTCCAGCGCTAGAAACATCTCTGGAATACCATTTTAAAGTGTTGTCAGTTGTCATCAGTTACGCATGACCTCTACTTCTTTCATAAAGAGATAAACTGAAATTAGTTGTATTATCTGCCTTTGAGATACCTTCTTGGTAGATTAATGGTGCTGGAGATCACCATCTCCACTCTCTCTTTAGAAGTATCGTCTTGTATTATCCAAGGAACTAATACAAGTACTTTTCATGCCATCCTATTTGTATTAATATAAAAATAATAATGTACACTTTCTCTCGGTGTGTGTGAGAGCTACATGAACAAGGATACATAAGCATACATCAAACATACGCTTAATAGATGTATTAATTAATTTAAAAAAATTATTTATCATCCAATTAACTCATATTAGCATTAATCTCGTGACCTTAAATAAAAGATTGAGTTACAAATATTAATACTCTTCTTTTATGAAGTCGGTAAATGATTTCCAAGATTGTAGATTAAGAGAGCTAGATCTGTATCAAATATTAATACTCTTCTTTTATGAAGTTGGTAAATGATTTCCAAGATTGTAGATTAAGAGAGCTAGATCTGTATCAAATATTAATACTCTTCCTTTATGAAGTTGGTAAATGATTTCCAAGATTGCAGATTAAGAAAGCTAGATCTGTATTACTAATCTCAAAAAGGGAATTGAGAAGGAAAGTAGACAAGCAAATGAAATTGATTGTGAGTCGGTAATGACTTATAAATTATAGTGCCGATCATGGTGGCCTTTTACACTTGACCATGCGAGGGCGCGGTGACCCTCAACTGGGCGGAGGAAAGGAAGCCCAGTTAGGGCAGCGGCCGCCAAGTGCGCGGGTCTAGGATCACAGTCCCTTCACGGTTTTTACGCGAGCTCGCAGTGTTTTTACGCCTCGTTGGGATCCCGACTTTAGACCAGTTCCGCATACCCTTGTTTTAGGATACCCAGGCAGGGGATCCTTGGTTTTCAGTTTTACGTACGAGCTCGGTTGCTCGTTACCGGTCGGGCTGTTTTTCTAGAGTGACTTTTTCGAGAAGTCCCTCTCACCCGTCTCAGTGGCGTAGTTGGGGAGTAGACCTATCCCTCTATTGGACCGTCCTTCCAATTAGGGGGCGAAACGGAAGAGCCATTTGTAGGCTTCTTCACCGCTTGAGTTTACTTCGCCAACAGACTTGGCGATTCTACATCAAGATCATCCATATCTACATCTAAAACATCGAGAGTTACATCTGAGAGAGTTACAGTTAAGGTTTCGAGGAAATTATAATTAAGATTAAGTTGATTGGATGTGACTTTAATCTGATTCGAAATCCCTATAAGTTAGTGGACGTGTTGGGAACTTAGTTAGGATGCATTATACAACACCGCATGCCTACGGAGGCACCCTAACCCTAAGGTACTTTTAAATACCTTAGAGTCATAGTGTGAGGTTACACACAGACCAAGACCACAGACTATCCGCTAACTTAAAAGGAGTAAATAGCATTAAGGATCAAATCCATCATTATTATATCATCCTATATCGAAAACCATGATATAATCTCAATGATAAGAAATTAGCAATTTCATGTGCCATCAAGTTCCACGACATGATCTCCAAGACCTAAAATCATGATCTTTATCTACATCATCTGGAGTTATATCTGAAACAATTGAAGTTAAGAATTAGAGAAGTTACGATCAAAAGTTGTATTGATAGGAAATACTTATCTATTGAACTTAGGAATCAAGTAATCTATAAACATTTCCAATTCCATCTTTCACATTGACAAATCCACAGATTTGATATCTGGTCAATATAATAATAGAGATATATACATATATGCATACTCCTATAATTATCAACATTTGATTACAAAATAAATATGTTAAATATGAAAAGTGTTGGAATAATGGGTGCTTATGAGAAATGCTTACAAGCCTGACTACCTTTTTACTTACGCAAGTAGATGTAAGTTATATTTGTTCCACCTTTCTACTTGCTCTCTTTTGCACATTAAATTACTTGTTATTTATTTTAAACTACGGATTTGTATTCACAATTGTGACTCATTTTCTTCCTTGCACGCATGGCAGGAAAGGAGTCTATTGTTCAGTAGCTATACAGGGTTTCGGGAGACAAGGTCTATACTAGACGGTATGTAGTTTTTGTTAAAATTTTTAGTTCATCTGATATTGTAAATTGCTTCTTCTCTTCAGTCAAATTTTTGGGATGTTATATGTACTGTCAGACATTGTACATGTTATAAAATCATATGGAAATTAATGAAATAAGATTTTGGTGCCAATTTTCTCTATTAGCTTGTGGATGTGAATGTCATAAATTAGCCGTGCGAAAAATTTCCCCATAAAACTATGCTTTTAATGCGATGTCATAAATGGAATATTGTGAATTGTAGTGTAAACGGGTAACTGGATCCTAGGGGGTTCATAAAACTAGACCCATTGTCATGGTGTGGACGACTTGGATGCAAAAGCATGATGGTGTTTTTAGGTTTGTGAGATCGAGGGCTTATGAGAATATAGTAAAAGTCAGTTTTGCATCATCAGGGTTCTTGAGAGGGTGTGATTTAACACTTTCTTTGGCATTTCTCTTTTATTGAAATGGAATTTTTAGATGATATTAACCTCTAATGATCATCCTTAGGCCTTCTACAACAACAACAAAGCCTTTTCCCACATTAAGTAGGGCCGGCTTCATGGATTCTTTGCCTCCATTCAGATCTATCTTGGGTCATTCTCGGGCTTAGATCCAAAAAACTAAGATCCCTTCGTATAGTCTCATTCCAACACTTTTTGAGCCTTCCTCGCCCTCTCTTAGCTGGCTCAACATCTCAAAACTCGCATCTCCTAACCGGTGCATCAATTGACCTCCTTTGCAAATGGCCAAACCACCTTAAGCGGTTTTCTCGCATCTTATCCTTAGGCCTAAGAGTGGTTTTCTCACATCCTTGGGCCTTCTAAAATAAATTAAAGGGCTGAAAATGGGGTGTTCATTTTCAATTCATGGGCTAAGAGTGAAGAACACTAAAATAACACATTAAATATAATCCTGTGAAGTATTTACTTAACCAGATTAATATATTGATACTAGATTAAATACAAGGCTTATGTTGGTGAAAGAGAAGTACTGCAGAAAAGATTTTACATTTAGAAAGAGAAAATAATGGAAGAGAAGAGAAGTTTTTGACTTTTATTTGATCGTACTTTAATGCAAGTATACAAATATTGCATTTGCTCTAAATCCTCGCATTATTAGTATAGAAAGCTTCTTTAATATGGCATCCCCGTCTATTGGCAATGATACAATGGTTATTTTCAGAAGTGATTTCTTTGCTGTCTTTTCCTCGTCTAATTCTGTATGCAAATAGTTTCTTTTACTTGATTAATTAAATGTGATAAACATTTTCCTTTAAAATGCTTATATTTTGCATCTTCCCGAATGATATATTTGTTGCAATTTAGTAACTACAATTTCCTTTTGTTTTTAGACACTGCCCAGAGGTCCATGTCGGTCTCACTGGTCACCAAATACAAGACTGCCGAGGTCGAGGTAATGTAAACCGCAGAAGCTTTCATTCTTGGATCAGGGGTTCCGTCAATGATGTCCTTATCCCCATAGAATCATACCATATGTTTGATCCCTTTGGGTTACGCATCAAGCATGACACGAGGTTTAAATACGACAGAATTCCTGCTGTTGTGGAGCTGTGCATCCAAGCAGGTGTTGAGATACCGGCATACCCTTCTCGCAGAAGGACATCACCCATTCGCATGCTAGGGAAAAAAGTGATTGACAGAGGAGGATATATTGAGGAGCCCAAGCTGCCCCGTTCAGAGGATTCCCTGTCAATTCTTGAAGATCTTGATACATCCGATGTCCATCATGGTCAGCCTCCCTTGCCAACTGATGTACCACAAATTGCTGAGAGAACTTTAAAAGCATACAGAGCTGTCAGGCGTGGCTTGAGGCAGTTAATGAGGAAGTACACAATAAAGGCTTGTGGGTATTGCTCGGAGGTGCATGTTGGGCCGTGGGGCCACAATGTGAAACTTTGCGGGGAATTCAAGCATCAGTGGAGGGATGGTAAACATGGATGGCAGGATGCAATTTTGGATGAGGTATTACCGCCAAATTATGTGTGGCATGTCCGAGACTGTGAAGGTCCTCCATTAACAGGAGCACTTAAGAGGTTCTATGGTAAAGCCCCAGCAGTGGTAGAAGTTTGTGTTCAGGCTGGTGCAGAGATACCTGATGCCTATAAGCCCATGATGCGCCTTGACATAGTAGTTCCTGACTCAGAAGAATCTCGATTAGTAGCATGAGATTTTGTGATTACCTTCTGTGTAGAATTCAGGGTCATTAGATTTGATATATGCAGTCATCTAACCACGTCCAAGTGATGAAATGTGACCAATGGCTAACTAGATGCACTATCCACAGAATGCATTGTCCATTATAATGCATTGCCCTCATATTTTTTAGTACTCTGATCTCTTCTTGTGTAACATATTTACACTGTCTATTTTATAGCATGTGTATAGTTTACCACTTCCATTGTAATTCAACGATGCTTACCTACATGTATCTTAGTTTGGAAATCTTTCTTTACACACTTGTACAAATTAATCTTCAGCCATCAGGTGATTTTGCGAGGAATTAAAATAGAACACTTTTTTTTGTTGGCATTAAGTGGATTTCAGCTACATGAACTTTGGTCAACAGTTATGAATTTTGCATACCTGCTCTTAGTTCCCTTCACCTCTTGTGTTTGCCAACCAAGTGATGGGTGGGTTGTGTACCGAAAAGAAAAGAATAGCAGATATAGCAGAGCTGAATTTTTCATTGTCATTGCCATATTGTTATTCTGTTATTGTTACTGATAAATTATAATGGGATATCCTACAGTTGTGTTGCAAGCATCATGCCCTATTTTAGAGTAAATTACACAAAAAATCCTTACACAACAAATATCGATGTGGTACCCAAAAAAGCAACAATGTGATACATTATCTCTTACATTTGTTTCACTTGTGAAACTGGGGCTTAGGGAATTATGCTATTATTGTTCTCTTCCCCCTCTCAAGGACAAAAATGCTATCCACAATAAAGCCTCACCCTTTTTTTTCTTCCAGTCCTCTTCTTGCACCCATCTTTTCTGATCTCAGCCACCCGACGACCTCCAGTTCCTAAATAGAAAGCTCAGTCACCTGTACAAGCACTAGCAGCTCGTGGCAGAGGTAGCTAGCAGCCAACCACGCTCCCCCAGCCAACATTCTCATTCGCCAGTCGAGCTACCAGGATCTCACAGACGGTCACGCTCTTTTAGTCTACTTCATCATGCTCTAGTTGTGATTACTAGTTGGTTTTTCAAAAAATAAACCGATTAGCTCTGTATGTTCATGTAATAAAGATAAAGGAAGCATGGTAGTCTGCACTGAGATGGATTTATAGATCATCATCTGTTTGTTATAATGCTGCAGTTCTAAAGGATAATTTATCATCCTTAATTTAGGGCATCTGATCTTGATGTAATATTTTTTATGGACCTCGTGTTTTGACAATCTGTTGAACCCTGAAGAGGGTGTTGGGAACGGATGCGATCAACAACGTGAAAGCAGAACACCGACCAAGAAACAGAAACATGCACATTTGCACGACACAAGGAATTATAGTGGTTTGGAAAAAAGCCTACACTTGCTCGTGCCAGATTGTCTTTGCATTCTTGTGTATGCTTTTGGAGTACAGTAAGCAGCTGCCTCAAGGGCTTATTAATATCGTAATTCTACGGTTAGGGTTACACGATGAAATTCACCCCGAGGATGCTGCCTCAGAACCATGAACGAACGAGGCATTGCAGCCCCTTCTTGTTCTTGTTACCCTCAACCAACTCACCACCGACTTGGATTGGCAAGGTTGATTCATGCATGCATGTCACCAATCAATCTTTCACAGGACAAAAATCAATGAAAGGGGCCAGATTCTTATATTTTGGTTTTTATGGTTTGATTTGTAAAGATGAAATCTAAATTGGAGTTTGGTTTTCTAAGTCGAGGATGCTGAAGGGGTTGAGAAAGGTATATGGAATTAGGTGCAAGGAGAGCAAAAGAAGAGAGTAAGAAAGGGTGAGGCTTCAGCAGTAAGTACAAAAATTGTTTTTTGTGCTGCAATCATCAGTAGTTGTGATACATTATGGTCTTCAGCAATCATATAAACCAAAAATCAACAAGACATACAACTATACCAATAAGTATACAAAAGGATCAATGCATTTTCCTCGTTGTTTGCTGCAGCCCTTTTACGATCCCAATTGCTGCCAGAAAGGAATGCAGCACACTACTAGTCTGCATCTGCAATACAGTAATCAATCTTTCTTTTCATTACATCAAATTCTATAGAAGGGTGTAACTTTTATTGGTTTCAATCAAAGAATTGGGGTGAAGTACATTACAGAATATTACAGTAGGAATACATGGACGTTTAATGAATACACGGGCAGAAAATAGCGCAAAAGCTGTGTGCTGGACACGGTTCTACTATTCGTTTGTCAGCAAAGAATTGACCGGGCTTCAATAATAGAACGCGGTGGATCTAAATCTTTCTCCTGCTGGGAATTTCCCTGGAGCACCTGCATTTGTGATGCAAAAAGATCATCCAAAATCTGCATAGATCGTGCCTATACGTGAGTACCTTTTACTTAGTAACTATGTATGGTGTTCCTGTGAATTAAGAACAAGGACACTTACCCCTAAGGCATGCCCTGAAGCTTTGTACCATATTCTGTTTTCTTTTCTCCTCTCGAGAAAATTGAGAACAATCTAACCAACATGGAAGTATTTAGTACATTAAAACTTATCAATCATCGATAGAAAATTTCCAGATTTTTATGTTCTACCTATCCCATCCTGTCCCAGAATGCACGACAAATGGTAATGAAAATCCTGCTTGAAAAAGCATTGTGCAAATTGCATATGGCATCTGTGATCTGCGAACACAATAGCTGCATCCGTTCTCGAATTTGTATCTCACCCTCTGCATGTTTTGTCTCTTCAAGGATTCTTTTGAGCCTTGTGTTTCGATTTGCATGAGTGTGATAGTAAAGACCATACGCTACACATTGTTAATCACTGATATCAAACGATGTAATAGTTGCGGCTAAATCACTGAAACTCACATTACTGACAAGCTTCCCCACTATTGCTTGAACGTAAATTTTATACTTCCTGAGCATAACGACGATGCTATTCATTTGCTCCCCGTAGACCAACCTGCTATCTCCAATGACCATCAAGATAGTTTCCCCATGATTTCATGACATCCTCCACTCTGACATGCAAAATATCAAGCATTCTTTTGACTGTATTTAGAAATGTCCCCAACTGCAATACATAATAAATATATCAGGCATTACTAACTTCTTTTAGCTGCAAGAGGCAGCTGCAGATTTTACCAACTTACTTGATCAGGAATAACATAGATGGGCGCTGCCTACCTTCTGGTGAATTTTTGGACATGCTTCTCAAGGATTTTTAGTATACTCTCCCTCAAAGGGGCCAGAATTTCTCCATACTGTTTCTCTAATGCTTTAAGAATTGCACGCTCAACGTCGCAAACAGTCTAAGAGATCAGAAGATCAAAATAGACAAAGAATGGCAGTTGACTTCATTATCATGGATGCTAAAATATATGTATTCTATCAATTCTGTTAAACGGGAACATGGAACTTACGGTTTCTAGATGGATTAGGTACTGAGGCCACCGTTTGATGACAATTTCATACTCAGATATGGCAACTCTTACATGATCATACATATTCTCAACAAATGGAGATGTTGAATATTGTGTCTGTGTTCCAGACCATGGAACCTGTAAATACCATCTGGAAAATCAATATTCAAGAATCCGAGCTTAGTTTATAGTGGTACTTTATGGGAAAAGTACCTTCTCTGCTCTGCTGAGCTCCAGCAAGTGAATCTTCATATCTTCGATCCACACCATTATATAATCATTAAACAAGTCCCTTGAGATTAGACCTCCATGAACATGACTGCAAAAGAAAGAATGATATAAAGTTTATTAATTTCTTTATCTCTCCCTAAAATAACGCAATGCATCCTATCCTGAAATCAGTAATCTACGTCTTTGCAAAAAAATGGAAGAACATTAGTGGGTTTTCCCTTTTCATAGTGTTACTGTGTTACCTGATGTTCCATGACTGAAGATCTCTTTCAAAATCAGCAGTAGCTATCAAAAGTTCGATAACATGTTGAGAGGGCCTCGAAGGGGGGCATACTTTGAGGAAATTAGCAAGTCTCTTATACAGCTCCCTGCTGTATACAGAAGCAGATATATTTGGAAGATCTATGGAACTGACAGAGATGCAAGTTATCAGTTAGAAAGGTTGCCAAATTCTGTAAAAATAAATTGATGACATGGCAGCAAAATTTTAGTGTCAAATTTTTGAATTGTACCTAGGCAGAATGTGTTGGTTGTAGATCTTTATATCTGCCTGAATTTCATTACTTAAGCTCATACATAAGGACTTCATTTTAAGGTAGGCTGTGGAAACAGTCATAGGATCTATAAGCACGTCTGAGTTGCTATTCATGAATTCCTGTCTCTATCATATGCATTCGATACCTTTTGGCAACAGCGGCCTGTGAAATAAAGGTCTTTTATTCGTATTTTTTATTTTTTTGAAAAAACATGACATCTACTGTTAGCAATGTTTCTCAATCACATGCATTGAAGTCCTCTTACCAGCAAGTAATTTCGTAAGATAGTCTGAGCTTCTGGAGTGAGAATGTCATGCAAAAGAGTATATATCTGCACAGCAGGAATCAAAGCTGGTGCAGCTACTTCAAATGCAGGGCCGTGCAAGTCATGCTCGTCACCTACTCCACTGAGGGACAGTTCATCCAATGACTTGTAGTTTGTGAATGCAGTCGCAAGCAACCTTCCCACCTGTGCCTCACAATCTAGCAGTAAACTACCCTATTCAGTGACATAATTAAGAAGAATGATCAATAGGACTGATCAAATTAAAACTTAACCCTCAGTTTATGCATTTTGCACCTCCATCAAACCCCACAATTTCTATCAAACACAAAACCAACTTACCATCATTGTCACCCCTCAAGACCTTATCTCCAATAAAATTAGCTTCTAAATTCGTAGAGAAAGTTGAGCACACAATTGCATACAAAAAAAAGGTCTGTGCACTTTCAGTCAGCTCTTGTAAAAATCATATCAAATTCATAGAAAATGCCAACCCACAATTCCATAAAATGTGCAAATTTTCGGTCGACCAATTCTTTAATTGGATTGCCTACTTTCAATTCTGATGAACTGTAGTGAAAACCACTGCGGCACATACTACATACAGTGAAAAAGTTCCTTTTCTCGTTAAGTTTCTCTGTTTTTTAAATTGCGACCTATGATGATCATGGTTTGATTTTTTTTAGAGTTGGGCGAATTGAAGGTCATTAAAAATCATATCAAAAGTTGAAGAAAAATGCTACAAAATCATTGTAATAATCAATATCATACTCGAATAGAGAATCATTTTGAACTAGATTAAAGTCTCCTTCCGAACAAGAGTTTAAAGTTAGAACATGTTGGATTATGGGGCAACAGAAACGAGAAGCTCAGAATCTTGAACTTCATCCTACTCCAGCATTTCAGGGACCTATGGCATCAGTGATTGTGACATCAAAATTGCATTATTTTTGCAATGAAGGTTTTTATGCGTGTTTCTTTTCTAAAATCTAATTGTCAGTAATTCTGCATTACAAGAAGTTAGAATTATAATGACCAAATCATGGATGTGGACCAACGTACCTCTTGTCTGGTCAGACTCTTTCTACCTCGAGCTTCTATCACTGGTAAAACCAACTCATATACAAGTTCTAAACAGTCTTTCGTAGGTGTTGCCACATTCATGATGAGCGAAAGATACCTATAAAGAAAAACGTGAAAATATGTTCCCTGTAGAAACTATATCACCTTCTATATTTTTTGAACAAGTACCTCAATTTGGTGTATGCATCTGAAACTCCATAATAATAAGCAAATTCGTCCAATAGCCACTTCCATGAACCACATATGTGCAAGTTTCTCTTGTGAAAATGTAGTGCTCTCATTGCTGCCTCCAGTACCAGATCATACACTATGGTTTCAACAGCGGGTCCACTCTGAAAGGTGCAAAAAAATTTATTTGGCATCACTTTTAATGCGAGGCAATAAAAAAATCAGAATAGATTTCTAAAATACGAGCGGGAACAGAAACAAGACTAAGATCGACAAAAGAATATATTATCCTGCTAAATAGTTTGATATAACTCTGTATGAACAGTATCCGATTCGGGAAATTTTAGTAAGAGGTTGCTAACTTTTCACATGATATAGTAGTTAGAAAAAATGTACGCAATTTTTATAAAGAGAAGGCATACCTTAACAGATTTTATGTCACCAAAAGTGATAGCAAAGCTAATAGAAAGTTGAACCTTCCCAACACATTCATTATCTTCTACATAAAGTGGCCACCACTGGATTCGATCCATCTGCAACAGTTTGGATAAAAATTGTGAACTGAGAAGGCAATAGCAATATAGATGGGAACAGGTTGTTTGCAACTTAATATAGAAACATACAGGATTATCAATCAAGGATGAAATCTGGATGTTAGTTTGGCCTTGTACTACTTTATTCGAATCCCATACTTCCAATAGAAGAGCATCTGCCTGGCTCTCTGGATAGCTGCAGTTCATATCAATCGTGATCCACACTAAATTGAGACATTAATATATGATTACGGAAACATAGCAGTCAAAGACTAATCATGAGTAAGCTTACAAGGTGTAAACATCACCGGGTTTATACTAGTGGCATATTTTATAAATGCGATATGGTTTTAAGGGTAAAATTGGCAACATGTAACTTTTTCCATGAGAGTTAACAGATAAAGTAAATGGCAACTAACACAGGGTTATGTCATGTAAGAGTTAAGAATTTTTCGAGGTACTGGGTGTAATTCGTGATTTCACGAGGTTATGAATGTAATTGCAAAATTACTCAGGGTTATGAAATCCCTACATTGATGCAACTCAGGCCTAGAGGTAGCAATGTGTCTTTAAATTCATTTCAAAGTGCAGCTTAACATAGATTAAAGCCAACCAATAAAAGTTCAGAACTGAATGTGCATAGTGGAAAGATGGGAAGGTCCATTCTCTTATATATGTATAAACCACATCAAGATGGAAAGGTTCTACTTCTGCCCATTCTGACCTATTGTTATTTAGCATGGCCAAGAGAAAGAAGATTAGTGCATGACTATGTACATGTATCACATTTTGGTTCTAAAATAAAGAAAGATACTCTATCCGGCTTTAGTTGAACTGTACATGATTATCACAATTCCAGCTGATAGTGTTTTCGATGAGGTAAATTTTATCAATGATAACTGTAGAGAGAGTTTCTATTATTATTATTTGTTTACGTATTGTGTTTCTATTTCATTCTTCTATTTGGACATCCATGTAATTTACCCTTAAGGCTTCTCCCTATATAAGAGAGCCTAGGGTTTTCTTATTTATCATAACAAAGACTCCCTTTCGTCTAACATGGTATCAGAGCCACCCTAGGGCTCTTTCCCTAACCCCCCACCCGCCGCCCACACCTTCTCTCCTCCCGAGCGGCGCCGCCAGCCGCCCCTGCGGCACCGCCAGCCCCTCCCAGCCGCTCCTGCGGCGCCGCTAGCCGCTCCTGCGGCCTCCCCAGCCCTCCTGCGGCACCGCCGGGACCCCCCCCCAGCGCCAGCCAGGCCATCTAGCGGCACCCCCTGCCGCACCTAGAGCCCCAGCGGCAACTCCATCAGCCGCTGTAGGGGTTCCGTGGACTTCATCAGCACTTAGGCGTCGTTCTCGAGTCCGTTCAAGGGCTATTTTGCTTCCTTGGGAGCGTGCCCTGGACCTTTCTTCCTCGGCTTTATGGATTTGAGTGCGTAAAGGTCTACACACGCACTCAAATCCGATGCAGTGGGTGTAGACATTTGTTGACGCATATTTAGTTATTGTATCTTTTTGCTATTTTATTTTCTTGTTATCCTCTTTATGTAATTTACCCATAGGCTACTCTCCTATATAAGAGAGCCTAGGGCTATGGAATAAACATCTCATTCACGTTTCCCAACATGGTATCAGAGCGACGGTCCTAGACCAGAGTTCTCGAAACCCTAACCCTAACCCGCCCCACCCGCCGGCCTCTCCTCTCTTCTCTCTCTCTTCTCTCGCCGATCGCCTCCCCTCCGATCGCGCATAGGCGCAGCCCCCAGCCCCGATCGCCTCTCCAGCGCTTAGGGCTTCTCGCCGTGGGGGACCTCTCGCCGTGGGGGCTTCTCGCCTCTCCAGCCCCGATCGCTTCTCGCCGTGGGGGGCTTCTCGCTGATCGCCTGGCGCCTCTAGAGCCGATCGCCTAGCGCGCCTTGCGCTACTTGATCGCCTGGCGCCTCTCGACTGCCTGGCTCCTTGCGCTACTCGATCGCCTGGCGCCTCTCGTTGCGCTGCATAGCGCGCAGCCTGTGCGCCTCCTAGTGCGGTGCGCCTCCTGTCCTGTGCACCATCTCCTGAGCGGCAACCGTGCACCTTCCAGTGCCTGCTGTGCTGTGCGCACCATCTGCTGTGCTGTGCTGTGCATACAGCGTTAGCCTTCTGTGCGCATAGTGTTTCGTGGTTTTCTACAAGCGTGCTCTAGGGTTTCTACAATAGAAACCGGTACGCATGCGGATCGTAGCGCGCGGAGGTCCATGGGGATAGTTGCTTGAGGTCTACACATGCAACTCATCCCGTCTATGTCATTGTAGACAAATATTATCTGTTGCAGGTCGCTCCAGTCTTCCTTATCCAGTATGTCAGAAAGCAAGGCAGATATTCCATCCATGGGTGCATTTCGTGGTCCAGTGCCCATTGTCAAGATGGATGGCACGAATTATGAACTGTGGGCAATGCAGTTCATGAGTATGATGAAGTCCACGGGCAAGAAGCATATTCTCACAGAGCCCGAGCCTGCAGAGAAGACTGGAGTCCATGCCTCATGGGAGGCTGACGATGCATATGCAAAAGTGTGGTTGTCTGGCACATTGGCTATTGAGATTGCCAATGACATTCTTCATCAGCCCACAGCCAAAGACATGTGGGATATCCTAGCAGCGACGTATTCTCAGGCAAGGAATGAGACGAAGATCTTGCAACTACAACATGATATATTCACAATTAAGCAGAATGGCCGCCCATTACATTCTCTCTATACATCTTTGAGAGGAATGTTTGAGAAGCTCCATAGCTTCATGCCTCTTACCGCCACACCAGAACAGCAGAAGACATACAGGAATGCGACAATGGTGGGTGTGTTTCTTGCAGCACTCGATCCAGAGTATGAGGCAGCACGTTCACAGATTTTGGCGGACTCGACTATTCCTCCCATGGAGGAAGCTTTTCACAGATTGAGCAGGATTACTGTGCCTTCCACAGCCACTAGTCAGAATCCCTCAGCCATGGCAGCCAGCAGAGGCCGTGGTTCTCATTACCAGGGCCGTGGACGTATTCCCCGTGGAAGGGGTGGCCGCACTAGGCCAACATGCACATATTGTCACAGAGTCGGCCATACTGAAGCACATGCTACTCAAAGCATGGATTTCCTGCGTCTGCAAGAGCTGCTGAACATATAGAGCCTCCGTCTGCTGCTTCACTGGATCAGCGCTTTGATGACCTGGTTGCCCGACTCAGGGGCATTATCCCACCATCTGGCCCAGCACCGACTACAGAGAGTCATACTGATACTGCTGCTTCTGCCACTGCCTCTGCATCTACCAGTACTTCAGGTAGTACACTTGCACTCCACAGTAGTAGATCTCATATACTGCCATGGATCATGGACTCGGGCGCCACACATCATCTATGTGGTGACCAGGGTCTACTTACAGGATACACCCAGATCCCTCCAGGACGGACAGTAGTAATTGCTGATGGCACGCATTCCCCTATCACTGGTCAGGGGGAGATTAGATTGACACCCTCTATGCAACTGAAGAATGTCCTACATGCACCACATTTTTCTATGAATCTGTTGTCGATTAGTCAGATCACGAAGGATCTTCACTGTCGAGCTATTTTTGATCCATCTTCTTTGATTTTTCAGGACATCCGTACGGGCAACGTGATTGGTCATGGCTATGAGCAAGGAGGCCTTTACCGTCTGAACCAGACCCCATTTGCTGGAACCACATCCTCTCCTGCTGAACAAGTATCTCCTCTCCTGTGGCATTTGCGATTTGGTCATTTACCGCTTCAGAAGTTGCGTCTAGTCCTACCATATAGTATCTCTCACACACCGATTCAGTGTGAGGCGTGTCAGTTGGGAAAACATCACAGGTCGTCTTTTCCCAGTAGTCAAGGTCGGAGTAGTAACTCCAAGTTTGAGTTGTTTCATGTCGATGTCTGGGGTCCAAGTCGTGTTCCCGATCATCAGGGACACAGGTTTTATATTGTTTTTGTGGATGATTTCTCTAGAGCATCATGGGTCTTTCTGATGAAAAATAAATCTGAAGATGGAAATATTATTATCCATTTTCTAAATGAAATTCAAAATATTTTTTCTACATCTGTCAAGATTGTGAGAAGTGATAATGCCTTGGAATTATGTACCAACATTCTAGCCAATTACTACTCCTCAAAAGGGATCATTCACCAAACATCGTGTGCTCATACGTCTCAACAGAATGGGGTTGCCGAAAGAAAACACCGTCACCTACTTGATGTTACAAGGTCACTTCTTATTCAGAGTCATGTTCCGTACTCCTACTGGGGTGATGCAGTCCTTACTGCATGTTACCTTATCAACCGTATGCCTTCGTCTGTCTTGAATGAACAAATTCCTTTCTCCCTTATTTACCCTGACAAGGATTTGTTTATTCTTACTCCTCGTGTGTTTGGTTCAGTCGCATTTGTCCATCAATTGTCGCCCGGTACTGACAAGCTCTCTCCTAGGGTTGTCAAGTGCGTCTTTGTGGGGTACCCCAGAACCCAAAAGGGGTACAAGTGTTTTGACCCTGTGCGTCGGCGGTATATGATCAGCGCAGATGTTACATTCTTTGAATCCAGTATGTATTTTTCAGAATCCGGGAACATGCAGCCACCACCATTATCTCCTGATACCGTATTCATGGCACCACCAACATTACAGCCGTCACCACCAACATCACAGCCGTCACCACCATTACCACAACCACCACCACCACCGCCGCCACAAACAATATCCCCGTTACCATTCCATTACACCCGGCGGCCGAATCAAGCTCATGGTCCTGACCAGTCAACTAGCCCGCATATGGTATGTACTGAAAATATTAATGTTGATGGATCTGACGACATTTCTCAGCAGGATGCCTTACAGGAGCATGGTGATACCACAGAGGATCTGGATGTTCCAATTGCTCTACGCAAGCCGAAGCGAAGTTGTGCCAAGTATCCATTATCAGCAGCAGTTTCGTTTGAGAGGCTATCTGGACCATTCAGGACGTTTGCATTGGCACTTTCAGCTACGGATATTCCACGGAACCACCATGAGGCTTTGCAGGATTCTCGGTGGCGGCTAGCAATGGAGGAAGAGATGGCGGCACTTCAGTCTAGAGGAACATGGAGCTTGGTTACTGTACCACCGGATGTCAACCCGGTGAGTTGTAAGTGTGTATTTACAGTGAAACATAATGCAGATGGCTCCATTGACAGGTACAAGGCCCGCCTAGTTGCAAGGGGATTCACACAGACATATGGAGTAGATTACCTTGACACGTTCTCCCCGGTGGCTCGTCATTCCACTCTGCGGATCCTCTTATCAGTTGCAGTTACTAGGGACTGGCCACTCTATCAACTGGATGTGAAGAATGCCTTTCTGTATGGCGACCTGCAGGAGGAAGTCTACATGCAACAGCCACCAGGTTTTGCTGTTGAGGGGGAGTGTTCCAAGGTGTGCAGATTACATAAGGCTATCTATGGCCTTAAGCAGAGCCCCAGAGCATGGTTCCAGAAGCTGTCAGACCTCTTTGAGAAACAAGGATACAAACGTTCCAATGCTGATCATTCCTTGTTTATACAGAAGACGGCAAGAGGTATTGTTGTAATCATGGTTTACGTTGATGATATCTTGATTACAGGTGATGATGACCAGGGCATTAAGCAGGCAAAGGAAAGGCTGGGGACCGAGTTTGTCACCAAGGACTTGGGAGTCCTTAGATATTTTCTGGGGCTGGAGTTTGCCAGAAATCCGTATGGATTAGTCATGTCGCAGAGGAAGTATGTCACAGATCTACTGAGTGAGACAGGTATGCTAGGGTGTCGACCTGCCACGACACCAATGGACCCTAGCATGAAGCTGTATGATGATGATACAGAGGAGGTTGACAGGAGAAGATACAGAGAGCTGGTAGGCAAATTGTTATATGTCACGATCACTAGGCCAGACATATTATTTGCAGTGAGCCGTGTGAGCCAGTTCATGGAGCAGCCACGTCAAGTGCATATGGATGCAATACACATGATACTTAGATATCTCAAATCTTCTCCAGGTAAAGGTCTGCTATTCAAGAAAGGAAAGGGGATTTCTGTCTCAGCATGCGCAGATGCAGACTATGCAGGATGTCCTAAGGATAGGAAGTCAACCTCAGGGTATGCGGTCTATGTTGGAGATGCCCTAGTCTCATGGAGGAGCAAGAAGCAAACTGTGGTAGCTAGATCCAGTGCTGAATCCGAATATAGGGCTATGGCCCAGGCTACTACAGAGATGATGTGGGTGAAAGCAGTGCTGACAGATTTGTGCTTAGATATACCACTTCCTATGAACTTGGAGTGTGATAATCAGGCTGCTTTGTTCATTGCAAACAATCCTGCATTCCATGAACGGACCAAGCATATTGAGGTGGATTGCCACTTCATACGTGATATGATTCAGAAAGGATTCATCACCACATCCCATGTTACTTCAGAGAACCAGACTGCAGATATATTCACCAAGGCATTGTTACGTGGCCCGTTTCAGAAGTGTGCTTCCAAGCTGAGCATGATTGACATCTATGCTCCATCTTGAGGGGGAGTGTTGACGCATATTTAGTTATTGTATCTTTTTGCTATTTTATTTTCTTGTTATCCTCTTTATGTAATTTACCCATAGGCTACTCTCCTATATAAGAGAGCCTAGGGCTATGGAATAAACATCTCATTCACGTTTCCCAACAACATTCATCACATTGTCTATTCTCCCTTTGTCTTCTTCCGGCAGCAGTATGTCAGAATCGAAAGTCGATTTGCCCTCCACCGGCGCATTCAAAGGTCCGGCGCCGATAGTGAAGATGGACGGGTCTAACTATGAGTTATGGGCCATGCAATTCATGAGCCTCATGAAATCAAATGGTAAGAAACACATTCTTACCGAGGATGAGCCTGCGGAGAAGACAGGGATCTACGCCTCATGGGAGGTCGATGATGCTTATGCAAAGGTTTGGTTATCGGGTACGCTGACGATGGAGATAGCTAATGATGTCCTCCATCAGCCCACTGCTAAGGCGATGTGGGACATTCTTGCTGCTACATATTCGCAGGTGCGAAATGAGACAAAGATGTTGCAGCTTCAGCATGACATCTTTACGATGAAGCAGGCCGGCAGACCGCTCCACTCTCTATACACATCCCTGAGAGGGATGTTTGAGAAGCTCTACAGTACCATCCCTCTGACTGCTACTCCAGAGCAGCAGAAGACATTCCGGAACGCCACCATGGTGGGTGTTTTACTTGCTGCCCTAGACCCTGAGTATGACGCAGCACGGTCACAGATCTTAGCAGATGCAGTCATTCCTCCCGTGGAGGATGTATACAGGAGGCTCAGCCGTATCCCAGTTTCCTCCAGCTCTTCTACTCCACCCCCATCTGCGATGGCAGCTTCGCGTGGGAGAGGTGGACCATCCTCTTGGCGTGGTCGTGGACGTGGCCGTGGCTCTCAGGGAAGAGGCGGTCGACCTAGTCAGACGTGCTCATATTGTCACAGACCTGGACACTCAGAGGAGACATGCTACTCAAAGCATGGGTTCCCAGCATCGGCACGGGTTGCAGAGCATTCACAGTCTCCATTACCGTCTACTGCAGATCATAGATTTGACGAACTCGTGGCCCGTCTCCGTGATATTATGCCACAGTCTTCTGGTGATTCATCTGGTGGCTCATCTGATATTGCTGCCACAGCCTCAGCCAGTTCTTCCGCCGCTGCCAGTTCCTCAGGTAGATCTTCAGCGATCATTCCTTCACATGATATATCTGACTGGGTTATAGATTCAGGAGCTACACATCATCTGTGTCGAGATAAAGGTAGATTACAGGCCTACAGGGCTATTCCTCCAGGTCGCTCAGTGCAGATAGCAGATGGTTCCTATTCGCCCCTTGTTGGTCAGGGGGAGGTTTTCTTAACCTCCGCTATGCAGCTACAGAATGTCTTACATGCTCCTGAATTCTCACTGAATTTGTTGTCTATTAGTCAGATTACAAAGGATTTGAATTGTCGAGCTATATTTGACCCGTCTTCTCTCATTTTTCAGGACATACTCACGGGCAAGGTGATTGGCTGTGGCTCTGAGCAGAACGGTCTATATCGGTTGGTCCGGGAATCTTATGCTGGCATCTCCGCTCACTCTGCTGGTCCAGTCTCACCTTACATTTGGCACCTTCGTTTTGGTCACCTTCCACTCCAGAAAATGCGCCATCTTCTGCCTCAGATCTCGCCAAGTTCGTCGTTTCGTTGTGAAACCTGTCAGTTAGGAAAGCATCACAGGTCGAGCTTTCCAGGTCGTCAGAGTCGGAGCAGTAGCTCCCCTTTCGAGTTGTTACATATAGATATATGGGGTCTGAGTCGTGTTCCCGATCACCAGGGACACTGGTTCTATCTTGTGGTCGTAGATGATTTTTCTCGTGTCTCTTGGGTTTTTCTACTGAAGAATAAGTCTGAAGCAGGAGATGTTATTAAAAATCTGATTAATGAAGTGCAGAATGTTTTTTCTTCTTCAGTCAAATATGTTCGGACGGATAATGCGCTGGAATTTTGTACACGTTCTCTTTCTCAATTTCTATCATCAAAGGGAATTATTCATCAAACCACCTGTGCATATACATCCCAACAAAATGGTGTGGCGGAAAGAAAGCATCGCCATCTCTTGGACATCACTCGTACCTTATTGATTCAAAGTTGTGCTCCTATTTCCTTCTGGGGGGATGCTGTTCTTACTGCATGCTATCTGGTCAATCGAATGCCCTCCTCTGTCCTTGGAGAGAAGATACCCATCTCTCTTATCTTTCCTGATAAAGAGCTCTTCTCACTGCCACCTCGTGTCTTTGGTGCTGTGGCGTTTGTTCATCGCCTGTCTCCTGGACTTGACAAGCTCTCTCCAAGAGCAGTCAAGTGCGTCTTTGTTGGGTATTCCAGGACCCAGAAGGGATACCGGTGTTATGATCCTACTACCAACAGGTACTTCGTTAGTGCGGATGTCACCTTCTTCGAGTCGGTCATGTTCTTCTCGCCAGCCGGGGACAGAATGATACCATCCACCACCGCTGATGATATTTTGGTTCCACCACCACCTACCTGTCTTACTCCTGACTCGTCTCCTGTGTCAGTCCCTTTGCCAGCACCACCACCTCCACCACCACCTCCACCTCCACCACCACCCATTCCTCGGAAAATTATATCACCATTTCCTATCTACTATACGCGTCGGTCAGGTCCCGCTCAGACAGCAGATCAGCCAATCACTGAGCCTCAGGTATGTTCAGATGATGTTTCTACTGACGGGTCAGGATCAGAACACATGCAGGATGACTCTTTACAGGTGGGCCAAGGTGATGATCTGGATGTTCCGATTGCTATTCGGAAACAGAGACGACAGTGTGCATCCTATCCCTTTGCTTCACAGGTTTCCTTCCACCGACTCACAGGTGATTTCCAGAGGTTTGCTACTGCCTTATCTTCTGTGGACATACCACGGACATACCAGGAAGCCTTGAAGAGTGAATGCTGGAGACTGGCTATGGAAGAAGAAATGGGGGCCTTGCAGTCCCGTGGCACATGGTCTTTGGTCCCTGCACCTCCTGATGCCTCAGTTGTCAGTTGCAAATGGGTCTTCACAGTCAAATACCATGCAGATGGCACATTGGATAGATACAAAGCACGTCTAGTAGCCCGGGGATTTACACAGACATATGGCGTTGATTACATGGATACATTCTCTCCAGTGGCGAGACACTCTACTCTGCGTATCCTCCTGTCTGTTGCAGTGGTCCGTGACTGGAGCATTTATCAGTTGGATGTCAAGAATGCATTTTTGTACGGAGACTTACAGGAGGAAGTCTACATGCAGCAGCCACCCGGGTTTACTGCTGAGGGGGAGACGCATATGGTATGTAGACTTCACAAGGCTATATATGGACTTAAACAGAGTCCACGAGCATGGTTCCAGAAATTGTCCAACATAATTGAGCAGCAGGGATTCAAGAGGTCCAATGCTGACCATTCGTTGTTTGTCCAGAAGACCTCGGCAGGTACGGTTGTCATAATGGTCTATGTGGATGATATTCTTGTTACAGGGGATAATGTTCAGGGCATAGCAAGGGCGAAGACATTCCTAGGTCGTCAGTTTGTTACAAAGGATCTTGGAACCCTAAGATATTTTCTAGGGTTGGAATTTGCTAGGAATGCGCATGGTTTGGTGATGACACAACGGAAGTACATTACTGACTTCCTGGTTGAGACTGGTATGGATGGGTGCAAACCATCAAGCATCCCCATGGACCCCAGCATGAAGTTATATGATGATGATACTGACGAAGTGGATAAGAGGAGATATAGAGAGATGGTGGGAAAACTCCTCTACATTACTATAACCCGTCCAGACATTGCATTTGCAGTTAGCCGGGTGAGTCAGTTTATGGAGCAGCCCAGACAGGTTCACATGGATGCTATACACATGATACTGAGGTATCTGAAGTCTACTCCTGGATTAGGGCTACTATTCAGAAAGGGTGCAGACTTATCCATCTCAGCGTGTGCAGACGCAGATTATGCAGGATGCCCTAAGGATAGAAAATCAACCTCAGGGTTTGCAGTCTTTGTTGGAGGCTCTCTGGTTTCTTGGAAAAGCAAGAAACAAACGGTGGTGGCAAGATCCAGTGCCGAGTCCGAATACAGGGCAATGGCCCAAGCCAGCACGGAAATGATGTGGGTTCGCTCTGTATTAGAAGATCTACATGTAGCTGTATCTCTACCTATGACGCTTCAGTGTGACAATCAGGCAGCTTTGTTCATTGCCAACAATCCAGCTTTTCATGAGAGGACCAAACACATTGAAGTTGACTGTCATTACACTAGGGATCTGATCCAGAGAGGATTGATATCCACGGCCCATGTTAGCTCAGGAGATCAGACGGCCGATGTATTCACCAAACCATTGCTCAGAGGACCTTTCCAGAGATGTTCATCCAAGCTGAGCATGATCGATATCTATGCTCCACCTTGAGGGGGAGTGTAGAGAGAGTTTCTATTATTATTATTTGTTTACGTATTGTGTTTCTATTTCATTCTTCTATTTGGACATCCATGTAATTTACCCTTAAGGCTTCTCCCTATATAAGAGAGCCTAGGGTTTTCTTATTTATCATAACAAAGACTCCCTTTCGTCTAACAATAACTGATAAAAATACATATTAGATATAAACATCAGCATTACGATGCTGACATTGGAGCCTGTCTTTATAAGTACCACACAATGAATAAATTGGACATGAGAACAACTGGCTAACTCTACCTGTTGGAGCATAAGTTGTATGCGCCCATTGAGTTGTAGCAGGGTAAATGGATCCTGGAGGAGATCCATTTACCCCATCCAGTGTTTAGTCCCACATCGTCCAGTGGTGGGACTTGGAGACTCTGGAGAGGCTACATAAGGAGTCCCAGACCTCCTGTATCCATTGAGAAAGCCAATAGACAAACACGCCCCGTAGAGGGCTTCTCTCGTGGTTTCATCCCGCTCCTCACGGAGTAGGGTTCCACATAAAAATCCCATTCTTCTTTTCTTTTTGTTATTTATCTTGTTTCATGTTTACGCTTCCGCTTCCGATTTTCTAACATGGTATCAGAGCAGGTTCGATTCTCGAGGAATCGTGTTATGATCTTTCATTTAGTCGAGTTTCGATTATCGTTCGTTCTGCAATATTTTCTATTCGTGGATTTATTCTTGAAGATCGTCAAGAGGAGTTTGCTCTTTAGTTTGATCGTGAAGAATATTTGTTCGTGAAGATTTTCTGGATGATCATTTACATCTCTGATCATCCCGCTTTCATTGAAGCAAAGTTATGTATTCTTGGTTGCTGGGCTGTGAAGCAGATCTTCCAGATCTGCCGCTCCAAGAGGGTTCCCACGAACCCTACTCAAAGATGGAGATGATGACCCGAGCCCTAACTCTAGGGTGCACGATCCCACCATCTGGCGGTGTGCTCGACTTCCTGCATCCTCGCTTTCTTCTCCAGGCATGTGGAGCCCTTTCATCACACTAGATCGCCGTCAAAGAAGACGCACCTCGTCCTCCTCATCATCAACTCAGGCGGCGATGCCTCCTTCACCATCAACTCTCGGCGGCAACCTCCAGATCCTCCAGCGGCGCCTCCTCTTCTCGCGCCCAGCCTGGCGCGCCCAGGCAGTCAACAAGCCGCAGCCCTTGTAGAGTCACCTTCCTCTAAGGGAGGTCGTGGGGTTGCGCCGCATCTCTGCATCGCGCGATGCCCTAGCGCGCCCCGCCGCAACTTCCTGGTGATTCGCGCGGTGCCCTAGTGTTCAGCAAAACCCAGGCGGTAGGCCCTGGGAACTCCTCCCGATCGTGCGCACCCACAGGCAGCGCTCCAGGCGCCGCGTGAGCTCGCGCTGGCGGCGCACCCGCGCACCCCGATCTCTACTCGATGCTCCTTAGGCGATGAAGGCGCCAAGGCGATCTCCATCTCGATCTTTAGGGCGTGCGCAGGCTGTACCCATCTCCACCAATCTCGCTGCTGAACCAGGCGGCGATACCGTCCATTTTCCTGGCGGCGGTGGGGGAAAGGAAGCCCCCATCGGGGCGTTGGCTCCATTGAGCGATGGGTTCCCTGTTTGGGAACCCTAATGGGTGGTTAAGGCCCCAAGTGGGCCCTTGATTTTTTTTTAAAAAAAAAGGGAGAAGTTTGGGCCCAGTCTTTGGGCGAGTCGGGTTGTGAAAAAAAAGGTGAGAAGATTGGGCTCTTTTGGGCCGAGTTATTTTGTATTAAAAAAAATGGAGAGCTTTGAGAGAGAGCAGGCCCAATGGGCAGAAAAAAATAGCTCCAGTATTTACAAAAAAAGGGGAAGAAATATTTTTCAAAAAAAGGAGGCGCGTACAAAGGAAAAAACCGTACGTATTTTTTTTCAAAAAAAAGAGGGAAAGAAAGAAAAAAAAGGGGAAAGAAAAAGAGGCACGTGCAATAAAAAAGGAGCCGCACGCATTTCAAAAAAATAATTTAAAAAAAAGATTTGTGAAAGCCGTAAAAAAAGGAAGAGTTTGAACGGCTTAAAAAATTGCAAAAAAAAATGACGGCTTAAAAAAAAGGAAAGCCGCAAGTTTCATGTTCTTGTTGTTTACCCCCTATTTATCTTGTCTTCTCCCAACTTTGCCGATGTTCATGTTCCGACAAGTATGGGAGAAAGGGGGAGTATATGTAGAGTCACAGGTCTATTCAAATTCTCCAGATCCAGATCCAGATTTGCAGACCATTCAGATTCCAGACTCTACAGTTCGGTTTCAGACTCGACGATTGATTCCGAGTCCAGTTTCAGACACGTACGAGTGTGCAGTCATTTGTCAGATGAGCATAAGTTGCCATCATTTGTTTCGCGGTTCCCATCATTCTTCTTGTTGTCAGGCCAGAGTTTTCATATGAGCCATAGGGACTCCAGAGTAGAGGACCATTCCCTTGTTGGCAAGGGTTTTCATGTGGTATCATAGGTGTACCGGAGCAGTGCACCATTCTCTGAGCGAGATGGGAGAGACCCAGTTCTCTGATGAGGAGACTTCAGGCGCAGTTCAGACTCGATGGTCAGATTCTGAGTCTTCAGTCGACTCACACTCCAGCCCGTTCGTCCTCCTCACCTGCACGGCATGAGAAGCAACGTCCTCGACTGCAGCAATGTGCGCGTTGGGTTGATATTGTTCGTAGTGTCCTGTAGCGTTGAGTTGAGTTTCTGTCTGTTTGTCCAAGCTGAGCATTGCATGCTCCAGCTTGAGGGGGAGTGTTGGAGCATAAGTTGTATGCGCCCATTGAGTTGTAGCAGGGTAAATGGATCCTGGAGGAGATCCATTTACCCCATCCAGTGTTTAGTCCCACATCGTCCAGTGGTGGGACTTGGAGGCTCTGGAGAGGCTATATAAGGAGCCCCACACCTCCTATATCCATTGAGAAAGTCAATAGACAAACACGCCCCGTAGAGGGCTTCTCCCGTGGTTTTATCCCGCTCCTCACGGAGTAGGGTTCCACGTAAAAATCCCGTTCTTCTTTTCTTTTTGTTATTTATCTTGTTTCATGTTCCGCTTCCGATTTTATAACACTACCATAGATACATTTTCTTTTGGTTGGGTTTGTTGCTGGAGAAAGATCAACATACAGGTTGTTGGAGCATTCGTTCTATGCGCCCATTGTGTTGTAGCAGGGTAAATAGATCCTGGAGGAGATCCATTTACCTCATCTAGTGTTTAGTCCCACATTGTCCAACGGTGAACTTGGAGGCTCTGGAGAGGCTATATAAGGAGCCCCAGACCTCGTGTATCCATTGAGAAACGTAATAGAAAAACACGCCCCTCTGAGGGCTTCTCCCGTGGTTTCATCCCGCTCCTCACGGAGTAGGGTTCCACGTAAAAATCTTTTGTTCTTCATGTTTATCATTCTAGATTATGCTCTGTTTTATCATTCCGCTTCCGCTTCCGATTTTCTAACATGGTATCAGAGCGGGTCCGATTCTCGAGGTTTTCATGTGCTTTATTTGTCGAGATTTGATGTTGATATTGAAGATGGGTTTGTGAAGACTATTGTTCCATTCTTCATGTTCTATTCGAGCGTTTTTTATTTTTAGAGTTATTTGGAACCCTAGGTCTGTCTCAATCTTGTGTCTCACATCAGGCCGCCAAGCATCTTCACATCAGGCCACGTCTCAGGCCACCAAGCATCTCTGGTCGCATGCTCTGAAGTCCAAGCCCTGTGCGAGATGCTCCAGGCACACTCCAGGCCCTATGGCTTTGTTTATTTGGGTTTCTTTGAAACCCTAAATTCTGAAAAGAAAAAAAAAGACGGCGCCAGCAATCGGGTCGAACCCCTCAGCCGCAGACCTTCGCATCCAGAGTCCCAGCACCATCCAATCGCATCGTACAGGTCCTCCAGGTTGCAACATCCAAGTTGCACCATGCGCAGCCATCCAGCCCTTGCAGGCGATGGTGGAGCTTCTCATCATGGCGGAGCTTCCAGGCCCCACGATCTTGCATGTGAATTTCAAATGTTATTTTAAAATAAAGCTAATATTTTAAACTGATTTCTTTATAACTTTGATAAAACTAAAATTAAACATGAATTAAATCTGTTGGTAAGTTGAATTTTTAAATAGAATATTCACTTCGATGGTAATTTTTTTGTTTTGATAAATCAATGATTTAAACCTTTTGATATGTCCCTAAGGTTAACTTATTAAGTGAAAGTTCGAAAAGGAATAACAAAATTTAATTCATGTATAAGGAGTTCTAAAGATAATGGAAGTGATAAATGAGCTTGAATGTCATTTATCAAATTATATATATAATTTCAATATTTTATAATTGATTAGTTTAAATGAGCTAATATATCTTCAAAAATGAAAAATTATGGAGAGAAAAGGCTAGATGTCTGATTGGTTTAGGTAGGACTATGTAAAAAACTAAGGCCATGTCTTGATTAATTTAGGTTGATAAAGGTTAGATGTCTGATTGGTTTAGGTTGTTTGATATCCTAGCTTGTGGATGGAGAGGATGGTTGATGCTCAGCGGAAGAGAGAACACCTTCGCTGGAAGGTGAAAGGAGGGGTTGAAGAATGGAGGAGGGCCACCAAAAAAGTTGATGTGAGGACAACGAGGGTCACATTGCACGATGGTGAGAGGAGTGAAGGCGTCTGGTCCCTGATCTCACATTGCAAACGAGGTCGTCAGTGCTACCGGTGTGGGTACTATATGCACCAAGCTTCGTTGTATCTGTAACCGCCAATGTGTTTTTGGTGTGGATGTGAGGGTAATCGGAAGCACTTGTGGCCATGTGGTATAGGGCCCCAGCAGCTATCATCTACCGATGAGGTCAGAATTCAGGCGACCCCTATCGAGGTCATGCATCAGTGGCTGTCGGAGTTAAATCTAAAGGTATCATGAGGAGCGGGATCCTTATTGGGTCCTCTGTTCTAAGGCAATCTGAAGCAAGAAGTGTGCAGGTTGTTGTCGCTAGAAGGTTGGGTACCTCCTTCACGGGAGATATGGTGGCCTTAGGCGATGGCCTCTGGTGTGCAACAGGTCTTTCGAAGAAGGAGAAGGAGATTTTGCCGCAATGTTCCCAAGATCTTGGGGTTGTATGGCGCTTGCCTCGCTTCACTGACGGGGAAGCTTCCAAATCAATGTTGAGGGTAGCATGAGTCTTCAGTGTCCCCTTCCTCTCTCGTTCTGTGGAGGCCCTGAGGCATGCTCTTAGGAATATTGGTGGGATTTCGCAGATCCTGAGGATGGTCTTAATTCGGTCTCGGACCCCTCAACTACACTAGTGGTGGTGGAGGGTTTGAAGTTTAGTGCTTTGGAGTCGACTTTTTTTGCTGAAGGTGGGTATCGAGCTTTCGACTATTGTTGCAGCTCCTTCCACCGCCGCCGCCACCTCCTACGAAAGCTTGTGCTGCCACATGTTTGAAATCACCAATGGAACGGTCACATTCAATGCTTGAATCTCCTGGAGATCCGGTGGCATATTCAAAAGCTGCAATCATGGAAAGGGAGCATCTCGAGGAGGAGATTTCAAATCAGGTCCCTATTCCAAGGCTGCTTCCGGAAGGTGGGACGTCAAGAGCGAGTGACTTTTCATCTTCGACTCAGCCACTTCACTTTCTAGGGATCCGCTCACCAGCTATTGTGTTGAAGGCTAAGGTGCATCTCCTTTTGGATTCGGTCCTGACTTCTGAGCCATAGAATTCAAACCAATTGTGAAAGATAGACCCGAACTTGACTGTTGTTTTTGAACCAATTGTGAAGATTGCATGAACCTGGTTAGTGTCCTTGAACCGATTGGTGAAGGCTCCGCTTCCAACCCGAACCCTATCGAGGCCCCTCCACGAAGCGATTATCTGAATCTGTGTGTCACTGCAGTTGATGGTCCAACGGCTAATCAACTGCATCACCACTCCCACATGGATCTCCCAAGCCTTTGCCAATGGCACGGGAGGTTGAAGATCCCATCCAAGGCATTGCTGATGCAAAGGCGGCAACTCCTTTGAGGCCGCATGTTTTTTAAGTGTGAAGGGGGCTTCCTCTACACCCCCACCTCTACAGTTGTAATGCCAAGATTTATTGGCTTCAGAGGTTCCGCTGGAACTGGTGGAGAGGGCCATGGGTCGAGAAGCGTTAACTTTCGTTCCTGAACCTTCCCCAGTGGCAGGGCATGACACAAGAGCTACCTCTTCAGAGAGCTTTACTATGGGAGCGAATGTTGGTAGAAGAAAGTGATATAGGCATGACGACGCTCGAGGGCAGTGGTCAGGGAGCATGTGATGCATTCCGAGCAGAAGTTGAGTGGCGGCTGGAGTCATCGAAATTGGGGGGTCTATGGTTGTGCCCCAATGAAGGTTCTGATGTAGAATGCCAGGCGTCTAGGTAACCCAGATAAGAAGAGGTTTGTCGGCTCTGCCTACTGAATGGGGGTGTGATGTGATACTATTGTAAGAAACTTAACTCTTTACTGTGACTTCTATCCAGTGGAGGACTCGGGGCAATGGGTTGTTGAATGAGTTTAGGTCTCTGGACGCTATTGGTGTAGTGTAGCTTGGAAGGACTCTCTTTTCATATTCATCTATGAGTTGAAGAGAGTGCATGTCATCATAGTTCTACTTGAGCACACTCTCTCGGGGGATCGATTTGCCTTCTCTTGTGTTTATGGTCCTTATCTTCATCCTCTTCGCTCGGAGTTATGGTCGGATCTTAGGGTTGTCAGGAGTGCATTCCTAGGTGTGGCCTGGCTTGTGGGGGGTGACTTCAATGTTTTGATGTTGTCGTGTGACAGACCGTGCTCGAGAGGCGAGCAGGACCCGATCTCGGCCGACTTTGCAGAGATGGTTGATTCTCTTGAGCTAGAGGTATTTGATGCTTCAGATACTAAGTACACTTGGAGAAATTCAGGTCCTCACTCTCGTATCGACCATTTTTTGTCGTTCGTGGAGTTGGTGGACATGTTCCCAATGTAGAATTCTGTCTCCAGACTTTGTACAAGGTCAGACCATACTCCTATGCTCTGGGACTCGGGTAGTATCTCCCCTCCATTGGATTTCTTCAAGTTCGAAAGAGCTCGGCTGCAGGAGGTCGGTTTTCGTGATTTGATTTACAACCATTCGATGGTCTCGGGGTACGCGGCTTCAAAGTTGTCTCAAAAACTGATATCACTTTAAGATCATTTGTGTGCATTCAAGAAGGAGGTTAGGGTGATGCGTAAAGCCTGTCGTACTGAGGCAGAGGCAAATCTTGTCAGCCTTGATAACCACGAAGATGTCAGAGATCTTACCTGGGAGGAGCTTTTGAAGAGATTGGTAACACAAAAAACAATCCTAGATGAAGACAAAAAAGTGTGGCAGAATGGAAGCAAATATCACGACACTCGTGGCTAAAGGAGGGCGATGCATACACGATGTACTTCCACAGAGTTGCTAGTGGGAGGCGTCATCACAACCAGATCCATTCAGTTATGGTGAATGGTATCCGTGTGGAGGAGGATCGTGAAATGGGGCAGGCCATTGCGGATCACTTCCATGATTCATGAAGATGGTATGCCCTTGGTGCCTCCACGTTGTCTGAACAATATGCTAATCATTTGATTTAGGCTGTGACCGTGGATAAGGTGAAGGTGGCAGTTTGGAACCTTAACGTTTATGGTGTGCCTGGACCAGATGGGTTCCCCATATTCTTCTTTTGCGAGTTCTAGGAGCTCGTTGGGAGGGAGGTCATCGAGGTGGTGGAGGAATCCACAGCTATCAACTCGTTCTTTGATAGGCTCAACAAGGCACTCGTTTTCCTTCTCCCCAAGAAGGATGTCTCCGAATATATCGAGGATTTTCGACCTATTACCCTATCTATTGCTATCTATCTGATTGTGGTGAAAGTATTGGCTATTAGATTAAATCGCATGATGGAACACATTATCTCACCCCTCCAGAGTGCTTTCATCACTGGTAGACAGATTACCGACAACCTGGTTATGGCAGCTGAGATCATTACAGATTGGAAAGGATGAACATTGAAAGGAGTACTTTGAAAGTTGACTTTTCGAAGGCATATGACACTGTGGATTGGTGCTTCTTATGGATGGCGATGTCGAGGCATGGTTTCCATGAGACATGAATTTCTTGTATGAAATGTTGTGTTACCATGACCTCTTACACAATGCTCATAAACGGAATACCCGAAGGTGGGGGTTTTCAGCCACAATGTGGGGTTAGACAAGGATGCCAGGTCTCTTTGAGATTGCAGTCGATGTACTTGCGTGCATGGTGACTCATGTGGTTTAGAGTGACGTCTCGAAGGGATATACTTGTGACGAGATATCCATTCATCTTTTGCACTGACGACACTATTTTCTTCATCGATGAGAGTAGTGAGGAAGCTAAGGGCATGTCTCTAACGGTAGAGATTTTTGGGGAGCTTTCTGGCTAATTCTAAATCATGGCAATCTATTGTTGTTCTATTTGGCCCCTTATATTCATATGCTCGTGTTTGTTGCATCGTACTTGGCTCTGAGAGTGGCTCACTCTCGTTTCGCTATCTGGGGCTCCCTCTAATGAATGGTACTCTTAAGATGGCAGACTGGCTCCTGATAATTGAGAAGTTGGAGAAGAAGTTGTCGGGTTGTAAGGCATTTATCCTTTCTAGGGGGGCGGTTAGTGCTCGTGAAAGCAGTACTCTCTGCTATCCCCATATACTTCATCTTATCACATTTTCTACAGGTTGGTATTAGACGTCGATTGGAGATGCCCATGAAGCATTTTATATGGGGTAGAACGGGATAGGACAATCATGGACTACACCTGGTTGATTGGGCCACAATTACGCTGCTTGTTGAGGACGGTGGCCTTGTTTCTACGCTTGGATTCAATGAATGAAGCTTTTCTCCTTAAGTGGGTCGGCAGAATTTGGGGCAGAAGTGATGATCTATGCAGCAGACTCATTCGCCAGATCTACGCATTAGAGTGCAATACTCATTTCCTCCTCAACATATCTCCAGATCGTCTACCTTCTGGAAGGGAAACAGATTGGTGCTCCCCCATTTTCAGGATCTCTTTCGTTCATCTTTGGGTGATGGCAGCATGTTCACTTTTTGGTCTGACAATTGATCCGGTGATGGAGCACTATCCTCAAGGTTCCCTCGTTTGTTTGCTTTGGTAGCTAATCGAGATGGAAAAGTTATGGAGTGTTGGGTGGACCGACGGCAACTGGATGCCACGATTCTTAACTAATTTCTCTGATCAGCGCGTTGAGGAGTCTACTGCTTTTGGTCCCCAACAGATAGATCGACATGCCCACCTCTAGGCGGGATCATTGGGTGTAGAAGTACAATCTTTTCTTAGTTAAGCGTACCTATAATGCAATCAGTAGATCGCCTCTGTCAAGGTCAGACACTTTGATTCAGGACTACAACTTTATCTGGAAGTTGAAGCTGTCGAGTAGAATTGGTTTCTGCATGTGGCTATTCCGTAGAAAATGAATGATGACAAGAGACCATTATGCCATATTATTCAAAGTTATCTCTGACAGATTCCCTCTCTATGAGAGGTAGATTGAAATTTTACATCACCTTTTCTTCACCTGCGAGAGGACTCTTCCTACCTGGCAGGAGATCGAGGCGGACCGTTTGTCTATTCAGAGCCTGGACATGGTTTGGAACTCCTTGTTTCAGGCCAAAGATCGTCCTAGAGAGGTTCTTCTTCAGCCCCTTGCAATTAACTCGACAATTTGGTTATGTAGAAATGGCATTCTCTTCTCCTCTAATCGCTTTTATGATGAAAATGTAATTTTCCATTCTAAGACTCTCCTCGAGTCTTGGCTACCGTAAGTCTTATTGAGGTTGAGCCTCATTTTTTGATAAATTTGGGGCGGGCACCGTTGAGTGTTTCTCCCTTTTTTGGTCTCAAAAAATGAAAATTTTTGGCATTTCAAATGATATTTTAAAATAGAGTTAATAGTTTAGATTGCTATTTTTTTCAATTGTGATAATCTCAAAATCTAAATAAATCTTATTTAAATCTATTAGTAAGTTGGATTTTCAAATAAACTATTAACTTTAATGGTGGTTTTTAATTTTTGATAAATCTAATCATTTAAACATTTCTAAATATGTCCCTAAGGCTGATTTATCAAGTGAAATTTTCAAACACAAAATTTCATGGTTAGAAAAAATAACAAAATCAAAATCATCCTTGATAAGCACTAGAAATAATGGGAGAGATACATGAACTTGAATCACATTTCATCTCAAGTTATACTTATAATATTAATATTAAAAGTGATGGGTTGAATTTTTCAAAAAAAAAAATTAACTCCGATGATGATTTTTAATTTACAATTGAAAAATCTAATCATTTGACCATTTCTAAATTTGTCTTAGGCTAACTTATCAAGTGAAAATAACAAAACTAAGTCATCTACATAGAGTATTAGAAATAATGGGAGAGATAAATGAGTTTAAATCTCATTCTATATCAATATTACTTGAATTTTGATATTTTAAAATTATTCGATTTAGGTGGGTTTCGAACCTGAGGTTGTACCCTAGTAATCACTAAAGTCGCCACTATTACATGGCTTTATATGCATCTTTTAAATAAGGTGTATATTTAATATTCAATGAGGGGTTGTATTATAAAATTAAGATACTATGCAAGTGAAATATAAGAATCAATGAGGAGTCATGGCCTTAAACATATACTAGATTCGCCCCCGAAGGAATCCATGCTTTTGAAAGAAAATCGACGCTCATTTGTTGACCTTACACCTAGTACTTTAAGCTCTTCTACCTAAGCTCAAGTTAAAACTTAGGAAGGTAGTGTGACGCCCGTTTCCACGGATCTGGGATACCCGTTTACACATCATTTGTAGTATCATGTTCGCTAAAGATCGTATTAGAGCACTGAAAATTAGGAAAAATACGCAATATGAATGACATTCACAATTAACTAATAAGCCACAGAACTACAATATGTCATCAATTATTGCATAAATTTCCATACCATTTAACATGTAACAAAAGAAACTGCATAATGTACATGTGTCCCAATTGTATTAGAAGAGAAAAAAAACATATATATATATATAATATCCCGAACAAAACTATAACATGCGTACCTGTTAATAATAATTACGGAAGCTGAGGTTCAACTCTCCTCATACCACGATGAAGGTGTTTTGCCTGCAATCCATGTAATAGGGAGAAAAGAACATCAACAAATGTTGAGTAAATCTTATTAATTAGAATAACAGGAAATTTAGTGGTTCCAAAAGAAAGCAAGTAGTTAGTGTTGGCCGCATACTGATGGAATGGCGGTGGCTGGCGGTACCGCGGCTGCTGGTAATGTTGGTTCTGCCTCCATTGATTGGCATATTGGGGAGGCTGATGGTATTGTGGCGGTGGCTGTGAGGACTGCCCAAAACGACCACCCTTAGGTTGGCGGTACTATCGGTTGGCTGGTAGCGGGCCCTGAGGTTGTCCAGTAGGACAGGCCGGCTATGCATCGTTGCTCCAAACCCCGTTGACTTCTTGAATCAGGGGTGGTGGTGGGAATGCTGGATCGGACACTGTCAAGAAATCTGGTTGGTACACAACCATCTATTGTTGCGGTTGGCTCTGGTCAGGCGCCTGCACATAGTACATGTGATGGACTACCGGTGGCTGTTGGCTTGGCTGAGGCTGATGTGGCGGTGATAGATCATCCTTCTTCTCAGCCGGAGCATCTGTAGATGGTGGTGCCGACTAGACAGAGTTGATGGTGCCTACCAGCAGTTCTAACTGCTTGGTGATCTGATCTAGTTTGTCAAGGTTATGAGTCCTCTTTTCAATCACAACGAGTTTCTCAAGGTCCTGTGGTCGCTTCTCGATGATGTCAACCTTCGAGAGATGGCCCCCGATAATTCTAAGGTTCGAACTCTCATCTCTCTCCGCCTCGCGGAATGCTGCCATGTGTACTTGTTTCTGGAGGATATGGGGTTGCTTCTGGTATGCCTTAGATGAAGAGAGGACAGCCTCTCCTTCGGCCATTTCTTTAAATATCTGCCAGACTACGTCTTCATCCTTGTTGAAGTATGAGCCCCCACATGTTGCGTCAATGAGCCTTTGACTTTCAATATTCAGGCCCCCAAAGAAGTGTTGGACCAGGCTAGTGTTCGGAGTCTCATGATGAGGGCATTTTTCCTGCAGATCTGTAAACCTCTCCCAGGCTTCATGGATGGATTCATGTGCCCTTGAGAGAAGTTATTGATTCGTGCTCGCATCTGATTGAGCCGACCGAGAGGGTAAAACTTGTGCAGAAAAGCGGACTTCAGTTCCTCCCAGGTTGTCACAACCTTCCCCAGATGGTTGGCCCAATAAAGGGTCTTGTCTTGCAGGTTGAAGGGGAATGCCATCATCTTGACAACGTGCAATGGGATGTTGGGGTAGTGGGTAGTACGGTAGATGCGTGAAAATTGTTGCAGGTGGATATAAGGCTCTTCACTGGTGTTTCCATGGAAAGATGGAAGAAGAGCGAGAAACTGAGGCTTCAAATTGAAGTGAGCATGCACCAGTGGAATGAGGATCCACTCGGTCATATGGCTGTCTCCAAGATTATATGTCTCTTTAAGTGTAGGTTTGGGCCACCCGTGTTCTGGCACTTCCTCATCATCAGGTGGTCCACCACCTCCTTGTCTGCCTCCTCCTCCCTCGGGTCTATTCATTATATCATTAAGCATCTCCTGGAATGCAATCTGCGCTAGGGCCTGCACTGTCAGCTGCTGCTGGATAGCTTGGATAGATGGCAGTAACTGTGCATTGATCTGATTCTGATCAGGCATCGGTCCTTGCCCTTGCTGAGGTGGTTGCTGACCCTTGCCCTTTCCTTAAGGAGCCATATCAGGGTCTGAGTCTAACGAGATGAATTCCGGATTGGGATCCAGAGCTTGGTATGTCTTCTATCTGCAGAATGAGAGAATCCTAATCATACCACTTGCAATCTTATTCCAGCTGTCATGATGGATCTGGAATCAATGTCAATTCCAGAGTGTTGTGAATGAAAAAGGATATGGATTGTGATCAACTTCCATTCACAACGGTGAAAGTGGGACAAAAAGTGGTCCCAAATTATTGGGTGGTCAAAAAGAAAGGTAGAAGATGAGGAGTCTGGAGATCGATCAACAAAGTCCGGATCGGGTTCTCAGGAATCGCCTCAAATTATTAGCGAGGTCGAGTCTATGGAATCGATGTGGGTGTCGGCGGGATCCTGACAAAAACCATCTATGGATCGCCCTCGCGAAGTAAGAGAGGAGTAGATGTTGGAAGAAGGATACGGTGTCAACGAGGAATAAAATGGAGTGTAAAACAGTAGAAAGGCTCGAACTGAGCAAGGGTCAAAGGGGGAAGACACAACAAAATTTGCGTAAGTGCGCGGGACTTGATCTTTGAACCTTAATCTAGATCCATACGAACGCAATACAAAATTGGGTTCACCTACTCACGCCGTGTGAAGCCATGAAGGTTCGGCTACTTATTATCTTTTCAGTTTTAGAGTTGTTATTTCAGGCATATTTTATAACAAGTTTTTAGCACGCTAACCCTATAGGAGAGAGAGTACTGCCAGAAAAGTGTCTCGTACTTGTCCTCCTCCTTTGTAACATGTAGTCTGCACTTTTTGAGGTCCTTGTAACCCTTCATGGATCCCTACTCAGTCAAAGAAATAGAGAGAGGAAGCCGATAGGCGAAACCAATACTTCGGTTCTCGCTCGTAACGGAATCCCCCGTGAGCATGCAAGAACCTACTTGGACGCAAACCGATGAGACAGACACCCCTGTATGCAGTACTTCAGACCATGTCGATGTTCCACACAAGGCGGGCACACCATCATTGACAAGGCCCTACTCGGTCACGTACGATAGAAGCGTCATTACTTCAGAAATCCAGGCCATACACAAGGCAGTTACAGACTGGGATGTTGGCTCTATTCCTTATGGGACGTGCCTCGCTCATGAGAGGGGGTTTTGATCCCCCTCCGAAGGTACCTAAAAACAATGAGGGCTTTATGAAGTCAGCACAATGATGATCCATTACAAATTTTAATTAAGGTCAAAGTTTATTTAGTAGTCCCCTTGTTTCAATTTTTTGGGTTTTCACTTTTTTTGAGCATGTTTTCATACAAGCGCCTAACATTTCTTAAAGATTTTCATATAATTCCTAGGTGCTAAAAATCAAAGGGAGATAGCGGAAAAGTTGTGCAAGTCAGTTCAATGATGGAAATCTCACCATTGAACCTAATGATGCATGCTGAGTTAGAAGACTTACAGCGCATCCCAGCTCTCTCCATACGGTATGCAAAACATAATTTTTAAACCTATCTACATGGCGGTGTGCAATCGACAAAATTGCCCTAAACAGTAGCTGCTATTAATCGTGAAGAACCAATTGCTAGTTATTCAGAAATGAGACCAAGGTCTGGTTTCTGATGCCGATCGGTGCCCACCACAACGGGTTTTGCATGCGCTGTATACGACCTCTAGCGGCACGCGGTCTCAATCTGAATTACTAGCATTATTAATTTGACTAGATCCATACGTAGAAGACTATAGGAATAGGCATTCTTATTAATTTGAGGACCTAATTACCGAGTTGAGAAACCTATGTCTAGGGGCTCCGTGTATACAAAACAAAGTAAATTAAGGCGGAAAACTCAAAATACTGGAAAACAAAGAAAACAAGTCGATAAAACACGGAAAACATCGATAAGGCCCCCCATGTGAACAGACACCCAAGCACTGGACCCTGTTGTGAAGAGTAGAGGCCAAATTATATTACATGCCAAAATTTCTCTATCTCATATAAAATTACACATTTTTTAAACTAATCCTTCCTCGTGCTTCCTTGGTGCTCACTTTAGCCGGTCATAGAGAGATGATCAGGCTCCTCCATGCTTGGCTGCATCGGCCTCCTAGAAGACCGTCCTCGCATGGCGGACCTCGCATCAAAGTTGCAAGAAAATTGGCATTAGCATAAATAAGCAATGAAATTACCAAAATCAATGAATATTTACCAGCAATATCAAAGAATTAAATTGGCAGGTGAAAGCATCAATAATTCATGTAATTATTTGACAAAATGACTGGCAAAAATAGGCTACGCTCATTGCTCTCCGGCAACGGCGCCATCTGATAACATGGAAATTTCTGAGGATCTATAGATAAATATCCAATCGTTGAAATACCACTTAGAAATCCCTCTGTTGATCAGTAATTAACCCACGATAATGAATAAAACAATTGAAGCCCAAAATGTGGAATTAATATTTATTTTCTCTACCATAAAATGCATAGTGTATAAGCATGTAGAGGTCGAACCACAGAGAGCAAAATAGGTAGCCTATGGTTATCTATATACAACCAAGCCATTTGTGCAAATTAAGCTTTTGTGGATTTTCAATTTTTAATTTTTTTATATTTTTTTATATTTTATATTTTTTTATTTGATTTTTGGATTTTTTGATTTTATATTTTCTTTTTATATTTTATATTTTTGATGCTATCTTTTTATGTAAAATAAGATGTATGTATATAATAAGGGTAAGAGAGATAATGTATTTATAAAAAAATTGGTAAAAATAAGCAAAATTCAGGAAATGAAATATTTTTGTGATTTTTATAATTTTCTAGTTTTTTTTAATTTTTTTCTTATACTTTTGCTAATTTTTATGTATTTTCAAAGTCCAAAAATATCCCAATAATGGGATTAATACATAATCCGACTTAACTTGGGTTTGAAAAATAATAAATAAGTCTCAAAATTACCCAAATTATTTTATCACATATAGAATAATATATATGTAATTATATTTTGGATTTTTTTGGAATTTTTACATTTTTTGTTGGATTTTGGAGCTTTCTGATTTGTTAATTTTCTTTTTCTTATTTTTAGGTTTTTTTGTTTTCTGTACTCAATAAATATAAAGATATATCATATATATTTTTTTTGGAATTTTTCACTACGTTTTTATATTTTTTTGGTGTTTTATTAATTAGACAGGGACTAATTAGGCTCCTTTTTAATTTTTAAAATTAGATAAAATGCAAAAAAAAAACTGATTAAAAATATGCACGTAAAAGTACATAGCATGAAGCATTTATCCCAATTTTTTCATATTTTTAGGAGCAATGTAGGTATTTTTAATAAATACATAAAGACTACAAAAATACATGTCCTAGCATGTGCATTTTTGCAAATAAAATAAAGTTTATGGATGTCTGTGCAATTTACCCAAAAGTTTTACACGTGTTTTTAACATTTCAGGGTTAAACTCCAATTTTAAAAATCACCAGGATTAATGTGCAAATAACCCACCACGTGGGACGGCACGCGGTTCCTACAAGTAGGGACTAAAACGCAAATATAGAAAATACAAGAGTCTGCTTGCAAATTTCATAAAAATATAACACGTGCATTGCATTCTATTGGACTTTTTCTAAATACAAAAAACTGCAGGGGTATCCCTATAATTTTTCCCCCTCACGTGGGACAACACGTGAGGTGACGTGGAATGGACCTTTTTGCAATTACAGGAAACTCAAGGGTCTTTTACAAAATTTCCACTTTATTTTTAATGCTATATTTAATTTACAGAACTAAATAATAAATACAAAAATAAGAGGGGTACAGGTGCAATTTACCCTAAACGTGTGCGCTGGCGGACGACTGGATGTTCTTCACTTGCCACGTGGCATCCATCCAACGGCTAATGACGCTTCACCGATGAGTGGATATGATTAGATCCACGAGGGGATCCAACAGTCAGAGCATGGCTTCATCGGGCGGATGGGATCAGAACTAGGTGCTCCTCCTTGATCGAACGGCTAGGAGACAGGCTGGAAGAACAGGGAAAGGGCTCATCTTTGGCAAGCTTCGATCGGGCACAACGAGCTCCTCCGGCCTCCTCCCGCACTACCATGGGTCTCTTCACATTCCTGGGATCCTCCCGCGTCTGTGGGTACCTTCAGCGAGGCACATGGACCTCTGGAGTGCTCAGGCGAGGTCGAGGAAGGAGAGTGGGTCCAGGTACCTGTTCTTCACGAGAATCGACTTGAAGGTGAGTCCTCTGGCACGTCTGGACCTGCAGAAGGATAGTGCACAACAAGGCGAAGGTCCCCCAACCTTATTGGGTCGAGATGAACGAAAAATGGGTGTGGAGGAGGTCTCCGTCGGACGGCGGAGGATGGAGACCTGATCTCCTGATCCACGATGGATCAGGGGGGTTGGAGGCGCATGGGATGAGGGAAAGCATTAGGGAGAGAGATGGCGGCGTCAGGTGGTCGGAGCGGCAACGGCGGAGCACAGAGGAGCTTCCCGGCGCTCGACTCCGGCGAAGTACGGGCAGAGTGATTCAAAGATGATTTGTTAACTAAATCCTATTCTAAAAGCGTGAAAGTAATCCTACGATTAAAATACATAAAATGAGCGAGTAAAAGACAACTCTTATACTTAGTGGACACCAGGGAGCAGGGCCACGCTGGAGTGACGCCGTGGATGCAGCCCTGCCTTCTCCGACCGATGCAAGCCTCCAGGAGCTTCCTCCTATCACAAGGAACCTATCTGGACCGAAGACTAGGGTAGAAGAAGGGCCAAGGTTGACCAAATTTGTGGAGGAAGGCCTGGGCTCTTATTTATAAACATGGCGGTGCACCCTTATTGTCCAGGGTTAATCAAAGAATCTATGGGGTTTCTGGGTGATTTGATTAGCTGGCGTGATTGAGGGATGATAGACGGATGTTTTTCGTGAAGGAATCGAAGAGAGATCGTCAACGGTTAGGAAGAGGAAATTGGGAAAAGATAGCTTGATGGACATCTGTCACGCCATACGGCTGGGGGCAGAGGAGTTGACTTGGGTCAACACTTCATGCCCTGATTGTGCCACCTAGGCCGCTAGGCGATAAAACAACCTAGTTTATTAAAGAATAATTAATTAAAAATAGAAAATGATTTTATTATTTTTCGAGTGTAAAATAAAAAATGTTTATTATTTTATGTAGTATTTATTATGGTTTTTATTTTTTTTGATGTATTTTATGACAAGTTTATTTTTAGTGGCTTATTTATAGGTATATATACCTGTATTTTGTACATTTTTTGTATATTTTATTTTATTATTTTATTCCAATATTTTATATATTTATAACTTATTTTTGTGAGTATAAATATATTTTTATTGTATTTTTATGATGTTATTTGTACATTTAAATAAGGTTTTTTATCACTTGTGCCCCTCCGAGATATCGCAATTTCAGTTATGCCCCTATCTTTTTGGTAATATCAATTGTGCCCCTCACCTCTTGCTAATCTATCACTTGTGCTCCTCGGTTTAGTGACCGTCCATAACTAACACAAACGGATGTTAACTTCAAGGACACAAATGGAATTAAATTAAAAAAAAGGATTGAAAAGTCCTCCTCCTCCCCCGTCTTCTTCCTCCCTTCTCTTCCTCCTCTCCCATCTTCTTCCTCTTCCTCCTCCTCTTCCTCCCTTCTCTTCCTCCTCCACAGCTCCTCCCTCCTCCTCCTTGAGCTCTCATGCAGCCGCCCCCGAGCCTCTGTCTCTGCCCACGTGTCTCGCCTCCATCCCCGTCCTCCTCCTCCTCCGCCCCCGTACCTCCCCCCTTCGCCGCCTACACCTCCGCACTGCCCCCCCACCCCCGCCCCTGCGATCCCGTGCCTCCTGCCCTACCTCCCCCCCCCTCCACGACCTTGCACCCCCTGCGACTTGGGATGAGCATTGGGCCGGGCCAGCTCGACCTGACCCGCAACCCGACCCGATAGACCCGAACCTGAACCCGTTTCATTGTCGGGTCGGGCTTAAAAAATCTGCCCATTATTATAACGGGTCGGGTTCGGGCTTCGTAGAACCTGGCCCGAGGCCCAACCCGCTAGCCCGGTCCGACCCCCCAACGAGTCCAACCCGACTCGACCCCCAACCCCCCCCCCCCCCCCCGGCGCCCCCCGACCTGGCCTCCCCTCCCCCGAGCCCCTTCCCGGCCGACTCAGCACCCGAGTCACCGACGGGCCCGACCCGAACACCCCCACGCCCCCACCCCCGAACCCCTTCCAGGCTCACAGCCCTGCCCCCTACCCACAACGGCACCGCCCATTCCCACCTCCCACAGGCCATAGCCCAGCCCTGTCGGCTGCCCCCTTCCTGCCGCGCCCTGTTGCAACCCCAACACCCCACTGTCGCGCCTCGACGTCACCCCGTTGCAACCCAGCGCCCCACCACCGCACCCCGATGTCGCCCCGCCCCCGACATCGGGCCGACCCGACCCGAACCCGACCCGTTTAACATCGGGTCGGGTTCGGGTTCGGGCTGGCCCATCTAAAAATTAACAGGCCGAGATCCGGCCCGAAACCCGATAATGTTAATGGGCTCGAGTTCGGGCTAAGGTCCAGCCCGGCCCGCCCGACCCGATAATCATCCCTATCTGGGACCCCTGTGCCCCCTGCCATGCCTCCCCCCCGCGCCCCCTAGCCCCGCCGGCCCTAGGTCGCCCCCTGCCTGCCTCCCCCAACCCCCAGGTCACCCCCTAGCCTCGCCGCCCTCGCGCCCCCAGGTCGCCCCCCAGCCCGCCGCCCTCAGGTCACCCCCAGGGCTTTCAATATTTAGATAAATTTTTAATTAATTGATTCATGAAAAAACACCAAAAAATCAATAAAATTCACCATTTGATCTGTAATGAGTGATATATCTGTGAAAATGCAAAATTTTAAAAATTCGATGGTTGCATAAAGGTGTAACTAAGAGAGAGAGGAGAAAGGAAGAAGAACAAATGGAGGAGGAAGAAGATGAAGAAGAAGTCTTGACAATGATACCCCTTTTAACTGCACCAAGGTTTGAAAAAACCATGGTTAAGTCAACTCATCGACGGTCAATCTGACGGAAGGGCACAAGTGATAACGGAGAAAGAAGTGAGGGGCACAACTGATAATACCAAAAAGATAGGGGCATAACTGAAATTGCAATATCTCAGAGGGGGACAAGTGATAAAAACCCTTAAATAAATATGTAAGTATATTACACTGGTATATTCATAGGTAGTTTACCTATGATTTTTGTATACTATTTTATTTTAATGTATTTAATTGAGTTTTGTTTTAATTTTATATTTTTAGTAGAATATTTATATTATTTACAATATTTAAAAAATAAAATAATAAAAGAATATATTTCCTTTTATTTTTATACATGCAGAATCATAGGTCTTTTGTCTATGTATTTTACATAAACTTATTTTAATTTCCCTTTTCTTCTTGATTTTATTCTAATTTTAATATGCATATGTGTTATAAATAATATTTACAAAATTATCAAAATATGAACTTGCAAAAATAACAAATAATGGAAAATTGAATATTTTAATCGATATTAGGTGCAATAGGGGCCCAAAATCTAACTTTTACACAGTAACTCTAAAAATTATAAAACCACCACCATTAAATAGTTCTTAAAAAGTTATATACAATTAGAGGTGATTTTGCTGTATTTTGAGCTTTTATTCGAAAGAAATGGGTCTGTGAAGTTTGGTTTTTTAGCTTTTATTCTGGGTATAAAATGTACACGGTATATTATTTTTATACAAACTCAACCTTTGTATTTTTTGCATTATTATCTACAACTTTCATGTACAAAGTTTATTTGTTTGATGAATAAATAATAAGGAACAAAATAGGAGTCAAAAATGCATTAATGCATAAATAAATGAGGTATTTATTGTATTTCTGGACCTTATCTCCCTCCTACTTTATTCCTTGTCGACCAACTCCCTTCTAGACTTGGTCTTGGGTTTAGGGTCATAAAATATTTTCAATATTTTATTCCTTTTTCTTTTCTTCTCTTTATTCTATAATTTTGGCATCAAAAACCTTATTTTATGTACAATAAATACAATAAATAATAGATGCTATTATGGACAAATTGATACTACTTACATGCATTTACTGGGATTTTTAAGGCCAAAATTATAGAATAAAGGTGATGAAATGGAGATTCATCAACCACCCTCAAACTAACTTGAAGAGGTATGAGTGTTACATCTTTAATTGTCCTTTTACTTTTCGATTCCAAGAGCCTCGTTATCTTCTCAAGATTCAATGAGTTCCTTTACTTCATTTTCATCTTGATTCAAAGAAACTCATCTTTTTAGAATCATATTCTTGGAGATGAGATCTTTTAAGAATCTCAATGTCATAAAGTAGTTATCCAATACCATCTTTTATATTCCTAATGAAGTAGCACTCTCTGGTGCTAGATTCTAGCTTACGTGCATTCATGACATGTTATGGACCAAGTAACTCTAAATCCCAAAGTGTCTAACACTAGGATAGACTCCAAACCATAGCTTATGAGGGTTTTTGAGTTCAGATTTGCACGAAATCTTATCAATGATATATATTGCAGTCTCTACTGCATATATACCTGGAAACTAAGAGGTAATTATGTTAATATTCATCATTGATCAAATCATGTAACATATGGTCCAATTTCATCTCCCTATAACTCTATTGAGTTTAGGTGTATTAGGGGGTGAGATAGGAATGACATTCCTTTCTCCACAAGGTATTCCTTGAATTCATCTAATAGGTACTTCCTACCTTGGTTAGATCATATTCATTTCATCTCCCTTCTAACTTTGGTTCTCAATCAAGATTGTGAAATCTTTGAACATTTCAAAGGTTTCTAATGTGAAGGGAATAAATCTCATATCACAAATAATCACCACTTGATATCGCATATCATTGATGTTTATTATGATATAGATGATCCACGTACATCAATATGTATGAGAACTTGAATACCTATGCATCTTACACAATTCAGAGAAGGGTGTATTAGACATTTTACTTCGAATCTCTTTTCATAAGTATGTAAGTATTGAATCTTCATACAATCTAAAGTTCAATATCTTACTAGTCTATTGATCTTATCAGTAGACATATTTCCAGGTCTTGATGCAAGATCATTGTCAAATGATCTTTGTCCTTCTTTTGATCTTTTAAGGTTTAATCTTTCATTATTCAAAAATGTTAATAAACCATTCTGTGATTTTCTAATTTAGTAGAGTCCTCTAGATGTTAGATTACTATCTGAAATATATCAATCATAACTCTTTATGATAGGTCTACTCCAGAATGAATGTTTATTTCCAACATTTAGAAATAAATAATAAATGTATTCTAATATCTAAGACATAGAGACATTCTCTAAGACTAAAGGCTCTCTCATTGAAAATATATAGTCTATCTATCCAATGGAGATTGTTGCAACAGTTGCATCAACATCTATGTGGATGACTATTAAACTTTAAGATCAAATTTTTCAGTCTTCTAAAACATACGTAACCAATTGCAAGTGTTATTAGAATAAAGCGATATAATTATTAAACTTCGATCTTATCTAACAAGCAATTCAATTTCAGTGATTATATGTAGATGTATAATATTCTGATGCGCTATCTGGGTCCTTCTCTAAGGATTTCAGATAGTCTAGATAGTCGTACTATCAATACACCGGCTTATTACAGTATTGTCATTCATCTAAATCTTTGGATGTCATATGTATGGAAGTCACAGAAGTACAGTCAATGTTTTGACTTTCCTTCTCGCTCGGGTCAAACCCATGCTTCCATGCGCTTCCTTCATCTATAAACAACCATTGCTTAATACAAAGGATCTCTTATGTTGAATTCAGAAGATTTCAATATAAGAGCATTTCAACATTTATATATGCTTCATTTAATTCATATAATATGAATCTTATGAAGCTTCATAAATGACTTAGGTATAGACATTCGAATGATGACGCTCATCATATCTGCATTTATCTAAACTCTAAAAGACTTTGGTTCAGGTAGGTAATCAAACATTTTGACTTCATCATCTCTTATTGAGCCATCATTCTGCATAATGCAGTGAACTATGTCATTCTTGATTAAATGTCGAGAACACATATGTATGCCAAAACATCTTCTTAGGTTTTATAAGGATTTCTGATAATTATGATCATCATCGATAGGATACTTCCAAAGCACATTCGATGAGATATCAAGACTATAGAGACATGCAAACCCAAGGTTGTTGTCATATTGTCTATTTAATTGTCATTCCTCATCATTATGAGGAAACTTACATATTGCAACCACGTACATTATGTATCCAATTGCAAGTACAATATCTTGATCGTGGATCCAACCCTGATATTTTTACTGGTTATTATTGAGTATAATTTTAAGTTGGTTTAACGTAGGTTATCTGAAATAAGGAATATTTGCATAAATGCATATTTTACTTTGATTAAGGATTTTATATCAAAGTTGTCTTACCCTGTCAACTCTGGAAGTTCATTCCCTTATTCTCTTTCAAAGTGAGAGACATACTTACCATTATATCTCAAGTAAGATCCGGTATCTCCTTCTTACCTTTCTTACATTCCAATAATATGAGAAATTGTAACTCGGATAAAAAGAAGCAGGAATTCATTCCACCTTGCAAGTACAACTTGCATTTCCTGATTCGGTTATTAACACCTGAGTCCACCACCCCTAAGGAGATAATGATCCATCCTTAATTGAACCAACTGTCAACGGGATTAGAACTCGCTATGCACAATCTAATATCACCCCAATTATATGAGGAACTGATATTGAGGTCACTACGTATACAACCTTACTATTTCAAGAAGCAAAGAGCATGATCCATGTATGCTTGTATGTAGGAGCTGTCACTTCGGACAGACGTCTCCTGCGTATAATCCATGGCGGCAGAACCCTTTGTCTTGACGGGAGACCGTGGATGTCACTTATGTGATCCTCCATATCATGTTCAAATTTTAGTTAATTATTGTTATCATATTCAAATAATCAATTCTTCCAAGGGAATTATAACTCTATTCATAATAGAGTGTTTATTTAATTGGATCTAATTTATTTAATTATATTAAATCAATTATCATTCTAATCAATCAACTAACAAACAATTAGGATTTGTTTGATATTACTATATAGTATACACACTCGTAAGTACGTATTATTTTGTATTTTAATAATTAAAGTACAACTTGACTTACTCATATTATTCTTTCCTCAAAAATGGATTTGGCTATTACACTCGAGTTATCTTGGGAGGGAGCATTTCCTTAACATGCAAAGTGCTAGTTAGTAAACCAAGCTAACATACCCAGACTAGACACCTTCACCATTCTGATTGAGAACAAAACAAAATAATGATAATGTACCCGTGGTTTTATCAATCAGCTTTGATGGCCAACATTATACTATATATAGTAATCACTTAGAGATTTAGGCATTTTAAAATAATTTTAAGGATCCTAAATTTCTAGTCATATCAAGCAAACATGTTCTTGATTCCGTATGTAAAAATTATCCTACAACTATTGTATGATAAACTATGTTTTTCATGAGACACACATTGAATGATCAATGATGTTTAATCAATTATTTTTATAATTATTAGGCATCATAACTAATCAAGGCAAATTCATAATCTCCTTGATTTCCATTTAATTATAAACACATTAAGTAAGAAGATTTAATGATCTAATCTTCTTCAGACCCATCGCCGCTAAATATGGAATATCTAGAGCAAACAGAGTCGGAATCGTGCAAAATAAATATGAATGGCTAGCATATTTGATTCTCTGCTTAACTCAAGTATTTATTTCATATTTCATGATAGGAAAACAATAGGAAAAAATAATTTTCTTATAGATCTGCGAATAGATGCAAAAACAATATCATGGTAGAAACTCTTCGAATTATATTCACGCACTTTGGTACCAATAAAAGGCTACTATTTTGGGAACATATTTATTCCTTATAAATACATTTTAATAACCAAAAACACGTCCAAACGAGCAAAAATAGTAGGTTTTTATTTTAGCGAAAAACCAATTCGAAACTTGCATCCAATGGAAAACAACGAGTCCTCGCGCATTCGATTTACAAAATCTTATTTACCCAGAGTTTTGGATCATATCGAAGACCTAACCAAGGTTATGATACCACTTTAAGGTTATGTAGAAAACCTTAAGTCGTCATAGAAGTGTGAAGATCGCATCATATGCGATCTGAAGCGACTAGACGCACTAGTTGCTCGAGGTAGCAGAATTTAAAAAATTCAAATGGATGGAATCACATGATCCAAGAACACTTTGAATCATTTCATCAAAATTACAATTGAGAATTAGAGTTACCTCTTGAAGCGTGCTTGTGATCGTATCTCTAAACGACGAGATCTCATGTCTCAAGTCCAATCCGACATAGATCACACTTGCGGGCGCGAGGATGAATCATGTACATCTCGAAATCCACATTGATGATCCGAGAAACAGATCTCCTAGTTTCATCTCACAAAATCCGATATTTTCTCCACAAGCGAGAGGCACAGAAGAAGATGGTGGTCTATGGCGGTACATCGACATAGCAACAGCGACGACTTTTCTCCAACATTATATGGACGTCCACAAGTGAGAGAGAGAGAGAGAATGTAGATGTCTAGAGAGAGTTCCTCAAAGGAATGAATGTGTAAATATAAAAGTCTAGGGATACCCTCCTTTATACTAATTGGATGTCCATGGATTTCAATCTATGTGCACACACACAAATCCAATGACATTGATTTGTGCTTTCAAGCAATGGTCATGATTTTATTGCATAAATTCACGACAAATTGTTGCTTTAAAATAAATTAAATATATATTGAAAATCAATATAATTCAATTTAAATCAAACAAACGTGGAAGGATTTGGAAGGAGAGAGTGCCTCCTTCCTTACATAGAGTGGATGACCACAACTTGATAAATCAAGTGTGGCAGTTCACCCTCTATGTTAGGAAGGTGTTCTCCTCATTCCAAAACTATATGATCTCATATCTCACATAATCTTCCACATATGCAACAACATTTATTGCATAATTATTCACCAAAATAATTTCGAATTATTTTTGCAATAATTTCAATCATGTCATTAAAAGAATATGCATCATATTCACATCCAAAATAAAATGTAAATTACATTTACAATTAATTATTCAATGTGAATCCAATTCACATCAACTATTAATTCCTAAATACAAATTACAATTACCTCTCTCTAATATATTATAAATCATATTTATAATATCCGTGAATAATATATATAGTATTATCTACATTATTCACATTCGTGATAATTAAATCACATTTAATTTTCTTGGATGTTCATTCTCATGTGTCCAAATAATATGAATCAAATTCATATTATCCATATTAGTTAAATCATATTTAATTATTTATTTTGGTCAATGCTCAGATACGTGGATCTTTTTTTAAATAATTATTAAAATAAATACAACTTCCCCCCACATCCTCCTTACTCATTCCTCTTCGTACTCTCCATTCTCCTCATTTCTTCCTCCCCCTCGTCTCATTTCTTCACCTCAATATCCTAATTTTTTTTCTTATTTTCTCTCAGATCATCGATCTTGCGTTGCTCTTATTCAAGTGAGAGCAAATTGAGCACATTTTTTCCGTAAGGATTTTTTGCAGGTTTTTGATCTATAGAGGAAATATTTTGTTACAGATATTTGTTTATTATATTTTTTGTTCTATTCGGTCGCTTTGAAGACAGACTCCATTCTAGGTAACTTTAAATTTATACATATAAAATTTCAATTTTAGTTATCAGTGAGATGTGTCAATTTAGTTAAATAATTTCCGTTGCCATTTGAATATTTATTAATTTTTGTGTCTTTAAACATTCTAATGGTTGAATTGCTCTCTTATGCATAGTAAATTAACTAATCATCTTCTTATATCCGCATAATTGTATTCTAATAAATTAGATAAAGTTATGTTTTAAAATTAATAGTAGAAAAAGTAAAATAGTTATGTATTATAAGGAAATTTTGATTTCATAAATTAAAATAACAATTGAATTAATTGTTCATCTTTACGAATTAATGTATTGCAAATAACTAAAAATTTTAATATAGTCACTTGTTTTTAGAAATAAAATTTAATTTCATAATTAAATTTATACAATAGATTAATTTATAAATTGAAGAATAAAAACTAGTTACTTATTTTAAGAATAAGTTTAATTTCATAATTAAATTACATAATAGATTAAATTGATAAGTTGAAAAATAAAAAATAGTTACACATTTAAAGACTATTTTTAATTCTACAATTAACTTACATATTAAATTAATTATTCATCTATGTGAATGTCTTCCACACAATACAAAATTTAAAAATAGTTATGCACTTTTAACAATTAAATTTAATTTTATAAATTAAATTACATAATAAATTGAATTGATAATTGAAATATTAAAAATATTTATGTATTTTAAGAATAATTTTAATTTTATAAATTAAATTACATATTAAATAATTATTCCTCTAAATGAATGTATTCTACACGATTGGAAATTTAAAAATAATTACGTGATTTTAAAAATTAAATTTAATTTCATAAATTAAATTATATATTTGAATTAGTTAATAAATGGAGACTTAAAAATACTTATGCATTATAAGATTAATTTTAATTTTAAAAATTAAATTACATATTAAATTAATTATTCACCAAATAATTGAAAATTTAAAAATAGTTACATATTTTTGAAATTAATTAACGCAAGAATAAATACGTATTCATCTACATGATTTATCCGTCTAAATGTATTGATCATGTTCTTTTATTCGTGAACCATATATAATAATCAATCTATGTAATTTATCTTGAGATATGACACCCAATAATGTTCTTGTTTTATTGTATTGGGATGGAGAGATGAATGTGACCGACGATCACATAGACTATATTGAGGGGACAAAAATGTATGGTTTTATTCCCACATCAGATAACTCATTTTGATATGTTGGGTCGAGTTTCCAAAGCCACTAGTATGCCACTAGATCGATACATCCTTACATTAACATGTAAGTGATTGTATGAAGGACAAACATTTTATCTAGTACCAATTCATGATGACGAATCTACTTTGGAGATGATGGATTCAATCGACAAAGTGAGATTCATTCACCTTTTCATAGAAGCTGCCCCCTCTTAGTCAGGAAAACATGTCATCCTCGTCGAGGTAATATGGTCAAATTTTAATTAAGTAATAAGCATGTTTTTACCATGTCTAGACAACAAATATACAATTTAATTAGGCCAAAAAATGATTCTGTGGATGAGAATATCGATGAACCCTCACAATTTAACCAAGATATTGATTCGTTGACACAAATATCCGAAGAAGATAGTAGTGAACTTGCAATTGTATATGATTCATCTGACAAGGAAAATATGAATACTTATACATGTCATGATTTGGATTTGGTTCGTTAGCATTGGCCTTAGAAAACAAAGATAGGGGTCACTCTTACTATGCCAATAATGAGGATGTTGATGAAGTATCGATGGAAGAGTTGCCTAATGTATTTGACCATTGGAATCAGGAGATGTTGCTTTTGTAGATAGACAAGGTGCTCCTACTGATAATTTTGGACTAGATTATTGGTTTGGTAAGAGCTATAAGTCGAAAAAGGATTTGCAATATGACCTTCAAAAATGAAGTATGGAAAATCATGTCCAATATAAGCCCAAAGCCTCAAATAAGCAAATCCTGATTGTTGTATGTATTTATGATGATTGTGGATGGCGTTTACATGCATCTGAGAGGAAATCTCATGGAGATTGATATGTTTCAGGATATAGAGTAAAGCATACCTACAGGAACCATGCGCTCTTACTCAAACATTGCCAATGCACATCGATGTTTGTAGCGTAATACATACTTTACTCATTTAGATCACAAGTTAGTATGACTCAAGGTGTAATTATGTATAAAATAAAAAATGAGTTGCAAACGAAGATTAATTACATGACATCTTAAAATGTAAGGAGACGTGCGATGGATATTATTTATGAGAATGAGGATGTGTTTCAGAGATTCATTCATGCTTTAGGATGACACAATCCTGGAACGTATACATGGCTTCAAGCAGAAGAACGTGAAACCACGATGTAGGTACATTTTAAGAGATTGTTTGTTTCATTTGGTTCATGTCGTAGAACATTTATATTTTATCGGTCTATTTTAGGTATTGAAGAAACACATTTGGATAAGCGATTTCATGTGTGTATTTATGCAAATGAAGCACTTCATTTGCCCTCATGTAATAACCGCAATCATCGACACGTAGACTCATCTGGATAACTACAACCTATATTCATAATATTATTCAAGCGAGCATTATCTTCAAACATATAGATTCTTTTTTTCATCTGGTCCTAGATCAACGCTATTGGGGAGAAGAAGATAAAACCACTATGTCACCTCTTATTTTTGGAAAGAGGAAACCAGATGTCCGGTGCAAGGGAGAATTCGAAACAAACTGTATGGAATGTGTGTGAGATCGAAGTTGTGTAAAATCTGCAAGCAACCTAGTCATAACAAATTAGGTGGTCCTCACGGAAATTAAAGAACCGTAGCATATGATAGATAACATATATGTTAATGTTTTATTTTTTAATAATTCTTTTCTTTATAAATATTCAGTATTTTTTTATTTATTAACCTAATACACTATTAAATGTAGATGGCACACATGGATAGCGTATAAGGTCCAGTGGATGCATTTGTGTTGTACATGCAGAGTGAGCATCGTTCTTCACAGCCTACTAGTTTGATTAGTATTTAAACTCATTTGAGTGTTTCTATAATTAACATAATGGCTTCTCATATGAGATGTCATAAATGATGTGTTGTTAATTCTGTGTAGATTCGATTTGTTGAACATAATGAGATGTTAATTGAAATTGTTCAGAAGAAGAGTACAATCATGGAGAGAATTCTTAAACTATCTAGGTTTTCGTGTGTAATAAACATGAGAAGTGTACAGATGGATCCTTCCTTATTGACCAGTTTACTAAAGTGGTGGCGACTAGAGACTCATACATTTCACTTCCTATTTGGTGAGGCGACTATTACATTACAAGATATGGGATTGATCAGTGGTCTGAACGTCGATGGTTTGCATGTTACTGGCTCGGATGTTCCATCCGGAGGATGGGAATCACTTTATTTTACCTTGTTAAGTGTTATTATCGCTCGCATAAAGAGTGGTAAAGTGAAACTACCATGGATCAGAGAGACCTTCTTTAGGGACAATGACCCACTATTGGATATTGAATATGAGCAGGAAACACCGCGTAGGGTGAGGGCCTTGATTTTTTATCATATTGGATGCAGTGTTATCGCAGATAGCAGCGGAGATATGGTCCCTCTCAGGTAAGCATATGCAATCCTAAACATAAATATCTCAATTGATTAACACATTGATAATGCTTATTTGTTCAAATAAATACCTGCTTTATTTTACGTGAATTGGAAAACTGTGCTCAACTGGCTTGGGGTGTTGCTGGTTTAGTTCACATGTACGCAGAGTTGGACATGGGTGCAAAGATAGGCACATCTAAAATTTATGAATTTTTTCACAGTTATGCATGTATGCGTGGTTTACTATGATAGGATCGTCCATATGCCTCGATTTATTTAAATTAACATGGATAACATGCAGGTTTGGGCATGGAAGCACGTGCACATAGGCAGGCCAGTTGTGAGACATCGTGTATGGATCCGAGAAGGATTGTTGGCCATAAATGGATCGGTGTGTGAAGTTTCAAGGAGATCGTACATACTGCGATGTTGGTGTTTTATCGTAATGAATTGGATACGATAAATAAATCGCACAACTGCATGAGATTTGTCAAAGTGGTCATCTTGTTTGGATGAGTAGAGTATCATTGATATGCTATGATGTGATAGCTATGCATTTACTGGATCGTATTATGCGTCAACTTGGGTGCGACAACATATCCCCCAATCCATTGAGAGGATACATGTTATCTGATGAATCCACGATTCATCATGCTAAAAGATGAAAATAGAGCTTCGTTCCTGAGTAATTAGCAGCATTTCATCATTTATTCTGCATTTTTACCATTCATGCATGTAAAATAAATATTTGTATTTTAATACTCATAATTGCATTCATAATCATCTTCACATTTTCATCCAACTTCATGCATTTTTAACTAATTCATGCTAACCCCAATTGACCTCAAACTACTTCCATTGTGTACATATTACTAACAAGATTAAATGAAAAATATAAAAAATTACTAACTCAAACAATTGGCCCCTGAGACAAAACTCCAATTTCATACTAGATAGACTAAAACTCTCATATCTTCCTCATACAGTGTCCGATTTAGGTCTACTCACTTTTTAGTAATACAATTCAAAAACCTTCAAAACAAGAACAATTTCATCAAAATCGGAGCTCGTATGTGAAAGTTGGATTTTGGGCTCTTTCGAGTTTTCCCTGATTTTGACTTGATGTTTTATGTAAATAATTATCTCTTTTTCTCTTATTTCTTTTTAATATATATTCTTTTATGAAAGTTTTAATAAATTCCATAAAAATCCAAATTCAAATTAAGACTCAAATTAAGAAATTGACCGAATCCGAGTGTTCCCTAGGAGTCTGTACAAATATGTCACTTTTTCTTCTTTATTTTATTTCCCTATTTTCTTATTTACTAAAAATCCAAAAAAATAGATTACTATGTAAATATTTATATCGGATTTTATTGTTATTTTGATCGATTTTTCTCTTAATTAAAAATCACTAAAAATTTACAAAACCCAAAAATCAAGGTATTCTATATACATGGAGTACCCCAAATATATCATTTTGCACAAATGATCTCTTTTGCTCTTGATCTCTTCATGAAAGTTGTAGATCTCATCGAGATGAGTAATTTTCATGTTGAGCACTTTTCGATCTGAGGTTGTTTTCTATTTCTTTTGGATTTTTATTTTTTTTCATTTCTTGATTTTTCTGGAGCTCACGTTGCAGCTCTTGCAGTCGCCACATGTCACTCATTTTTAAACCCCTTATTATTTCATAAAAAAACTTAAAAATATAATAAAATAAAAATAATAAAAAAGGAAGACCTCCCGTGCCACGCACATGAGGTTTCCTCTTCTTCTCTTCAACGCCAGTCAAACCCACCCCCTCTATCTCCTCCACTTATCTCTCCACCTCCAATCGCCACTCAGCGAACGCCGCCGCCATTGGCCCTGCAACCATCGCCAACTCGCCTTATCCTCTCCCTCACCCTATTTAAACCCAACAACTCCTCGAGCATCCAATATTCGCCATATCCCTTCCACAGAGAGGAAGCTCAGGGAGGAGCCGATGATAGGGGCTCCTCTACCGCAACGGTACCCTCCTCTGGAAAGATCAACAACAACTTCTTGAGGTTTCCGCTGACCTCGACCGAAGCGACGACCAGGAGCTGCATCCCTACCCTTTGACTCCAGGCAAAAACTACCCCCCTTTTCTTCCTCTGCTTTTCCCATCTTTCCTTTGTTTATCTTGTTTTCCCATGTTTCCCAATCGCCATCATTTTTCTCCGGCGACTGCCGATCTCGCTTCAGCCGCAACGGATCTTTGGGCCTCCCTGAACAGGACACCTTCGGCCACCACCTGCGGCCGTGCAACATGCACCTCCACCGATCACCGTTCAGCGGGCGCACACCGACGCTGCGCCCTCCACCATCCGTCCGCACGCGCAAGCCCGCGTGCGACCCCCTCGCCCTACCATCGCTCCAGCAACTCACCCCTTTGCCCAACGTCCGCCTACGAGCGCGGCCCAGTGATGAATCAATGATTCATCACTCTAAAAGTTGAAAATAGAGCTTTTTTCATGAGTAAATAGATGTATATTTCCACTTATATTGCATAATTAGCATTCATGCATACATTGATAATATCTGCATTTTAGCATTCATATTTGCATAAAATAAGAAGTCCAATTCACTTGTAAATATTCACCATATTTTGCCTATTTGTATATATTTTATACTAACTCCAAATCCAACAAAACCCTCCATAGTGTATATATTACCAACATTACTAAAGGAAAAATATCTAAAAACTAAGCTGTAAAATTGACCAATAAAACCCCAATCCAAGTTTGAAACTAGAAGCCTTAAAATGCACATATCTCTATCATACAGTGTCCGAATTAGGTTTACTCACTTTTAAAGTAATATACATTCAAAGATCTTCGAAACAAGACCAATTTCATTAAAATCGGAGCTCGTATGCAAAATTTGAGTTTTAGACCCTTTTGTATATTGTACATATTGACCAAAATGCCCTTGCATTTTGTCCTTTTATTTTCTTAATTATTAAAAATCCAAAAAAATAGATTAAGTTGTAAATATTGCTTTCATATTTTTTCTAACATTATTTTGATTTTTCTCTCTTTTAAAAATGTCAAAAAATATACAAAAGATAAAATGCGGTATTTTATATCTACAATGGTACCACCCAAAAATATATTTTTTACATATGACTTCTTTTGATTTCCCACCCTTCACAAAAGTTGTAGATCTCGTCGAGACGAGTAACTTTTGTGTTGACCACTTTTCGATTTAATCCTTTTTGTTATTTCTTTTTTATTTTTCTTTACATTTAATTTTTGAATTTTCTAGGAGCGACATGTGGCAGCTCATGGAGCCGTCACGTGTCACCCCATTTTTATTATTTTATTAATTTCGGATTTTATTTTATTTATTTTATTTATTTCAATTAATTATTTATTTACATTTATTTACTTATTTTAAATTATTTTATTTTAATATTTTCTTTTACCTTGATTTTCTCTTTATTTTTAGTAGCCTACTTCTATTATTTTATCTATTTTATTTTTTCCTTTTACCCCTTCTCCTCTACTTACCTTCTACTCCAAGCCACCAATTTCCCCACTTCCTCTATCATTCTCTCCACTCTCTCCATCTCTTCTCCAACTCCCTCCTCCTCTTTATATTCACCACCACCTCCATCATTTTCGATCATCCGCCATTCTACGAGTGAGAGAGGTTCGAACCCCATTTTAAGTCGTGAGGTGACAGCTTCCCCTTGGATGTTGAGCGACGACGACCTGCAGGCGAGATACACGGTTAATCTCCGTGTAGCGAACTTCCCATCAAGATCGCAAAGCTTCTCTGATTTTTCGTCGAACCGGATCGAGGCCACGACGGAAGCCGCACAACGCGGCTCTACTTTCAATGAAGCACAGGTAAGTAATTTCCTCCTTTCTCTTGTCATTTCATTTTTTATCTAATATTTGTTTATCTCGTTCATCACACAAAAATCATTTCATCAACCACCACCACCATTATCATTATCACATATTTATTTCACCTCTACATTTTTCTACTGTTTATAAAGAAAATACAAAAAGAAAATACAAAAAAATAAAGCATGAGTTGTAGCTGCCCCCTTCATGGCCGGTGCCACCCTCCTCCATCCCAGCAAGCCGCCAGGCCACCGGCGTCACCTCCTCGTCCACCTACGGCTGCTGCCGCGGGTCAGCAACCGCGCTGGCACCAACCGCCTCTGACCAGTTGTTCCTGTCTCTGTCGCCGCCCCTTGTCATCTTGCACCATCGCGCTCCACGCGACGGCAGCCCACATCAGCCCCCACCGCCCTCCAGCCCAGCCTCCATGCGCAGCGCGCGCTGCCCTCGTCACCGCTCGCCGCCCCCGCTCTCTGCCACGAGCCGCCCGCGCCAACCCGCTGCGCCGCCGTCCTTGCGAGCCCTAGCCGCGCCTCCCCCCCCCTCCTCTGTGCGCCTGCTTGCGGGATAAGAAAGGTCGCTTTGTTTTTATTTTAATTTTTTGTGAAAATTGCATTTTCCCCATGCATGTTTATGTATCTGCAAAAGCATACTATGCATAGTTTCAGTTTATTATTTCATTTTCAGTATTGCATTTATACCACTGACTTCGTATGGTGATTTGGACCTCAAATTAGCATCATTTACTTTAATGCAAAATAGCATGTTGTAGGGCAGCAAAATATTTATCTCTTGGTTATTTATTTACATTTCTGTGAGCATTTGATATTTTATTAAAAATCAGAGATTGAACATCAAAGATAATTTGTCCATTTAAGCTCTGAAATTTGCACAGACATATTTATTACTCTAAAAAATGTGAAAAAATTGTGAATGATGCCTCTAAGTGTGCTTTAATTACAGTCCAAATTTTGTCTAATTTGGAGTTGTCTTGTGTATAAAATAAATTCTAGGGTGACTTAGGTAATTGAGTTTTAATTAAATCCATGAATAAGATTTTTGAGAAATTTCATTTCTCCTGGATTCCTGATTAAAATATCTACTTGAGAGAAATAACTCTTTAGATAATTCAATTTTGTGGATTTATTAGGAATTAAAGACCCACAGTCACTCTGTTTTCAGTAAAAAATTCATAAAAAATCATAAAATGTCAGAAAATTCTAAAAAAAAGTAAACTAGCTTAATTTCATCATGTTTAACTTTCAGTAAAATTTTCATAATTTTTGCATATCATTAGCACGGAAAATTGCATAAAAACCCCAAAAAAGTTTGCATTTTTCATTTGTGCATTTTAAACCCAAAAAATACAAAAAAATTATATTTCGCATTCATTGTTGGATTAGGTTCTTAAGAAAAATATCACTTAGCTGATTTGAATTAATTTCACATTAAAATTAAATTTGGCTAAGTCGATTATTTTCTTAATAACCTAATTTATCCACATTTTTGAATTTGGTATTTTTATTGCATAAAAAATACCAAAAAATTCTACTTTGAAAATCACGATCTAATCCCTCTAGCTTGATCCCGAGTTGTTTCTTTGCCCCCTTGAGTCGACCCTGGAGCTTGCCCAAGCTAAATAAACATAAACCCACGCGTTAATTCATTCGACGATTATTCGATTTGTGCGGTTATTTTTTATTGATCCGGATTTATCCGACTACAATGAAAACGTCAAATCGACACATTAAAAGGGTAGATTCACGGGCTCGTCACTCAGCCTTGCCATTGACTGCCTCTCCACCATCTAGTGGCACGCGCCTTTGCCGACAACTTCGCGTCGCCCCCTCCAGCGGTGGTGTCTCCTGCTCCAACCCAAACTCAGTGCCTGGAACCCCCACACCTCGGAGGGGAAGAGACAAAAGAAACCCCTACCCGCGTGCGTATCACATACGAAGGGGGGTAAATTATCGGGACACCCTGCACATTCAGACATTTGCACCGAAGACCCTGACGTCCAAGGTCACATGTTATGCACGTGATCATATAGAAAAGTTGTGCCCGAGCCCCTGCATAATCTCCTATCTGCAATGAAGCCCCACCCCTCAAGAAGGCATGTGCCACACACATGCCCTGGTGGAGAAATTGCATCAGACCCCTTCTGGGTCTAGGTATCTTCATTCTAGTCATGTCTGCATTTTTATTATTTCCTTTTGTTTATGTTATTGCATTTAAAACCATGTGTTCTCCAATTATTTTGAACCTCATTTTGGCATCATTTTATTATTTAAAAATTAACACAATGTTCTAAAATTAATTCTCTACAATGTAGCATGTGTTTTATATTTTTATACTTTATGGTTAATTAATAATTATTATTCTTGCATAAAATTGAATATTTTGCCCATCTAGTGCTTAAAATTTCATAGTTAATTAACCATTGCTCGAAAATTTGCTAAAAATACATTGATAGTAGAATAAATTATTAGCAACATTGTGCCCAAAAAAATTACATTTACATGCATAATTTTCTTTAAAAAATCTTTTTGTGTATTTTACTAATTAATTTTTAATAGGTATTAAATCGAACATTTTTAGGGTTTATGATTAATCTGTGATAGATCACTTAGTGACATATCTTAGATAATTTTATTTCCTGAAATAACTTGATTTAATATTCATTATAATTAATTATTGAAATATCATTGTTTGCATTATTTTATTCACAGAAAATTCATCTTGCATTCGAAAATTATAAAAATATTACAGTAGCATTTCACATCCTAGCCAAGTTTGAGAATTTTTGGATTTAATTTGATCGTACTTTGCATTTTAATCCTCAAACTTTGTCAAAATTGCATTCACATATTTATTTCATTTAAAAATGCCAAAAAAATTCCTCTTTGAAACCTTAATTTTTTGATCGACTTGAAACAAACCTAAGGAGACAGTTGCCTCCATGAGTTCGACCTTGGAACTTGCCAAGTAAAAAAAATGATCGCTCTCTTTAATTTGACACATTAATTAAATTTACGATTTTTTATTGATCTGAATTTATCCGACTACAATGCATCAAAATGACATATTAAAAGGGTAGATTCGTGATTCTTCATTAACTCTCGATGAAATAAAACATCGGAGCACTGACATCCTAGATTGGTCGGTTTTACATTGACAAATATGTAGAGCGATGGGAGGAAAGAGAAGAATCGATAATACTTGAGCATGCAGATGCAGACAATGATGTCTACATGCAATGGTACCATAGCGTAACTCGAAGGTGGATCTGAATGCAGATTCCACCTCCAACAACAGCTTACTAACCTCATGGATCAATAGAAGGATGATTGGTACGTTTTATGTAATTATCTTTAATTTTACAGCATTCTATTTATCCATTGAATAATAAATTAAATAAGCGTATATAATTATGTAATGAGTCGCAAATTTACCTCTTTAATAATGTCGTGTTATCGTAGTATAGGAGGCGAATTTGGATCAGCAAAATCCACACCTTCGAATATGTAGAAATTATTTTACTTGGCAAGTATACCAGGTCGAACGTAGGGATACGAGACTTTTCGTCTATTATCGAAGATTATTGTTGATTAATTGATGAGTGATTATTTTCATAGGCCCATGTATTCATGCAGAAGTGTTATGCAATGCAAATAAAATAATGCAAGGAATGATGCATGTAATTTTTATTTGACTTTAGATGCACTGATAAAAAGAAGCAATGCGTGCACAAAAATAATGGGATGCAAATAAATGTATGCAAGACACAAATATACAAATATGCCCTAAATTAATCACATCCATGTGCAAAATTGAGGGTTAATTCAAAGTCAAATCGACATTAAAAGATGATTAATGACATTTAAATCAAAGAGCACGAGATACTATCGATCATCAAAAATTAACTCCATCAATTAAGTGTCAAATCAAGAAACTAATAAAGCCATTAAAAAGATAATGAAACAAGCAACAAAATGAAACTAAAATCACTCAATTTGGACTTAATATAATCAAGATATGCTAAAAACAATGCATGGCATAAATGCAGTAAAAATGCAAAAAAATAAAGATAAATATTGCAAATAGATCCCTGGAGGGATCGATTTGCAAAAACCAAAAACTACCAAGACCTTTGTGTAATTTCTCTATGTAGCATGGGGGCATTTATGTAATTATCGAAACCTGGTGAGGCCTTCTTGTAAAATGTCCATGTACGCACGCGAAGCACGTTCGTCTGGACCTCCTTATAATTCTAGTAAAGGCCAAGGGTCTCTCTCCAAATAACCCAGCACGCATGCACTGGACACATGCGGGGCTAGGCTCGGATGGTTTGCATCTTCAGACAGACATGTGGCCTGCCCCAAGTGCTTTGGCAACTAGCTCGAGACTGCCGAGCTTGTAGGCTAGGCATGTAGTCTTGGGAGGACGCATGGCTGGTTTGGGTGCTTCATGTATGTTTCGGGCCGCCCAAACCTAGTGGCTTGGTGCGGGCTACGTGGATCCATTTAGGTCATCCTCCAGATGATCGGACGTCAATTGTAGGTTATTTGCTCCGCCGCCTTCACCGAAGGAGGCTATGCTCTAGCGAGCTCAGGATTGCTCCACTGTGCTCCTCCATGACTAGTGAACCTCTAGACAGCTTCGTGGAGGGACCTCGATGAAGATTGACTCGAGGTGGAGACACGAGAGGTCTGGGATGGGGCTATCGATGCTTGCTCATCAAAGGCAAAGTTGGTGAAGTGAGCTCTGACCAACTCCCAACCATTGAAGAGGATGCATCCTACATGCATTAGTAATAGTCAAAGCTTCTTTGTGTGTGAGAGGAGAATGGAGTGAAGGTTCATGCGAGCAGAGGGAATGGAGGACCTAAGCTCTCTCTCTAGCGAGTCAAAGAGGAAGTGGAGAGGAGGTGATCATTGGTCTGGAGAAGGAAAGGGGGGATCAGAGGGTTTGGCAAATGTGAAGGATGGGTGGCAGAACTCGTATGGCGGTTAGGTGATGGTGGGGATGGATATAGGTGGTGGGTAAATTTCGAGAAAATAAGAGAAAAAACATAGGCACGAACCTCGAGGATTCGAGGAAGAAGGGACAGAGCGGAGCTTGGGCTGAGGTTCCATTGGAACCTCCGATCGTCGCACATGCTGGGCAGCTACTCCAACAAGCTCGAGCATCTGCCGGAGTGGAGAAGTGTACATGGCGGATGCCATGGATCACACATGGGGTATAGGTCTCGTCTTCGCCTCGACAGCCACCCTCCGCTATCACCGCAGAGCGGAGGAAGATGGGCCTCAGCCCCTGGGCTGGTGGATCGGGGCAGAAGGAGGTGGAGGCGGAGTATTTATGGGGGTGGGGGTGGCCGTTACAAGTGGAGGAGCAGAGGTTTTGAACAGGCGAATGAAGGTGCTAGGGTTTGTGATCCGGGGCAATAATGGGTGTGCGAAGAAGACAGAGATAACAGCTATGGAGGGGGAGCGTTAGGGAGATGTGAGGTGATAGGAGGGCGGTGCTAAAAATGGAAGGGGGAAGAGGTTTAGCGAGGCACACACCACAGCGAGGAGAGGTGGAAAAAGATGTCTGAACCGTTGGATTTTGCAATCCAACAACCCGGATGATGGCACGAATAAGGGGTTGGGATCTGATCGATCAGATTAGATCTAACGATGAGGGTAGAGGCGGTGACGAGCGGTTGTGATGAAGCATGGGCTTCATCCAAGGGTCGCAAGAGAACATGCGTCGTGGTAGGAGAGGAATCGTTAGATGAAGGTTTATTTAACGGTTGAGATGAAGGGCAGAACTGGAAGGTGGAGATCTGATCGGATTGAGTCGATCGGACAACTGAGGGCCGAGTGGGTGTGAGCGATTGGGATCAGATCAGGGGGCCTGATTAAATAGTGGAGAGAAAAGGCATAATGATCGATGGAGATGGAGTCAGGCAAGGAAGATCATATGGTGGAGATCAGTAACAGGTGGTATGAAGAGGAGCGTGCCACGTGGGCGGCACAGAGGGCGCCACGCGGCTGCTCCAGAAAATTCAGGAATTAGTATAACAAAGAAAAATAAAAAAGAAATAATTAGAGGCTTAATTTAGAAAAAGTCAAAACATGAAAGTTGTAGATCTCGATGAGATCTACAAGTTTTATGTTGAACAAAAAGTCAAACAATGTCATTTGTACAAATGTGTATTTTTGAGCATTTTTAATAGGTAAAAACACTATTTTTGTGGTTTTGATATTTTATATATTTTTAATTCCTTTTAAAAGTCAAAATAAATATAGACAGTAATTAATCAATTTTCAGGGGTTTAAAATAGAAAAGAAATATATTAGGGTTAGAAAATATAGGTTGATTGTACACAGATTATTAACAATATAATACAAGTTAGTATTAGGGGTTTAATTTTGATTTTTATTGAAGTGTTTAAGAAATGAGAATAATAATTAGATTTTAACATGACGTATCTGAGATTCATCATTCTGCAAGGAAGGAGCAGTCTTGATGAAATTAGACGATCAACAGATTTACCATCTACGATGAAGGCAAAACTTGAGGATACAATTGCATATTTTGATGATACAATTAACATGTTTTCTTTTATATATCCATTCCATCACTATGACCAACAATACGTCACGACAAGAGCCACATACTAAAGGAGCATCGAGTTTCGTTAGTTCTTTAGAATTAGTTAGTTCTCTTTTGCCCGACTCATTTCGATAATTATATGATGCAAATCCCTTTAGGTATGAGCTATGCTTGATATAGCGGAGAGTGTTTTCAACAACAACAACAATCGGTGTTTCATACTTCAGGTTCAAATTTTTTTATTTGATTATCTCAATAATCCAACTTAGATTTAACTTTTTTACGTATTCACTATAATCGAAATCTTTTAGGAATACCTTTGCGGGTTTCACCGAACACGGAACTCAACAATAACAATCAACATTTGAGACTTCATGTTGCAATAATTTCTCTGTCTACTGATCACAATACTTCAATTTAATTTTTTTCCTTTTTAGGTATTGATTATAAACGTACATATTTTAGGTATGCATTTTGCGAGATTCGTCGTACATGGATCTCAACAACAACTAGGGTACTTCAATTTAGTTTTTACTTTCTACATTATTTCTTTCTTATAGGATATATTTTATATTCGAGTCAATCGTAGTTTGCAGGACCGTTGTATGATGGTCCTTCAAGTCAAATTGACTCTACACCCTCTCAGCTCACACAACCAACTCAATACAATTCAGATGGTCTTCATGCTGAGATATTTGCCATGGTCTGCCAAACTGAGACAACCGACAACAAGAGACGATTCCTTGGTATTCCCATGACAATACCGCAGCAATCTCCAGAGCCGCCTCGCAGACCATCGGCAGGAGCAAGGATTATAGAGCCTAAATAAAGATATCAAGTTACTCAACTAGTTGAACCTCCGACGAAGTCCCCAGCTACATCGCATCCTCTTGGCCATGTACAGACGCATTCCAAAAGGAATATCAGAAAGAAGGCAAAAGGAACAACACGTGAAGATACTCAAAAGAAGATGTGAGACAATGCCAAAGGAAACGACAAAAGAGGTGAAGGAGGAGGAGGAGGAAGCCTAAAAAGAATTCTAAGGAAATGGATACCATAAAATATTATAATCTATTATAATTTGTTTCTTCAATAATTGTAATTTTTCTATGATTTTAATATAATATATGCATTTCTTTTAAATACGTAGATGTTAAAATGTGGAATGTTGAGATTATTAATATGTCATGGTGAATATCTTCATATTTAATTCTATTGATTATTTAAATTATAAGATACACTTCTATCCATACGAATCATATCTATGTCAAGGATTCTTATCATTCTGATAACGTGTATGAATTTGTTCATAAGAAATATTTATGAAATTGTGATACTAAAATAATTGAAAAAGGATTGGTTCAGAATGAGTATGCATATGCAGAATCATTCTTATCATTTTGAGAATGGGTATGCATATGCAGAATCTTTGAAAAAGGATTGGCTCAGAAAATAAAAAATAGTGACATACTTTTAAATTGGCCTAAAATTGGTTCAGAAAATCGAAAAAAAAGATGGCATTTTTTAAATAATTATTAATATGATTTTAATTAATTAATTAATTACCTAACAGGTTTAAGAATTTTATATATCGATACTATATATCTTTTAAAGAGTAATGTCTGAACTAAGTTATTTAGGGTAGATTATAGTAGGGAGAGGGGGAGGGAAAGGGAAAACGAGGGAATGGTTTCCCAAATCTGCACATGAGGTGCCGATAGATGGTGTGTTTTTTAATACCAAAAACTTATACATATTTAGTTAGTTAAGAATATTATAATAATTATTTAAAAGGTCTCTAGATATATTATCAACAATGAAGTTATTCTTGAACTCTTTCAAGAATAATGCATTTTCTCCATAGATACTTGGAGATAAGGATAGGGCAATTGTACGTTCCACATATAGTGACCTCGGTAGTGAGATCATATCTCAAATCCAGAGCTTGGGGACCTCTTATAGATGTTTGATTAAATCAAAGTCGTAAATCTAATCTTCTCGTTGTATATGGATCACATTCAGATCAATGTCCAACATTTGGTGTATAATTAGATTACTTCTCTATTGAGAGGACTCACTAAAATCCAAAACTGTTTCACCACTCCCTAGGAATGAAAGCATCATGGTTACATAATCCTTTATGATCACATCACCCTCATGTATTCCTAATACCCGTACATCCTGCATATTGGAAGATCCAAAATAAACATGGAGTTTTAGATCTCATTTAGATTGTCTTCTTCATAGTTTTATCATTAAGTTTCTCATTCGATCCTTAGGATTTGGTATCGATCATTTACTTTCCAAAAGCATATATCATACTTAGCTATTTATTATATACTTTCCAAAAGTATATATCAAACGTACAAATTAAGTAAAGCTTTCAAAGCGAGACGACCGTGCGTGGAATTTGATCCAATATCTCATGAGTGAGTGATGTCTGCCTGGTTGACTAGGGTTAAGTTGATTAATTAAGTTGTCGTTGTCATCCAAGCTAATCGAGTCAAAATCGAAAAAATTATTCAACCACAGACAAATCAAGCAAGTATAACAATGCTCCAAGCTACTTTTCTTAACCCGGTATAGCGACCAAGGTCAAAGGTAAGGAGCACAAATAAACTTAGGTAGTCAAATCACAAAGATTCAAAGGATTTTTACTTTCTTTTTAGCGGTTCGTAATTTTACAAAATTTTATTTTTTAAACAAAATAAAAGCAAAGAACAAAAGGTAAATGCACACTCTTTTGTACTTTTCAAATAGGGTAAAAATAACCAAAAATCAAGTAAAAATATTTTGTGTTTTTAATAATTTTTTAATACTTTTGTAATTTTTGGAGAATTTTTTGATGTTTTTGGGATTTTATAAAAATAAAAAACTGAGAAAAGAACTAAAAAATACATAGTTAGGAGAGTTTTGCAAACTAAAAATATAAAAAATGATCAGAATTCCTGGAAAGTAATTTTACTACAAACTAGAAGGAAATATCTAAGAAGATAAATTGAAATCACAATTTTTGGATTTTCCTATGATTTTATATATTTTTATGGTGTTTTTAAGTTTTTGAAATTTTTTAGATTTTTACAAAAGCATATGCAATGAAAATTAAAAAAAAATCAAACTAATCAAACCAAATCTACTCTAAATTATTTAGATTTTGTAAGGTAATGTTCGTTTTTTATAAATTTTTGAAGGTAAATATGAGTTTTTTCTACTATTTTTGTTTTTTAGTACTAGTAAATCAAAGAAATTCAACACATAAAAAATTACCACCTATAGTAGACACTAACATGAGCTAATATTGATTTTTGGATAATTTTGGGGCTAAATTTACTATTTATTGTAAGCAATAAAAGAGTGTAAAAATAAAATACCGGATAAAGGACCCAATTGCAATTATTTTAAGGTCTAGGACCAAATAATAACACGCAATAAAATTGTGGGGGCCCTAGGTGCAAATAACCCAGAGCAATCATGCGATACTTGTGCCAGAACCTTCACAAAGGCATAAGAAAATATTGAAAATATTCTCTATTTCATCAACAAATCAAAAGCACATGCATATGATTGCGAGATACCCACAAAGCACAGGAAGACACACGTAAGTACAACTCAACTGGACTAAAGTGCAAAATAGAAGTATGAGGTCTGAACGACAAGTCTTTTTAACTAAACATTACATTATTAAACTAAAATTAAATAAAGCAAACTACATGGGAGAAAGTGCAATATACCCATAGCAGGCACGTGCCGCAAGCATGTGGAGGCTCCACGTACGCTCCTAATGACCGTTGCTCAGCAGATCTAACATCTTAGAGAATGTTGAAGATGCGCGTGCCAGATCTGCCAAAATCTGTTCTGACATCGCAAAAAAAGGCGTGGATTGACGGTCCAGATCAAGACTGGAAGGGGGGCTCACGATGCGACGGTGCTGAAGCGTGATGGACGAATAGTGAAGAAGGTCATGTCAAGGTTGCTTCAATCAGAAAGATCTCACACAGGGGGACTCGGACCAACCGGCTGAAAGGTCCAGCATGCCGTTGGAAATGATGCACGTCTACCGAGGGTCCTCCGCTGAGTCAGAGAGCAGCTCAGTGAAGGTTTGGAAGTGGGTGTGCCTGGAGTTACTCCGCCACCTCTGAAGAGGACCGAAATACATGTCTCACGCGCAACAGGACCTGTGAGGAGATGCTTTGCTCGAGGGCGAAACCTCGACATGAGTTATTTAGCACTGAAAACGAAAGAAGTGGGTAGGGGATGATAATCGATCTCCAGTGTAGGTGATGGAGAGAGATCAAACCTAATCTAGCTTCTATGAGCGAGATGTAGGGGGATCAAGATGCGTTAGGGGGTGGATTATTAGTGGGAGCGTCGATCTGCACGGTTGGTTTTGGGAGATGGGGGCTCCGACTCGGTGGTCAGAGCAACTGAAGTGACGATGACGAGAATGGGAAAATCGAGTGTGAAAGGCAAAATGGGAAGTGCTAGATGGTACCTGAAGGTCTAGAAATAGTCGACGAAGAAAAAAAGAAGGTGGAGGAGGGGTCGTGGCCTCGACCCAGCTGCGGGAGGCTGAGGAGGCTGGTCGTGATATCGGTGCCCGACCACGAAGTGAGCTACGTCGATTCATCACCAATCCGAGCTCCAAAGGACAACTATGACACCCAGTCACGATCTTAAAGACTCGAGTGGAGGATAGAAGGTGTGAGGAACGAGCTACCCCGCAACAAAGGCGGACGATGCTTTATAAACATCCTAGGGTTCTAGAAGGATCGAGCAAAAGTGGGCAACCCTAGCAGGATCCGACGCTACCTTGGGATCCGTGAAGATCACTGATCCTAGATGAAGAATCGGGTGCGTGAATCGAGGGAAGATGTGGTCGGACCCGGGCATGAAAAATGGTAAGAAATCGGTTCCGGCGAATATCTACCCGGGTCGGGTTTGAGAGAGGAAGGGGTGACCCGGGTCAACAAACCCGAGTTGACCAAAAAGAAAATTTTATTTTTTTAAAGAATATCAATAAAAATAGTAAAAGGTCTTAACATAAAAATGATAAAAAGGAAGTGTTTGGTATTTTACAAACTTTTTTTGGTGATTTTAATTATTTTAATAACGTATATGCAATATTATAAACAATATGTATTAGTATGTATATGTATAATATACCTATATATTATATACATGTATTTTATTTTATTATTTTTTACAAAAGTACATTGTAATTTATATTTTATTTATTTAAAAAATAAAGTAAAGAGTTTACAAACATTTCTATTAGATTTTTATTAATTACAAGTGTTAATAAATCAAGTTTATGTATTATTATACAATGAAGGTTTGATTTTATTTTTATTTTATTCTAAATTTATGAATTTTATTTAAATTTTATTTAATTATTAGGAGTATACACAAGTATTTTATAAAATACAATATATACACCATTTATATACAAAATAAATAAATATACACATATACAAGTATGTGTTGTATAATGAAGCGACAATCTAATTTTTGCAATTATTTTTATTTTTATTCATAAAATTTACTAAGAAAATTGGATTATTTTGACATTATTCTATTTTAAATACAAATAGTTGAAGTATATATATCGGATGAGCAGCGATGAATATATATAGTGAATAAAGACCCTATCTCTCCCTACTTTATTCCTTATCAATCAGGCCAACCTTCTCTCAAGGTTCAGGCCAGTCTACATTTATTACATAAATGCATCCTTATTTATTTTTTTTCATTTTATTTTCTTATTTATTCTTTATTTTTGGATAAAAAGAATGTTAAATATACCATTTTAACACAAGCATGGTGAATGCTTATTTATTAGAATTAATATACATTTACATATATTTTACATAGGAATTTGGCTAAAATAAAAGAATAAAGGATGTGAATCATGGATTCATCGGTGAGCTAATATCTTCCAGTTCAGTGACAAACCTATATGATCCCTTCGAGAGATCGTATTGCTCATATGTCCTTCTATGCACACCGGCTTGTCAGTATATATACATTGATTAGACCATCAACCTATCGGTCTACCAAAGGTACATACTCAAACATATATCAACACATCTGTCTCTAGTCAGAGGATGCGTGCTAATGAATCCACGATTCACCGCCTTTATTCTTTCATTTTAGCTTCATTTCTTTAGGCCAACACCTGTAACTCACTAATTTCATGAAATTACCATTTTGCACGCATTTGTTAAATATGCATTTTAACACTTTTTGTACTCAAATAAAAGAATAAAGAAGAAAAGAAAAAGAAAAGAAAGAATAAAAGATGTGATTATGGATTAAATGCAGACTAACCCGAACCCTGAGAGAAGGTCAAAACTTGACCTAGCCGATCAGGAATAAAGTAGGGGGAGATAGGGTCTTTAATCCAAAAATCCAAAAATAATTTGTACATAAATTCCCTGTATATTTTGTATAAAACTTGTACTAATTATTTTACATAAATTGATCTCAAATTAAATATTTTATAAACAAAAGTTGTAAATAAGAATGTTTTGTAAATAATTAAAATAATTTCAAAATAAAATAATGTACAGATTGCAAATAATCACACTCTGAAAAAAGCTGTAAAGCGATAATTGAAAGACCAATTCCAGCTCCATACGAACTCAAATTGAATCAAACTCACTTCCATTATACTATAAATTAAATAATCTTTCAAATGGCTGTGATTTCGTAATTTTTGGAGTTACGGTTGAAAAGTCATTTTTGGGGTGTTTTGTGCAGTTTTACCACTTACATATTTGTATATTTATATTTATTATGTATCTATAGAATGTACATAATTGTAAATATTATCTTCATTATTAAATATAAAAATATAATTAAAAAATAAAAAAAAATCATTTGAAAATTATTTCCTTATTTGTACATGTGTATATTGTATTATATGTGCATAATATTTGCATACAACTAATTCCCTTATATAAAAATCACCAAATAAATTAAATATCTAACATTAATTAATTGATCTAATTTAATTATGAAATTTGTATTTAATTATTTGATTTATTTGATTTAAAAACATGCCTTGTATATAAGATATTATTATATACCATTAATAGCCACCATTAAGGTGGCTAATTATTTTTTTGTAAATTTATTTATTTATTTTATTCCAAATTTCGCAATTAATTAATTAATTAATTAATTTAATTATTAATTAAATTTATTTATTTAGTTAACCAATAAACACATTCCTCTTTTGTACATTCTTTCCTTTTGTATTTTTCTTCTCTTTTTAATAGGCTCCTCCTCTCTCATTCACTCCTTGATCATTCTTTGGTGGAGAGGAGCCCGATCTGTGAGAGCAATCTTGTCAAAGAAGGGTACTCAACCTCCGAGCTGTCCAGTGACAGCGCTTCGGCCCTCATCGAGGCCATCATGACATATCCGATCCCGAGGTGAGATCCATTTTCTTTTCTCGTCATTTCTCCTAGATAACTTTTAGATTTAATTTTTCCTTTGATTTCGAATAGAATTGAGATCTAAAATCCTATAAATATCCATCACCTTTGATCCGCTTCCAAACCTGATTTTTCATCTCATCTCGCGATCTCTCCATTTTCACGTTCTATCTCGCGCAACCACGCACCTCCGACCACACACGATGGTCGGAGACCCGGATCTATCTTCCGCTACATCAAGACCTGCAACCATCCACGTATCTTATTTTGTTGATAAATAAATAAAAGGAATAAAAAACATATAATTGTTTTTATTTCTAACCTTTGTTTTGCGGGATCATCTAAAGAAATAATTAAAAAACTTAAAAATAAAAAATATTTTTATTTCTGTCAGTCTACAGATCCCACTTCAAAAAATATAAAATTTTTTTTTATAGTTTTCATAAAATAAAAAATAAAAAATTAAATCAAAGCAGTAGGTTGTGGGCGGTCCTGCTCTGCCATTCCCGCCGGCCCACGACTCCAACGCTGCCTCTCCAGCCTCGCGCGGCTGTGGTGCCTCCGCACACGGCCACGCACTGTCACGCCGCCGCACGACTGCGCTCCTTCCTCCACAGTGGTGCCCCCACACTAACGCCTCCGCCCCCAACAGGCGCTGCCTCGGCGTTCCCAACTGCCACGAAGACCCCTCCGCTCCTCCGCACGCACCGCGACGATCCGCTCATCCCGACCCTCTGCTCCAGCCCACCAGACTGCGTGTGCACAACCCCCCTTCTGCCAAAGCCTCCAGCCTCGCGAGGTGCCTCCACCCTCGTCGTGTCTGCTCCAGCGGCTGACGCCAGTCGCCCAGCCGCCCGACCTCCTGCTGCCCCCGCCAGATGTGCATCGCATCGCCTCCATCCGCGTGAGGCAGCGTGCTCCGCCGAGCGTACCAGCCTCCGTTACAACCTCCACGCCTGCGAGCGTACCAACCTCCGTTACAACCTCCGCACCCGGCAGCGAACCTCCAACTGCGCCTCTCGTCTCGCCGATCAGCACCCAGCCCCGCACGAGCGCCACGCCTCTTCCACCGCGGCATTGATCTCGATGCGCCGTCTAGTACGATGCCGTGCGACTGCGCGCCTCGCTGAAGACCCCTAGTGGCGGCGACGGCCCACCCCTTGACTATTTCCCCTCTCCTTAGAAGAAAGAAACGAAAGGCCCAGGAACCCTAGGGTTTGGTTTTGAAATAAAAAATCTTTTGGAAAAATATCAATCAAGCCCCTGAAGTTTACAAAATTTCAATCTAGTCCCCGCCAGAGCAGAACATTCATGCACCCTCCTACTTGGTAATTTGCAATTTTTATCCTATATTTTATTTCTGTTATTTATTTCATGCAAAAACATTGATTATTTGCATTTAAGTCCACGTGCTTCCAAACATTTAACTTGCTTGATTTTTTCGATGAGATAAATGTCTTTCATGCTGTGAAAATTCTAAAAAACATTGTGTATACCCATGCTATAGTGTTCTTCATGATATAAATTTTTCATCACATTTTGGTACCATTTAGTACTTTTTAAAAATCAAAATCAATGTCTTATTCTCTGCTTGAATTTAGAAAAAACAAAAATTTTTTGTAAATTCGCCTAAAAATTCTAAAAAAATTATTCTAGGTGTATTTTACTGTCCTCTAATTTCTATCCAATTTTTGTGCATCAATCATTTATAAAAACTAAAAAATTATGAAAAACTAAAAATCTTATAAAAATTGTAAAAGATTATAGAAAAATAAAAAAATTCCGATTTTCAGTATGTGTTTGTAGATATTTAATTGTACTTTAGTATAAAAATAAGTTCCAGGAGTTTTGGGCTCTTAAATTAATTTTAAGATGTATAATACTCTTGGTTGTGCACTGTTTCCTTAGTTTCCACCGTTTAATTTTTATAAAATCACAAAAATATCAAAAAAATTGGAAAAATTATCAAAAATATTTTAAAACCTATAAAATCCAAAAACACATTTCCCTAAATTTTCGGACATTTTTGTATAATTTGAAAATACAAAAAGAGTGTGGTGTGTGTATTTTTATCCCTTTGTGCGTATTGTTCCTAATCTGAAAATTAAAAAATGAAAAATAAAAAATCACTAAAAAATTATCTTGGAAAATTGACTACTTAGACTTTAAATCGTGCTCCTTGTGTTCGACCTTGATCGTTATACCAGATAAATTGAATAGCGAAAATCACTTACATTCCATTGTTTGATTTCTTTAAAGTGGTTTGCATTTATTTTTCTCGTTGACCGAATCGATTGGTTAGAATAACGACCACTGTGCAATTTTTTCCCATCTCGACCCATCGCTTTTCGGCTCATCACAGGTCTATATCGCTGCAGTATACGGCATAGGTCTTGGTTGTCTCGATCTCCTTAAGTAAATTCTTTGACCTAACTTATCTAATACTTCCGCTTCGCTATTTCTATGCAGAGGACCTGTATCAAGAAGTCGATTGAGATATCAACCTTCAGAGAAAGGATTGCCATCTCCTTCTCAGGCTGGAGATCCTCTCTTTATAATCACTTGACGATGCTTGATGAGTCTTCAATCTAACTCTTTAGATATCATCAAGGCACCAGCCTCTATGATTCAATATTTGAATCAACAGTTGTATGATCATTAAGATGACCATGGTACATAACCTCAAATGTACTAAGAGACCTATTATGCAAGTTAGTTATTCTTTGTTTAAGATTAGGGAATGATTTGTAATAACATTTACAAATGGTACATAACGACTCGTCGTGGGCTCGCATGTCCAACATGAACATTTTATCAGGTCCTTACTGTTGGGCCTGGACCGAGCCAGCTTGACCCAACTCAACGCCTATGATCACTGCAATATCCATGGTGAAATTGCCTAGCTAATTTGTTGGTATATACCAAAAAGAACTCATGGTAGATATACACTAAAATTGATTCCAAAAAGCATACATTATCCAACTCTTTACCTTCTCTCGCGTTATCAGGATGCGTCAATTTCAAGCGGTGAATACAGTTGTGCATCTCTGCCTACATACCCTCGGATCTTCAGACTCATCCGATGAGAGCCACGTGAACATCTTAGGCGGGCCCCATCTCATCATCTTCCAGAACCCGCCCAGCATGAACCCGCGAGGTGGCGTATATAGGAATATCAACCCACCGTGCATGTTCTTGGTAAAGCCCTCTCTTCTCGTTTCAAAACCCTAAAACTCTAGGGGCAATCATTCGCGAGAAGGTAAACTCCATCACCGATCATCGCGGTTCCTCGATGTCTATTACAAGTTTCTTTATCTTTTTCTCCGCCTCCAATCTCGATCGGACGCACAGGCCAACGATAGCGCTGCGTTGTTCGTTGCGATTTATGTCTTTTCCCTGACATGCAACTATGTCTATCTGATCGTCGTGATGCTTCTATTTTCATTGTTCGTGCGATCAAAGTCGTCGTCTCGTCGTGTATTTTGGAATATCGCGATAGGATGTGTGTGTTGGGCTGTACCACGGGCGCACTTTTACTGTTAGTGTCGATTTTTCCTTTCTGTTCTTTCGATTTGCAGGGTCGAGCGGCTCCGCGATGTCTTCGAAGCGGATTCAGAAGGAACTGAAGGATCTGCAGAAGGATCCACCCGTTTCTTGCAGCGCAGGTATGCTCTTCTTGGTAGCGATGTTAAGGTCTGCTTACGCGCCGGAAAGAGTACATTTTTTTTGTTTTTGCATATTACCGTGTTTATGGGCATGTGGGTGCTGAAAAGGAAGGGTCTTGATGTGCAGATGGACGCATGCTTCTTTTTTTTGCATCTAGTGATGTTTAGTTCAAACTAATTGGATTCTATGGCGTGCCCTAAAAATGAGTAGTATAGATCAACGATTACAATTTGCTTAGTTGTGATGCAAATTGCAGAAGGAAATGGATCTTTCCCTGAAAAGATATGATGACACTGTATGAACTATGGTGTCATATTTTACTAATGAATAGCCAGGGCACACAGACATGTTGGTATAACGTTGGAAAAAAAGAAAGAAAGAGGGGCATGACTCGATTTTATTTTTGAGAATAAGTAATCCTCTCATCGAAATAAAAAGGATGGAATGATAACATTATTATCATGTACAGTTGGCATGGGAATTGTGATTATGCACATTTACATGGGAAAGAGTTTAAGAGAAACTATTATGGGGTAAACATCATCATTTGTTTTCTTTATACCACCAAATGAAATGAATGTCATTTCTTTAACGATAATGTGATAAATTTTACTTGGAAGCAATATATTCTCCAAAACTTATATTTACAAAAGACTAGATGTTGAGTCATGGTATGTTTAGGTAGGTTATTATATCGCGATGGTCCTCTCTAGAATGAAGCTTAAAATCAAGATATGCTGTGTTTAGGTAGTTGCATACTTGACTTTGTTCGTGAATACTTTGATTCTTCTTTGGTGGTTAGCAGGGTTTGATCATGGTCTGGCTTCCTAACTGCAGGCAAACATCCACTTTATTTGTAGAATCTCTGCGACTTTCTGTAGCTTACTTCTGTGAGTGCTCGTGTAGATTTAGAATTTTGATCATCATAATTTTTTTGCAGGACCCGTTGGTGAGGACATGTTCCATTGGCAAGCAACCATTATGGGACCTGTGGATAGTCCATTTGCTGGTGGTGTATTTTTGGTCACAATTCATTTTCCACCCGACTATCCATTTAAGCCACCAAAGGTTTGTCACTAATGCTGCTCACGTTGTCATTAGTGTGGACTTACCTTTTAAAAAAAATTCTTTTACCATGTGAAGTCATGGATGTTATCTTGTTATATGGTTAATTTCATTTGCATTATGATTCTATTATTTCTTCAGTAGAGATTTGTAAAAGGGGGCGGGGTGGGTCAAATAAGTGTCGGAAGGAAACTAACTATTAAGATGGAGATGGCTTATTTGAATTTAAGTCTAGGTATGTGCTGTATGACCCAAAGCAGATCTCTTTGGAAGCTAAGAATCCAAGTAGACAACCCCAGTCATAGTGGGAAAGCTCTTGGTTGTTGTCGCTGTTGTTGTATTTGGTTGAATTATCCAGTCATCTGTGGTACACTTTCAAATTGACTGTGGAGCTAATTCTTGACAATCATCTTTTGCAAAAAGACTGCTTTTGTTGAAGATTTCTAAAGCATCTGATCTATTCGTAGGGGTTTACATTTCAGATCTACAGGGACATTTTCTCTTGAAAGTTTTTTTGGAGTTTTTATACTCTTTTTACCTCATGGATAATTATTGGAGATCATCTTTAAAAGGACTGTTTTTATTGAAGATTTATAAGCATCCGATCTATTTTGAAGGTTTGACATTTCAGATCTAGAGGGACAGTTCTGTTTGGAAATTCATGAAAGTAGAAAAACGCTTTTTGGACATTTTATACTCTACATGACCCAGTCTATTGCCTGTTTGTATTTGGAATGATACGAGTTTCAGTAGGTAGTCTCAAAAACAGATTGGAAGCTGGAGGATGGATAATAAGGTTTCTGATATTTTTTCTTTAGATATTTTTTTCTTTAGGAAAGCACATTGTTTCTGCATTAACATGGAAAGAATGCCCAATTCCTATCGTGCTTGACATGAATTAAAACTTGGATGTTCAGGTTTCTTTCCGGACAAAGGTTTACCACCCTAATATTAATAGCAACGGTAGCATTTGTCTGGACATTTTGAAGGAGCAATGGAGTCCTGCTTTGACTATATCCAAGGTATGCCATCTTTTCCTCTTTTTGCAATACATATTGCATGTAGGAATGCAATCTGACATGTATAGATGCGAATGTATATGTTACCATGTCTGTAACCATTTCAGAATTTGGTTATTAACACACACATATGAAAAGTGTGTTATCATATCAAAAATAAGTCATACATTTGAATTGGATTTAAGTAGTAGAAGAAATAATTTGTTGATAAGTTAAAAATTGATGTCTTATATATGAGCAAGGCCTTGAATGTTGGATTTTGATTTCATTTCGGTCAGCTTGGAATGAGAAATTTGGTGGCATTTTGGTGAAATGGTCATAAATACAGGAAATTAATTGAATTATCATTTTTTTCAAAAATTAAGATTTCTAATATTCTTTAATTAATAAATGAGATAAGTACAACATTTTTATTAATAATAAAATGTTAACATGATATATTGCTTTATCCCATCCATTCTCTCCAACAATTGTAGTATGTTGCTCAACGACATAAATCGATTTGGAAGCAAATTTAGAAGCCATTAGTTTCACATCTTGAACATGAATGGAATGGTGCCATGCGCAATAATAACAGAGAAAAAATAGAGGCCATCAAAGAGGACTAGCAAAATGATATATTGTGTAAGAAATTGAAGAATAAAATGATAGCTTGGAACTTGTATCTAATCAAAATACTTTGAACTTATAATTATAAAGTAAGGCACACACACACACACTAATCTTTCTAATACGCATGTCTAATAAATGGATTGTAGAGCTTGTGATTGTAAAATATATGCTATATGAGACACAAATAAATCAATTAACACTGAGAAACTGCATAGCATTCACATGCACCGTCTGTATACAACCTAATATTAGGCAAATACTTACAGTCACAAGACTTAGAAGGTTGCTAACAACATAGCACTCGCTCATGCCCACATGTACTCCTTGTAATAGAGAGAAGCATCAAGAAAGAGAGTACATGAAATGATTAAATTTTTCTGATGTCTTGTGTGATGAAATGATGCAATGTAATGCACTAATATATAAAGCTCAAAATTTGCCCGAAATTAGGTGAAAGAGTGGACTAAGAAGCCAGAAGGGTGAATTTTGGTGAAGCATAGCTAGATTTCTCTTTTTCTGTTGTTTCAGTTGAAATTCAGCCGGAATGGTCCGATATGTCGGTGGAATATGGGAAAAGGGATTGATATGGAGGTAATTTTGGCGAAATTTAAGTCATTGCATATAAACAAATACATTATTGTTACAGTTATCCGAAGTATGTTTGGAGATGGTATAAATTGTTGTTATATATGTTACAATAGAATCCATAATTATATTTATTTATTAAAACTGGTATCATTAATGTGATATACATATGCATATCCATATCTTTATATGCATATACAAATGCCAAACTAAATACAAAGTAGCCTACTGGGTACGAACATATCCATATTAGGTTTCTCTCTGGCATGACATTATTTGTTTTTACTAGCAATTAAACTCCCGATTCTCCAGTTTTTTAGAAATGTTGACTGTCATTTCATATATCATCTATTTTATTTTAACGATAGATGTATATATCAACTAAATTCTTTTGCAAGTTGGATGTTTTCCCTTTATGACAAGTTTACCCCTCAAAAGACCATGGTTCAAATCCCTCTTTTGCAGGGGTTGCATTAGGTAGTCGACAGCCAACGTAAAAAATAGTCGAATCTTTCAACATGGATTTGAGCAAGAATCCATGTAGCCGGCCCTACTCGTAGTGGGAGAAGGCTTAGAACTTTTTTTATAAGTTTACCATACAACATTGTAAAGCATTTTGAAGTTGGCAATCACACATCCTGATTTTGTATGCCTTTTTTAAGATAACTTTTGACTATCTAATTGGAGAGGCAAGGATTGCATCGGTTGATTTTCAATTTGGGTTTTTTTAGTATTTTCTTGTACACATTGTTGTAGTGAATTTGAACATGTAGAGTGGATTGGGTATAGCCGTATAGGTTTTCTTGGTTGTACCTTTATACAAGTGTTTGGTTATTTTTAAATGGTACTTTAGAAACTGAAATGGGTTCTCTATAACATCTTTTCTATGTGTTGATATTATTCACCAGGACATTAGACATACAAAATCGATGATGGGGATATGTGTTTGCTATGTTGGTTTTTTTTGTTTATGTGCATTTTACCCAACCATTTGTCTAAATCATAAGAATGTTGATTGTTCTCATAGTATTTAATTCCTTAACACTTTTCCCGTGATTGAACATGGTGTCCATATAGCAAAAAGTATCAGATAACGTGCGACCATATTGGTATTTGACTATTAGTATTACAATCTGTATTTCCAAAAGTGTGACAACTTTTGATCCTTGACTAGATATGGAGGGTGAGTAGCTTTGAATCTATAACACAACTACTTTGATATGTTTCCGTCAATGTTGGAAAAGATAACCACACATATATGAGGGGGGAAGTGCCTTTGGATTTCTTTTAAAAAAAATTCCTTAGGATTTCTTTCAATAAAGTGCATCGGGATTATTGTTGTATGGATTATGTATACGTCGAATATCTCTCATTATTGGATGACTGCATAAGTTACTCATGGACAATGGTTCTCAACATCAGATGTTAGAAAATGAGGATGTGGAAGCTAATATCAGAGAAAAATAATTACGTGGGATCCTACTCCCTAAGGAGCAAGATGAAACCATGGGGAATGCCTTAAATGGCTGATGTGTCTATTGACTTTCTCATTGAATATCGAGTGTGTGGGGTTTCTTATATAGCCCTCACCGAGTCTTCACATCCCACAACTGGTAGGTGTGAGACTAACAACTGGATGTGGTAATTGGATCCTGGAGTGATCCATTTTCCCATCTTACACATAACACATATATTCCAACACTCCCCATCAAGCTGGAGCATGCAATGCTCAGCTTGGACAAACAGAAAGAAATATTAAACTCACGTTGCAGGACACTACGAGCAATATCAACTCAACCTACACAATTGTTGGCTGCTGTTGAGGACGTTGCTTCTCATGCCGTGCATGTGAGGAGGAACAAATGAGCTGGAGTGTGAGTCAAACTGAATCTCCTCGTCGAAGAGCATGTGCTCTATATTGCGTCTGTCAGAGTCACTGCAACTGGAATGGGTCTGTACCTCGAGAACTCTGGCCCGCCACATTATGTGGACAATTGCTCCATCTCTGAAAGGGTCCAAATGAAAAGCCATGGAGACATCCTCGTCGGTGTCCACAGTCGTTGGAGAATGGAGTCTTTACTCTGGAGTCCTTATAAAACCACATGAAAACCCTAGCCCACATGGCGTATGGAATGAGATCTCTACTCTGGAGTCCCTATGGAACACATGAAAACTCTCACAAAAAAAAGATGGGGACAACATAAAAAAGGTCGCACACATGTGCATCTAAAAAAGAGTCTTTTTGGATAATTTAGAGAAAATGTGTCACTCAAATATGGAGTTCCTCGAACTTGGACTTTGAACTAATCCGCAGAGTCTAAAACTGAAATGTAGAGTCTAGAGAATCTGGCATGCCTCTGTCTGGAGAAACTGATTCTGAACTGGAATCATCATGACCGTAGAACTCTATACAATACCACTCCTTTCTCCCATGCTTGTTGGAAAACAATGACATTGACGAAGGTGGGAGAAGACAAGAACATGACGAGGAGAAAAATTCAATTAGTCGATCTCACATATAATTTTTCTCGGCTTTCTCATTTTTTCCTTTTTTCCCTCTCGGTTATACCCTTTCATCATTTTTTAATAGTCGTCACAATTTTCTTGAAGTGTACTTTTTTTTGCACGCACCTCTTTTCTCATGCTACAAATTTTTTTGCAAAATTTTCTTGTGTACAACCTTTCTTTTGTACGTGTTTTTTTTTCTAAAAAAACACAATTTTTTGAAACATGACACACATAGGGTCCACAAATACAACAACTCTTTTTTAAACGGCTAGTTATACTTTATTTTTTTAAAATGCAACCCGTTTTTTTATATTCTTGACCCAGTTGGGCGTGAACTCTCCCTCTTCCTTTTTTTGTAAGTATATACGGCCCAATCAACATGTTATTTAGGGTTCCCATTGTGGGAACCCTCCTCACAACTGACACCCCTCGATGGGGTTCATGCCGTCGTCGCCATGGATCTGGTGCAGCATCGGGAGGCAGGCGACGTGATAGGGCTCTGCTGCCCGGAGCTGTTGGGTCTTGCTGCTGATAGCAGGCGACACAATTGCCATTGGAAGAGGAGAGGAGCGGTGTCACCGCCTGCTGGAGAGGAATCAGATGGGAGGAGCGTCACCACAATTGCTTTCGGGTCTCTTCAAAATGGGAGTGCGCACAAGGGGGAGTTTCTTCGGGCTTATTCGGACTGGGGGGGGTACTCGTCACCAATAGGGACTGTTGCTAGAGTCTTGTGGATGCGCATGGAGCACTGCTTCTGCTGCTTGAACGAGATCTGAGGGGGCGACGTTGCTTGTGCGCCACTGTTGCACACAATTTTTTTCGTAGAATCCACCGCCGCCTAAGTTGGGTTGTATTTGTGCTGTTTCCATACGATCTGGGATAAGGCTTGCGCACAAGATGCGTTTGGTTGGCGACGTGCGATGCTGGAGATTGTACCGCTCGAACTCATACTCATGAATTTGGGTTTCTGCTGCCTGGAGAGCTGGAGCAGAACTGGAACGGATCTTCGAAAACTAGGGTTATGTGAACCAAAACTGAAGCAGGTGTCTGCTTGTAAATTTTGCATGATCAGGGTTTCCAAAGAAACCCTAGAAATCGAACTGGAACCAAACATAGATATCAAAATCTCCCAAAATGAATCTTGAATATGAACCAATAATAAATCTGCTCTGATCATTGAATCTGAAAATCCAAGAATCGAATTAGGGTTTCGAAAGATACCCTAGAACATGATCTTGAACTTGAACAAATAACATGATCTTTATAAAAATGATCTTCAAGAATGAATAATAATTGAATCGAATCTCGAACAAAACAAATAACATGAAACCCTCGAGAATCGAACCGATTCTGATACCATGCTAGAAAATGAGGATGCGGAAGCTAATATCAAAGAAAAATAATAAACATGACAGAACTATGGGATTTTACATGGAACCCTACTCCTTAAGGAGCGGGGTGAAACCACGAGAGAACGTCTCAAAGGGTTGATGTATTTATTGACTTTCTCACTGAATACAAAGGGTGTTAGGCTTCTTATATAGCCCTCACTAAATCTCCACATCCTGCAACTGGTAGATGTGGGACTAAACATCTGGATCTGGTAAATGGATCCTGGAGTGATCTATTTACCCATCTTACGTATGATGCGTATACTCCAACATCATATATGATATGTAAACCTGATTTCTTGTTGAGTTATTTTTCTGCGACAATGAAATGTTGCAACCATGATAAGTAAAATGAACAAGCTAAAATGTTTTGATAATTTGTAGAGGAGGTTGGTACCTGCATGGGGTGAAGAATCGTGAGGAAGATGAGAGCGAGATCATCCTAAAGGTGAAGGGAGGGATCACCTTGATGTGATCAAATATGATCGATGTTCATCAAATCGGCCGCACGGGCCGCATATGCGGCCACATATGCCGGTGCGGCACCCGCATATCCCCCATATGCTTCGCATACTGTTCCAGCATCTCCAACTTCCACGTTCCCAATCCTCACATGCAAGTGCTTAATTCTGTATATCTGCCTTTTCCTCCATTCAATTGTAGAAATATGATATGCATTTGTATACAATTGCAATGCATTATGCCATTATATATGTGAAATGTTTTATGTTTATCTCATGTATTGTCTTCATGAGTATATGCAATGTATCATCAAATATTTTAATATACCGATTGAGGTTTTGCTCAAGTAGTGCATGTACGAGTAATGAAGTTTTGTTATATGAATCATCTAATATGTGAAGTTTTTATGGCTAAATGTTTTTTTATGATTAATATCAGGCAATTAAAAGCATAAACTCAACCATCTAACATGAATCATTTTTCTTAGATCTTCTTAGCTCCACTTAGATACATAAATTCAGTAGTAATGCTATTCATAGATATTTATTAATTTTTAAATTAATAGAAAACCATGTAGAACCACATATATCCCGCATATGCCTCTCACACCGCTTATTCAGTATTCGGTGGCTTGTTCGAACGCATACGCATACCGCTTTTCTGAACCTTGAATAGGATGATGCAAATAGGGTGGTTCAATAGAGAAATATGCCTAGGTAACAGTAGTAGACCGAAGGGGATAGAAACACATGATCCTTCCGCATTTCAGCTTCTGAGAGGTGGAGTGAATAATGTTGAGAGGTTATGAGTGGTGGAGATGGGGTAGGACAGTTTGGCATGCTTTTTAATAAGTTTACGACTATGCGACACAGGGGATATTTGGTCTAAATTATGTTGCTTTATCGTGAAGCGATATGATTTGTTTTGTTCGGGGTTTGAGCTATATGTGCAGCAAATCAGGGTTCTGGTGGTGGTTTTCTGGTGAGGCTTTGAAGGGTTAACGACTGAAACCAACTCTCGTGGCCTTTAGTTTTGAGGAGCAAGAGGCCTTGACATGCGAAAGGTCTCTACTAATTGTAGAGGAGGTTTAGTTTACATTCACATATCTATATTTACCCTTGGTTGAGTCCATCTAGTGGAATGATGGATTGCAATCTGATGGCAGAAAGGCTGGTGCGGAGAGTCGGGAAGGTGGAAGTTAAGCATGTAGCCCATGGGCTGTTGTTTGCTCTTGTTGGGGACGGTATTTATGACAATACCCTTTTTCTGCATGGGAGTTGTCATACTGCAAGTGAAGGTGGACAATCAATCTGTTGGAGGCAAAGGAACAAGACATGTCATTGTCTGGTTGGGTGGAAGGATTTTGCAGGTCGAACATGTAGTGGGAAATATTTGTGCTGGGCATCTGGAGACATGCTACTGTATGTCTTGAACCGGAGGAGATGAACCAACTGTTGAGGAGATTTTCAGTGTTATGTAAGGGAATGGTGCACATGTTGCTTATGACGAGGACACTTTTGCAGGGAAGATTGGGTATGATGATTTTAGATTTTGGTTTGACAATTGGTCTTGGATTGGGATACTGGCTGAAGTGGAGTGGGATGATGGTTGAAGTGTTTCCCAAACTATTTGCAGTTGTGTAGGATATGGTGCCGATTGTCAATTGATGGGACCGGATGTGGTTGCCTGGGCTTGTTCCACATATAGACAGATCATAGAATTCCTTGTGCGTACAATGAGATCCAGGGGCTACCAAGAAATCAAGCAAATATCAGTGAAACTATAAGATCTGTGATCTTCCATAAAAATAATAATACTCAATGGAAAAAATCCAGAATGTATCATTATCACAACAGATTATCTAACCTCAACAAGGTGTCCTAGTAAGGTTGTGCTGAAGGACAACCCTTCTACAGCAATGGTAGCTTGATTCTTGGCCTCTTGCTCCAAACCACGTGTGGTGAGCTGGAATCGGAAGGGAGGGCAAGGGTTTTGTGAAGCGTGGCACTACCACGTTAGGGTTTTGGGGGTTTTGGTTGGGAAATGTGTAGAACTGGAAGTGGAATAAAACATGCGAACGGCTCACCTGGGCCGATCTGGACCAGACTTTTTGGTTAGACCTGATTTTGTTTTTTGGTATTTTTCATTTAAATATTTATACCGGCTGAGCTTCAATAGCTTCTTAGCACCGGAAGCTATTGAGCTTTTAAAGAGTATCCAAAAAGTGATGAACAGTAAGGTGATGGACCCTAGATCTATGGATGTAGTGTTTGAAAGAATTGGCTTTGCAATTAAAAAAGGACTAGCTTCGCAGCTTGTTGCCCGCTTGCCTTATGTTTCGATGTAAACCTCTTGAAATTTCCTTATATCTAAGAGTATTTTTCTGAAAAAAAAGAAAAAAAGGAAATATCGTTTTGAGATTGGCATAGAGGGGGGGTTCCTCACGACGATCTCAAAGAAGTACCTGCTGTAAGGAGAGTTAGCCAATTTATGCATTTTTTGGGAACAAATCCGCTAGTAGGTGTTGTTCCCTTGGAATGAGAGTTAGCGATTTTACTATATTGCAACGGCTTTACATTTTTTGTCTTATGTTTTAAAATTGTAAGAAACAAAATGCTCGTCCTTTTTTTTTGCTTGAATTAGTAATTCTCCAGTTGTCCTTCTCAAGGGTAAATGTTTTTGTTTTCTTTTAACTGTCTTTCTTTGACAATGCAACTTTTTATTGTTCACTGAAGAAGATTTATTTGCTTAACGATGAACTCTTCAGGTTCTGCTGTCAATTTGCTCGCTTCTAACTGATCCAAATCCTGACGATCCTCTTGTTCCTGAGATTGCACATGTCTACAAGACTGACCGAGCTAAATATGAATCCACAGCGAGGTCCTGGACGCAGAAGTATGCTATGGGCTGAACAATGGGGTACCATGATAATCAAGAGTTACTATATATGATGATGGTAAATAATTAGAGTTATTAAATATGGTAATGACAATTTCCCTGGGCTTTTGCATATTCTGCTAGTTGCTGGAAACTCGTGTGAATAGTGAATCCTTTTATGAATGATAGGGGTGCCGTTTTTGCTTGAATTCTTGGTTTATATGTTGCTGGCACCTATGAGTTTGATTTCTGCTTTTTGTGCATCTACTTTGAAAAACAATCGATTAATTTCAATGGATGCTGTAATTCCAGTGAGCAGCATTACGTCCTTAAGTGAGACAACCGTATGTTGTTGCCAGTGATGCCGAACATTATTGTTGGGTTGAAAGCAGATGTTGCAGTTCACATTACCATAAGCTTTTGTCCGAACATATGGAAAGTGCGATAATGGTTCAGTCTATATGCGCTTTACTCGAGTAGGTAGGTGTCTATAAGCAAGGGACGAGTAAATTTGATTTCCTTTTCTTGCCAGATGCTCTGCCAAGGAACTTGTGGATAGAGATCACGACGTCACTATGGGGCTCTCTCAGACACCAAGCCCTCGGGGATGTCTGAGACTTTCTCGTTCTCGATGTCATCGAGTCACTGCTTAGTTGCTTCTTAGAGTCCGACCCCCACTAGCACTTCTAGCTCTTGCTCTTCCCATCGGAGATTTTCCTTCATTAGCTCTATCTCCTGCCCTTGAAATCTGATTGAGAGAAACCTATCAGATAAACTCATCTACAAAAGATGTACCATTTGCTACTAAAGTAATTCACGTACCATTTCTTTGACACTTATCTCGAAAACATTTCTTTGACACTTATCTCGAAAAGATTCAACTGTGCTATTTTGACCTTTTGACTTTTGTCGCTTGCTATACACCTGTGGATGTCTTTATCTGGCAAGTCGAGGCAAGTCTTGGGAAATCGGCATGAGGAGGGTTCGCTTGGGCAGTCGTGTCAGCGTGTTACTAAGACCATACTTGGGCTAAACTTAACTAATTGGGGGCTGCGCTCTCACTAGCACCTGGGACTTAGGAACTGAACTAGTAGGTTACTGGTGCCAAGTGGAGGAATTTATATAAAGTCAACTTTTCGAACGATACATTAGTTACAAAAAAAATTGAGGTGGTTTAATTCAAATTTATCACATGGATCACTAATATGCTTATTATTTTGAAGTCTAAATTTAGGAATGTGGATGAGCTTTAGACCTTAATCACTTGTCAGCCTCTTCCCTCTTCGCTCTATTTTTCTTATTGGTTTCTCTCCTGAATTGATGTTTTAGACATCAGAGTATGCAGAATGCATGAAATTCTATATCCGCTGAGATTAGTGCACTCTTGAACCTTAAATTCATCTAATTAAGAATTCGATGTGATGAATGTGTAAACGTGTAAAACTGACATCATTTAAATACTTAATAAATACGAACATATTGAGCTTAATAGGGGTAACCAGCATGATCTATATGGGTCGACTATGCAGATTCATATCTCCTGCAATTTTCCGGATCGGATATCTATTATATTTTGACCAGTGAGATATGGGGTTCCAACTTGGAAGCAGATTCTCAGCTGTAGAGGGTTCTACAACACGGTTTGCTGTGACTCTCCTTTTTGTGTGAAAATCATTTCAAAAATCAAACCGTATGGATGGAATCTATGTCTATCGTTTTATATATCCACAAAGTTTTGTTTTGATCCGAGGTTCTTGCCTATTTTATATCAAAGCTCAACGAAAAAGTCAAATATAAATGGTTTGCTGATTTTTTCGTTGACCTTTGAGATAAAATAACGTGAAACCTCGGATCAAAACAAAACTTGGTGGATATGTAGAACAATAGAGATAAATTCCATCAATATAGTTTGATTTTTGAAATGATTTTCACAAAAAAAGAGTTACAACATACCTTGTTATAGAACTCTTTACAACAGAGGATCTGCTTCCTTCCAACTTAGCTGTTGTTGGATATCCGTGGATTTTCCTCCAAGCTCGATCCACACACCTATACATGTAGTATGCAAAAGCGTCATTGGGTCTCACCCCTCCAACCTCGTAACTTTTGATCCTCCTCAAGTAGACCTGACCAATGGACCTGGGGAGGGGGTGGGGGGCCCACTTAGTCCGCTCATGGACCATGCTTAGACTAAGAAATTTTATGAATGGGCCGGTTTGACCTGCTCTTTGGCACGCCTGTCAACTGAGCATGCCGTGGACATGTGCCACAAACCTGGCCAACCCCGCAAATATAAAAAATGTAAGAATCACACGCTATGTACATATGATATGCTTCAAGTTTTTTTTTTCTGTTTTAGATTATAAATGTTACATCATATTTTGTAGTCTACATGTCAAGTAAAATATATTATGGTTACTTAGATTAGATGATGCTCAAATATTTTATTTACCTCAATAAATTATATTTAACCATTAAAAAATACTTTACATTCGACCCATGGGCTGACCTGACTCAGTCCAGACCTGGGCCAAGCTTGAGCCTTGAAGCATGGCCCATGGGCTAGACCTTTGACGATGGGTTTTAGAACTCGTTTGACCTCGGTCCATATTTTGGCCAAGTCTACCCCCAATCCAAAACACTTTTTAAAGATTTTGATCATCTTATAACTGTCTTTGCATTAACTGTTGAATTTTGAGTCTGTCGAGGAAAAATGAAATAAAGGCCCACAATAAAATGGGATTTCATCACTTAAGTCTCGAGATTGCAAATTGCTGTCCCAAAATTCGTCACATGGAGCATGGCGATTCTGTCTAATACGACCTTAGCTCTAAACTTAAATGACTCCTCTAAGGGGTTCCTTAAGCCCTGGTGAAATGTGAGATATGGTGACCCAATTCCGCCCCTCCTTTTTAAAATTGTCGTAAATATTCTCGATGGTATTTTGTTTTCTCCCTAGAAATTCCTCTATTTACCATAAATATCTCTTGAAGACTTTATTGAGCAAATACATTTCTTTGGAAAAAATAGAACATCTTGTAGCAGTTTGAGTAAGCATTGAATGAGCCCTTCGAAAGGTTGATGTAAATACACAGATTTTTGTTCAACATCTTCGAGTTATATACCCTCGTTTAACTCAGGTCATTGAATCAAATTAAACTTCGATGAATAACTAATTGGTCTCAATTCTTTTGCTCATTATTTTCCCCTTTTCTTATTTATTAATAACAAAATCGATTATTCCAAATATAAATTCCAATAGCTTTTGCTGCTATGGCTTTCAAAATTCTACCGATACTAAACTAAATATAAGAATGATCTGAGGCGATATGTTCAGTCACTGGGCATGCTTTTATTATCTAATATAAGAACGCATATCTCCATATCTGTTCGCCATGTTATCTATTTTTAATCGGATATGGATACATATCATAGATACATACATCACTTAAATTTTCAAGGATTCAATCAGGAATATTGTTTCGTATTTTTATAGATATATACCGCTGTTTATCAATTTATATCTCATATATTACATGGTTACATATAATGCATTGCATTTTGGAGTCATTTTCAAATAAAAGAAGAAACACACATGATATTTACTTATTTTTGTACTGGTATCTAATCGAATATATACTTTTATTTTCTTTTTTAGTTAATTATATTTGTAGTTTATGTATTGTTGATTTAATCAATCAACTTAAAAAAAATTCTTCTTAAAGTAGGTGTTCGGTGACAACTATAATGTGTAAGATCACTACAACAAAATTGAGCTATAGTGACGGTTTTGAAAAAATCCGCCACTAAATTAGCCGTTGTTAAATATATAATGACGATATTATTCGTTGTAAAATGAGTTTTCGTACTAAAAAATAGCAACGAATATCATATCTGTCGTTATTTCAGTAGCAACGGTCCACATAGTGACGCTTATCCGTTGCTATTTTTCAAAATAGCAACTAATCGTCGCTATTATTTTAGTTCAAAATTTAGCGACGAATAATTAAAATTTTGAAAAATAGCAATGGATAAGCGTCGCTACGTGGACCGTTGCTAATGATATAACGACATATATGATATTCGTTGCTAATTTCGAGTACAAAAACTCATTTCGCAATGAATAATATCGTCATTATATATTTAACAACGGCTAATTTAGTGACGGATTTTTTCAAAACCGTCACTATAACTCAATTTTTTTGTAGTGGATAAACCGCAAGTGTTTGTTAAGCTTTCATATCCGAATTATGATTACGTGTTTCCATAACCATATTCAAGGGCTTGTTCAGTGATTTCTAATATATGCAAGATATCCGTTTTCATATATATATAGGGGGCCTTTCAAATATGATGCATCCTTCCTGACTTAAGGAAGGCCACCATCTTTTTGTAGAAAAACGAGCACTTTAGTAGAATGTGTATACAATTTATATTATAACTGCACATTCTAAATACTAAACCGCATACAAAACTGCATATTATAATACAAACATTAAAACTGCACATTGTAATACAATATGGATATGTATTCTACTAAAGTCGTCATGTTTTCTACAAAAAAGGGGTTGGCCTTCCTTTTAGGGATGGAAGGACCAAGTCCTATTTGAAAGAAATCATATATATATATATATCGAAATTTTAAAATGGATATATATAGGTAACAACACCCGTTTATTTGTATTCCTTCACGTGACCCATTCCCTTGAAAGGATAAAAAATAATAGATTTTTTTGATACTCGTGATCTATTCCAATAATCCATATATTGCATCTTGAAATCCTAATTGCCTCATGCCTACTATAATTAGTTATTTCGGTTTTCTACTGGTTGCTTCAACTAGATTGACCCAACCAATGATCCGATAATGATGTGATTTATGTGGGTGGCTATCGAATATACTACCTATGTTGCATGTTGCGACTTTTACAAGTGCTTTGATCTTCTTTATATTTGTTCCTACAAGCTGGCAAGTTGCATATATAATTAGTAATATCTGATTACTAATAAATTGTGTCATTATTAAAACATGTGAAAATTAGTTGAATAAACGGTTAGATTTAAAAGAATCTTCTTCTATTCTTGTCTTCTCCCACAATGAAACATCGTCTAACCCCTACCAGTGGCCTTCAATGAGCCCTCGACCAGACATGTAATGCGAGTAAGAGGAAGAAGATGGAGGTTTTGGTTGAAATCGGATCCTTTGCTGTAACGAGAGTTACAACAGTGCTGTGATGAGTTTTTTTGTAAATCTTATTCCAAAATCCATCCTTATAAATTTAATCCTCAGTTAATGTTTTACATGTCCTCCAAATTTCGTTAAATTTTGATGTAATTTGCTATTTTATCTTAACGGTCAAAGGCATGGTTCCGTTTTTAATGGGATTTAAGTTGCTTAAATATTGATCGGATTTTTGACCATTAAGATAAAATATGCAAATTACATCAGATTTTAACGAAATTTAGAGGACATGTAGAATATTAACTGATGATTAAATCTATAAGGATGGATTTTGAAATTAGATTCGCAAAAAAAAATCATAATCATTACAATACCTCTGTTGTAACTCTCGTTACAATAGGATTTTCTTTGTTCATGTTTACTTTGTTTTCCTGAATTTACGTTCAACTTTCAATTAACAACCAGACTTACCCTCCAAAAATGTAAAATTTCACGTGCATTGGATTCCTAATGACGTGCCCTCGTTTGATACACAAGGGATCATAGTACATATAAGGAATCCATCTTCACGAGACATATAGAACTTCTTCTTGAGGTTGAAGTTGAGAGAGCGGATCGTCTGCTGTAATCGTAATTTTTTTCTTTGCGATTTCAATTCGAAATCCAACCTTACAGATTGAATCTTAGATTAATGATCTACATATCCTCCAAATTTCGCTCAAATAAGAGGACACTTGCTATTTTATCTTAATGTTTGAAGATCTGGGTTCTTTTTACATAAATTTAAGTTGCTTAAACATTGTCCGGATCTTCAAACATTAAGATGAAATAGCAAACAACCTCCGATTTGAATGAAATTTAAAAGATATGCGTATCATTAATTTAAAATTCAATCTAAGATCGGATTTTCGAATCAAAATAATAAAAAAATACGATTACAGCAGACGATTTGCTCTGTCAAATTGAACCTAATAAGCTTCTAGTTTTTTTGTCTCCTTGTCATATTATTCCCATCCTTTCTATTTCTGCTCTTTTCTCACGTCGATATCTGACCTGCTAAATTGTAGGCACACATGAGAAAGAACTATTGCAGGCATGCCCATGGATGTGATTCCAATTTCAACATATTCAAAAAGCCATATATTTATTTGGGTATTAGAAAAAAAAGATCTCAACTATACTTCGATTTTCAATTAGAGATCTCACTTTTCAATTGTAATAAATAAGGGTGTCAACTTGAGGGTTTAACATCGACATATAATAGTCATTGAAGCTTACAGAAGTCTCTATTTGAGACAAAAACATAAGATCATGCCTCTTTTGTTACAATTGAAAAATAAATATCTTGATGCATAGTTGAGGCACTTTTTTGCAATTTACCCTATTTATTTTCTGCTCTTTACTCCAGCGGCGACGGCGTTCCCAGTTGTGCATCCCACCTCCAATGCCGTCCGGTCATCCCACCCACCTACATCTCCCAGAACCCCTGCCGTGCAGAACCCGCGAGGTGGAATATATAGCACCCACACCGCGCGATGCTCTTCGTAAAGTCCTCTCTTCTCGTCTCCAAGCAGCAAGCACTCGCGAGAAGGTAAACTCCATCGCCGTCTCCGATCATCGCCGTTCCTCAAGCCTATTCCCAGATTCTTTATTGTTTTCTCCGCCTCCAAGCTCGATCGGATGCGCATTCTGACGATCTCGTTGCGTTGTTCGTTGGGGTTTATGTGTTATTTTTCCTGACATGCAACTATGTCTATCTGGTCGTCGTGCTGCGTCTATTTTGGTTGTTTTCTGCGATCAAAGTCGCCGTCTTGTCGTGTATTTTGGAATCTCGCAATAGGAAGGTTTGTGTTGGGCTGTCCTATGTGCGTGTTTTTACTGTTAATGTCGGTTTTTCTTTCCGTTCTTTCGATTTGTAGGGTCGAGCGGCTCCATGACGCGTGCGGAGCGGCGGATTCGGAGGGAACTGGAGCATCTGCAGAAGAATCCTCCCGGTTCTTTCAGCGGAGGTATGTTTTTTTGGTAGGGATGGTAAGGTCGGCGTATGCACCGAAAAAATGAGTTTTTTTTGTTGGTTTTCCACATGTCCGAGTTTATCGGGCATGGGTCTCGCTGTCCCGGTGCTGAAGAGAAATGGTCTTGTTGTGCAGATGAATGCATGCTGCTATTGTTTCGCTTTTAACAACATCTAATTTAAATTAAGAGCCAGAAGCAGTGATAGAGTGGGTTACTGTACCTGAAGTTGTAGCTAGACTAGCAGTAGTTTTAGTAGTACTGTTATCGATGGAGAGACTGGAGTTCTATAGAAGCTGCCTCAGGCGAGAGTATTTTGAAGCACTGAATGATGCTAGCATTCCACCATAACATTGATCAGGTGAGTCATCTGTAGTATCATAAGTTGTCTCATAGGAGGATGTTTCATAGACACTGTTGGTATTAGGTTGTATACCAAACTTTTCCCATCATCACTCTGACGAATGGTTTCAGCATCCGCAACGAATACACTGTGGATACCAAGGTTCAGAAAGTCGGTATGGGGTATTTGTTCGGTCAGGCGGTTTGGAGCGAGTAAGTGGACATGTGGAAGTATATGCGGAAGCATATGCGGACTATGTGGTTTCTATTATTTTAATCAAAAAATAATGAAACATATAATAATAAATTCAATCATTAGATATTTAGGTTCAAAAAATTTAAAATGGAAGAAATATGAAGTGAAGATTTTTTTGTACAATGTGATATCAACCAAAGTATTTCCAAAAGTCATCCATTTCCAAAGGAAAATGATGTTAAGTTAATTGTGGAGAGAGTGAAAAATGTTGTTAATTGATTAAAGAGAGACAAAATGGTAGATATCCTTGTCCAAACTGGAAGGTAACCTTTGTTTGGAAGTGTAACCTGGTTAGTAAACACATCCATGAACTTTCATACTTTAGTAAATGATGTATTTGTCTACTCAAAATCAAATATTAAAAAATTCAACTATTTAAATTAAATGTACGTAATTTGTTCTGTGTAGTTATAAAATTACATGCAAATCCAACATCTATATTCATTTTATTCTAAAATAGATCTAAGATAAACACATATAATTTATTCTATTTCATGCAATTATGAGATAATGTACAAAAATAGAGTTGTTGCTGCAGAATCTAAAAAAAGAGAGTCATTGTTGCTAAATCTAAAAAATAGAGAGATTTAGCGTTAAATAAAGCAACCAGCAAACCATGGCGGAGGAGAAAAAGATGGTGGAGGAGCAGCCTATGCAAAGGAGCAACCCAGGTGGAAGTCAAGAAGGTGGCAGAGGAGCATAGAGTTATCGCTGCTGCAGCCTTGTTAGAGGAGAAGGTTGTTGACGTGATGCTGCTGCCGCAAGGCGGAGCGTTGGACACCAGGTGGAGGAGCGGAGTACCGGAGACCGGAGAATCGAAGAGGATGATGGGGAAATAGGGCTCGCGGGGGAGGCGATAGAGTTGGGGGTTGGGTGGGTATTTGGGAAAATAAAACGGTTGATTTCTCTATCGGGTATTTGGGAATTTTGAGTTGATGGGCACCTTTCCTCTATTACATATGCTGCAACATATGCAAATTACTGAACCGAGTATACCCCATAACTCGCATATTGAACGAGTTTAGCATACTCGGTGTGGTAGGGGAATCGACTCTGCATATGCGGCTGCCTGGGCCGAGGAGAAGTAAACTCACAACGATGACCACGACCAAAATCTCATTCACGTCCTGAGTCATGTCCGCGGCCATGACCAAAGTTATGGTCTCGACCTCCACGGAAACTTCGCCATCTTTTATTCCCAGATGATGTAAAGTGAGCAGAATTCTCTACAAGAGGCATGGCCTTAAATTTCGCCGAAATTCGGCCGAATTTCGATCGAATTTCGGTTTCGGTAGGTGACCGAAATTCGGCCGAAATGGCTATATTGGTCGGAATTTGGGAGGTCTAGTTCAAAAAACCATCGAAATGACTGCAATTTCGGTCGAATTTCGACCGAAATTCGGCCGAAATTTCGTTTCGGTCCCTTACCGAAACGAAACTGAAATCCGACTTTTAAGGCCTTGACGAGAGGCAGAGTAGAAGTATGCCCAACAGATGTCTCTAGTTCCCGAAGGCGACCAAAGATAGTCTGAATCGGTAGAAGGGTATCAACTGTAAAAAATTGCTCTTTCACAGCTTGATGTCGTGGGTAGTTCAGAAAGAAAGTGATAAACTTGCCACTCAAATTGCTCTCCCACATGTTTAGTGCAACATGCTGGCTGAAAGATTAGAAGCTCCTCAAATAGACTGGGAGATGCATGTAGTACTCAATGAGACTAGAATCCCTCTGAGTTGCAGACCAGATCCACGTATAAATGTTTGCGAGATGAGACTTGGTAGTCTTCTGGGAGTTTGTTATAGATTTTCCAACATCTCCTTTGCAGAGTCTTTGTAGAGGAGATTCACAACAATGTTTGTTTCGACGCTATTGGTCATCCAAGTGATGATCAAGCAATTGTCCGCATACCACGTGTCATAATTCTTGTCCATCTCCTTTAGCTAATCTTTATCCAGGATATGATTCTTTCGCTGACCACCGATGAACACCTTGATTCAAGGTTGGCAATATCGCGATATATCGGCGATCACCGATATATTGTTATCGACGATATGGAGGTACCGATATTCATATAGATATCCTTTTCTAGGATAATGGTTGATATCTCATGAGATATCAGCGATAAATCACCATATCGAGCCATATCGCTAAAAAATGATTGGTTTGAATACAAAATTTCTCGGATGTCGACCGATATCGCCAATATTTCATCGATATCTATATATATCAATGATATTACCCTTGTAAGCTTGATTCCACTACCTTTTTTTGCTACTCCTAGTATTAAAACACGTCGTGAATTATATATTTTATTCCGGATCCAGCAAGACCGGTCTTGTAGGGTATGGTGTAACATTGGGTGCATACGACAATTCTTCAATTAGTAAACTTTGTTCTCTTTGCAATAAAGATGAAAAGAAGTCTAATGTTGATCAAGTTAGAATCACAACTACTCTGATTCCAAATTTCCAATTTCAATGTTTATTAATCATCACCAATTAACATTAACGACATGTTTGATATGACCGTATATGCAATATAAGTGTCATAGATGATCGATATATGATATAAGTGTATATTTGTAAGTTATTTAATGTTATAAGAACTTGGATGAAGTCCATTTCCAATATCTACGCCATTAATCAACATTATCAACGATATGTTCGATATGACCGATATGTGCAATATATGGGGCATAAATGACCGACATGTGTGATATAAGTGTGTATTTGTAGATTATTTGTTGTTTTAATATCTGGGATGATCTTAATTTTTGAAAAAATGGTAAAAAAATATTATTTTAGCCATTTCCAACATTTCCACTGATATCGTCAATATATTCTGATATATCCTCGACACATCCTTTTTCGGACGGATCGATATGATATTGAAAGGTGCCATTAAGTTTGATAGAAGTGCCATGTACCATCATGGAAGTAGGGTACAAGTGCTTGGTCTCAACATGGAGAGATGTCATCGTGGTAAAAAAAAGTCTAGAAGAAGAAGATTTTGTTTAACCAAGCATATGGGTGACCTAGGTCACCGATTTAGAGCTCCCTCAGGCTTCTTGAGCGGCAAACAATGACTGTAACACCGTAATTGGTTTTGTACAATAAAAGAGAGGGCTTAACATGCCTTGGGTGGCGCAAACATGGAGATAAGGAGGGTTCTGGACACCATATGACGGTGCTGGAAGCCCGCGGATTTCTTGCTGGACGACGTCGAGGGCTTCTGCAGTCACTGGAGCACGCACATAACAGCATCACGCAACCGAAGTAGGCGCAAACCATCTCGTGTGATCTTGGTGAAGGCGCAGGTTGCCTGCCCGAGGCACATGCTACCTCATGGATGTGCATGCTGCCCCTCGCAGGAGCAAACATCGATTGAGGGGCGGCCTTGAGACATTGCATCGGGCCCTAGTTGCTGGAAGGGCTCGTGTAAGGTCTTTGGAGAAGAAAAGAGATGAGGGGCTGGCGGCGGCGGCAGGATCTAAGTCAAAACACCTATTTAGGACCGTTTCTCCGATACCATGTGGAGAACAAAGAAGAGAATAGAATGAGATAGTTTATTCAGGAGGTGCATGGTTTCTTATATAGGCTGAAACCTTAGGGCACTCATAAACATGGAAATTACATAAAAGAACCCCGAAGGGTTACAACTCAATAGAATGAAATAAAGCTAACTCTAACAGAAGGAATTGGAGGGAGGAAGAAGAGAAGATGTGCCGGTCACATGGGATTTGGGGAAGAAAAATCGCAAAGATCGCATGGAGGGAGAAGGGAGAGAGATAAAACTCAATTTTTAATTAACTATGGGATGTTTATTGCATTTCATACCATCCCCTTTATATAGGAGTGGTGGAGTTATAAAAATAAAAAATGAATAAAATTTCAAATGAAAATAAAATCCTAATTGACTCTTAAATTAACTCTAATCGACTAGCTAATTGATTTAGCTAACGAACTGATTAATTTAACCGGCTAACTAATCAATTGGAGATCACGAGCGATCTTAGTTAAAGTGAAATTTCATCGGACTCAGTAAGCTATAAATAAAATTAAGTGATCTTAATTAGACGTTAATTAATCAGATATAAAATTAAAGCCCTAATTTTAATCCCTAACAATGAGAAACCCTAATTGAGTCCCAATTTGTCGTTGCACGCTGCATCACATCTACAGAAAGGGAAGCTGCGAGGGTTGGGGATCGGTTGGTAGGGGAGTGGAGAGGATCTCTTAGACGTACGGAGTAGAGCTTGTGGAAGATTTTGAACTACATTAGATCAAGGAAACGGTTTTCCAGCTTAATGCAATTCCAAGTCCATATGGCTTCCTATATTTTTTTATAGAGAAATTTGGAATGTGGTGGGAAGTTATATGTTACAGTTGTTCGAAAAGTTCGGAAGGGGTAATTTTGGCTTTGAAAGGATGAATAATGCATTACTCATCCCGATGCCCGAAAGGGACCCATCTATCATGGTGGAAGATATTAGACTTGTTGGAGGAAAAATGAACTTGAGATATCATTATTGAGGCCCTAGGTCTCTCTTATATAGGAGAAAAGTCCTGAGTAAATGACATGGGAGGTACATGAAAGAAAGAGAAATAAGAAATTAATATAAAGAAATATAAATATTTCAACACTCCCCCTCAAGCTGTAGCATATATGTCTATCAAGCTCAGCTTGGAACATCTCTGGAAAGGGCCTCCAGCAAGGGCCTTGGTGAAGATATCAGTTGTCTGATCTCCAGTAGAAACATGGGAAGTCGATATGAGACCCTTCTGGATCATGTCTCTGGTATAGTGGTAATCAACCTCTATATGATTGGTTTGTTAATAAAATACATGATTATTGGCAATAAAAATAGCTGCTTGATTGTCAGCTAAAAGCTGCATGGGAAGAGAACAAACTTCTTCTGGGTCATCACATAAAAGATCCATAGGAGTAGTAGCATGCTTTTACCCTGTCATACCTATCTTTAGTAGAAGATCAGTAACAAACTTCCTCTGGGTCATCACAAGACCACGCTGGTTCCTAGCGAACTCTAATCCAAGGAAGTATCAAAGATTTTCAAGGTCTTTGGTCACAAACTGCTGACCTAGGAACTCCTTGGCCGCCTGAATGCCCTGTTTATCATCAACCGTGACAATAATATTGTCAACATATACAAGAAAAGCAACAATACCTCTCTGTGTCTTCTGAACAAAAAGTGAGTGATCCGCAGTGGACCGAGCAAACCCCTGGTGCTCTATTAACTCTGAAAGCTTATGGTACCAACTTCTCGGACTCTGCTTCAGACCGTAAATTGCCTTGTGGAGCCTACACACCTTCTGAGACCTCCCTCAGTAGCTTGGCGGCTGCTACATATGAACCTCCTCCTCTAGTTCTCCATATAAAAACACATTCTTCACATCAAGTTGTTAAAGAGGCCAATCCCGTGAAACAACTGATAGAAGAATGCGCAATGTCGAGTGTCTGGCCATTGGAGAGAAGGTATCCTGATAGTTCACCCCATAAGTCTGGGTGAACCCACGTGCTACAAGCCTTGCTTTGTAGCGATCCACACTGCCATCTGCCTACTGCTTCACTGTAAAGATCCATTTGCACCCCACAACAGAGGCACCTGGAGGGACAGAAACAACACTCCAGGTACGACAAGACTGCAAAGCGTCATCTCCTTCATGGCAAGTCGCCAACTGCTATCTTATATGGCCTCCTGATATGTTTGTAGGATAGTAATAGCTGAGAGACCCATAACAAACCTCCTGTACTCCTATGAAAGATGGTCCAAGGAAACATGCGCATTTAGAGGATACTTGGCACAGTTACGACGCGACTTCCTCAAGGCAATAGGTACATCGAGGTCATCAACCTCTCTGTTCTCTGGTATCAGCTCTTCCTGTATAGTATCATATGGAACAAGCATAACACCAGTGTCACCAGTAGAAACAGTGTGTTCATTACATACCTGAGGTGTGCTAGATGACGGGGAAGGCACATGAGCAGGGGGCGATTAGAGGACCTGCGAATGTAAAACCGTGGTAGGAACTGTGTCAGGGTAGACGGAGGTGGAGGTGGTGGAGGAGGTGGAAGTAACCGAGACTTAACATGGGGTGTTGTTGGTGGAGATAACAGAGGTAGTGGGACAAAGACATCCTCACCAGAGTCAAAATTAGAAAACCTGTCACCTGTAGGAGAAAAATATATAATATACTCAAACATTGTGACATCAACACTCACATAATATTTTCTCCCAGCAGGATCAAAACATCTATACCCTTTTTGGGTATGAGAATAACCAACGCACACTCATTTGGCAGCTCTAGGAGAGAGCTTGTCACGACCAGGAATAAAATTGTGGACAAATGCCACAGACCCGAAGACGCTGGGAGTAAGGAGAATAAGTCCTTCTCAGAAAACACAATCAAGAAAGGAACCTTTTCTCCAAAGATAGTAGAAAGTATGCGGTTCACCAAGTAACATGCAATGAGAACCGCATCACCCCAAAACGAATGAGGTGCTCGACTCTGAATCAAAAGAGTCCTTGTGACATCCAAAAGATGACGGTGTTTGCGTTCAACAACACCATTCTGCTACGAAGTGTAAGCACAAGAAGTCTGATGAACAACACCAATAGGTTTGAGAAAGTCAGACAATTGTAAAGTAGAAAACTCCAAGGCATTGTCAGTGCAAATAAACTTCACATTAGTAGAAAAAATATTCTTAATCTCAATAAGAAAAGATTTAATAACAGGACCAACTTCAGACTTATTCTTTAACAAGAAAACCCAAGATAATCTAGAGAAATCATCCTCAGCAACCATATAGAACCGATGTCCCTGATGATCAGGAACACGACTAGGACCCCATATATCAAAATGAACTAACTCAAACAACTGACTATTGTGACGACTCTGATGACTCGGAAAAGAAGAATGATGGTGCTTCCCAAACTGACATGCCTCACACTCCAAGATAGTACAAGTAGAGATCTAAGGAAGAACATGACACATGTTCTACAGATGATGGTGTCCAAAGCGAAAATGGCACATGAAAGGAGAAACAGATCCAGATGGTATAGTAGCAATATCAGCACACAGAGGTTGGACTAGTATATACAATCCTCTCTGTTCACGGCCACATTCAATCACCTTGCCCATATGAGTATGTCCTGAAACACAAGAGAAGATTGATCAAATATGGCACGACAATGTAAATCTTTTGTAATCTGACTAACAGACAAAAGATTCATCTGAAATGCTGGTGCATGTGAGACATCCTGCAGATACATTGATGGAACTAGAACAATCTTCCCCTGACCAACAATGGGTAGATGAACCCAATTAGCAATCACCACTGATTACCGGGAGGGATAGACCTGTAAGAAGTAAACTAAGCCTGATCCCCACCGGAGTCCATGATCCAATCAGTCAAATCTGAACTGCTGCAACTGGTAAGAGCATAAGCAGTACCCGACGAACTCTTAGAGGCTCTGACAACATCTACAACATCTGAAGATCCTACTGCTGGGGCAGGTGGTGTAGTCATCATCTCTCTCAATCTAAAAACAATATCATCAAACCTCGCATCATGAGATTGTGTTGGAGTAGTCTCTGTCTGCTCAACTACATGGGCAGATACTGGATACCCATGCTTCAGATAGCATGTCTCCTCCCAAATCCCAATGCCCTGGATGTGGCAATGTGAGTGGGCCACGCTGACATCCTCCTCCTCGACCATGGGGTCTACGTCCACGAAACTGTGAAGTACCCCCTCTGCCACGAGAAGCAGCTATCGCAGAGGGAGTTTGAGCCACGGTAGTAGACGAAGTAGTGATCCTACTCAACCTCTTGTAGACTTCCTCCATTGGAGGTATCGTCTCTCCTCTAAGTAGTTGAGTACGTGCTGCATCGTACTCTGAGTCAAGAGATGACAGAAAGACTCCAATCATAGTGGCATTCCTGTATGCCTGTTGTTGCTCCGTGCTAGTAGTAATGGGCATAAACTATGGAGACACTCAAACATGCCTCGGAGATGCGAGAAGTGGGCATGAAGAGACCGACCATTCTGCCTGGTCAAGAAAATGCCATACTGTAATTGGAGTATTTTGCTCTTCATTTTTCTCTTGCCCACATGTGTCAGCTAGAATATCCCACATGGCCTTGACTGTGGGTTGATTGACGATGCCATTGGCAATCTACGTGGTGAGCGTCCTGGAGAGCCAAATCCATGCATAGGCATTGTTGGAGTATTTGGTTGTGCGCTACTTGAGTTGTAGATGGGTAAATGGATACCTACAGGATCCATTTACCACATCCATGTGTTTAATCCCACATTATCAGTGGTGGGACTTGGAGGCTCTGTAGAGGGTATATAAGGAGCTCCAGACCTCCTGTATCCAGTGAGAAAGTGCAATGAACACATAAGCTCTCTGAGGTGTTCTCCTGTGGTTTCATCTCGCTCCTTAGGGAGTAGGGTTCCACGTAAAATCCCTTGTTCTTCATGTTCTATATTTTTATTTCTCTGATACGCTTTCGCATTCCTATTTTCTAACATGGTATCAGAGCGGGTCGTTCTTGGTTGATCGTCGAAGATTTTGAAGTTTTTTTAAGATCAACCGAGTTTGTGTTTCAATTCTAGGGTTTCTTGAAATCCTAATTCCTATTATTGTTCTTGGTGATTTCTTGAAGATTTATTTGTTGGAGATTATTGTTCATGTTATGAGGCAGATTGTTCCTGGAATTTCTGCTTTGAATTATTTTTCCTTGAGATCGTGCAATATGAAGAAAGTAGGGTTCCTGAATAGGGACCGTAATCTCTACACAACATGCCTTTCTCGATCCTCTCTAGTACGACTGCTGATCTCGCATGACAGGCGGAAACCTATCTCCCGGCGACTCCATTGGGGAAGATGGCGGAAACCCAACCAGGCGCTCGAACACATCCAGAAGGTAGCGGCGAGGAAGACGGCGACATACTCAAGCGGCGATGCCGCACTCCATCTCGTGGCTCTAGATCTCCAGGCGAAGCACGCCCTCCTCCTGCCAACGCCACCAGCCACCGAAGATCTTCTCGCGATCTGCTCCACCTCCATCGCAGGCCAAGCATCGCCCTCCCCCCACACGTGTTTCTTCCTCCAGGTCGATTTCCTCCTGCGTCATCGCCGGCACCATCAGCTTCATATTCGGTGACGCAACAACCATCTTCCCCTCGGCACGCCTCCTCCAGGAGTTCTCTGAGCCAGGCACGCGTCACAACTACTCTGCAAGCAGGCGGAGCTCCATCGCTGCTCCAGGCGCAACGAAAGCAGGCGGTGCCACCAACTTCTCCTCAAAGCCTTGGCGGCACTCAGGCAGTCGCTCCGGAGCCCCATCGTGCTTCAGCAGCCCTCCAGAAACCCCTTGGCAAAGGCACTCTGTTGCAGGCCCACTAGCAGCGACCCCTTTCCTGCAGAAGGCGGCCAGCCCTCTCATCCCCCTGTCGAGCTCCAAGCGACAGCACCTCTTCTTGCATATCTCCTCCATGTTGCCGATCTCCAAGTAGCCGCCTCCGCTTTCATTTTTTTTTGAAGCCAAGAAAAGGGGGATACACTCAATGATGTTCGCCCCAATATATTAAAAGAAATAAGGATAGGGATACAAACAAGAAAATAAAAGTAGCCACCCATCATAGGAGGCAAGGAGCCTCCAGAACAGGGCGCCAAGAAACAAAAGAAACAAGAAAACAAGCATGTTAATCACGACTCCAGTCAGCCACCAAAGCCCTCGCACGACATAGCACGTTCTCCAGATAAAACCGCTGCGCAGAGAATATGGCCTCATTGCGAGCAAGCCATATTGACCATAAACAAGCCACCGGTGCCAAGAATCGCCTTCTCTCCATGCTCCTATTCAAGAAGAGGGAATCACAGAAGGTTTCCACATCATGAGCATGCATCTAAGCCACGAAGGGGTCATCCCACAACCCCCAGACCAAAGGGCAGAGGAAAAGTAAATGGTCCATGCGCCTCCGCTTTCATTCCCTGTGGTTCTCGCTGGCGTTGTTGTTGTGGGTTCCAAAGTGAAACCCTATTCTCCTAAAAAAAGAGGGGATGGCTTTCTTTTATTTATAACCCAAGTGGGATGCTTGAATTTAAAAAAATATAGAGAAGAGGCGATTTTTTTGAGAGCCCAGCGGTATGGGCCGAGCCTTAAAAAATGATTGAAAAAGAGGGCTACTAGAAATGCCCCAGTTTTGGGAAAAAAAGGAAAGGCCAAAGTTGGACCGGTATTAAAAAAAGAGAGAGATAGAGAAAGAGAGAGAGAGAGAAGACAAGAGGCAATCAATTATGTAAGCCCATTTGAGCCAATTTGTATTTTGGTCCAATCGGACCTAAAAAATAAAATAAAAGAGGCACGTACAATTCAAAAGCCGTACGTTAAAATTGCAAAAGCCAAGGAAGAATGAAACGACTTAAAAAAATGTTTTTCAAAAAAAAAAAGAATGATTTGCAAAGTCGTAAAAAATGGTGAAACGGCTTAGTTGAGGAAAACAAAAAAATGGCGACTAAAAAATGAAAAATAGCTGAGAAAAGAAATATAATAAATGATTTTGAAAAAAAAATGAAAAATTGAAGTCGGTTTATTTGGTTTCTTGTTTTCTCTCCATTCTTCATGTCTTCTCCCAACTTTATCGATGTCATTTTCCGACAAGTATGGGAGAAAGGGGGAGTATTATGTAGAGCCATAGGTCTATTCAGATTCTCCAAATACATATTTCAGACCAGCCAGTTGTTCAAGACTCTACAGAATGTGTTAGTGTAGTTGATTAGAAGTGTGAAATAGGTAATCAAAGGTCATGGGTTCAACTCCCACTACCAACAAAATTTTACGGCGTGTCTCCCTCGAAGTTTTAGACTTAAAAAAAAGACTCTACGAAAGTTCAGACTCAACGTCAGATGTTTCCGAGTCTCCAGTTTTAGGCACGGACATGTATGCGCTCTTCCTTTCAGATGAGAACCTGTATGCCATCATTTTTCATGGTCCTCATCATTCTTGCTATTTCGGCCAGAGTTTTCATGTGTGCCATAGGGACTCCAGAGTAGAGGACCATTCCCTATGCCATATTGGCAATGGTTTTTATGTGGTATCATAGAGACTCCAGAGTAGAGTACCATTCTCTATGCTAGATGAGAGAGACCCAGTTCTTCGATGAGGAGACTTCTTTCAGACTCCATTCTCCAGCGACCGTGGACTTCGACGAGGATTGCACTCCACAACCTTTTCAGTTCATCCCTTTTCAGAGATGGAGCAATTGTCCACATGTTGTGGCGGACCAGAGTTCTCCAGGTGGAGTCTCATTTTCAGTTGCAGTGACTCTGACAAGCGCAGTACAGAGCACATGCTCTCCGACGAGGAGATTCAGTTGACTCACAATCCATCCCGTTCGTCCTCCTCACCTGCACGACATGAGAAGCAACGTCCTCGACATCAGCCGATAATTGTGCACGTTGAGTTGTTATTGTCTGTAGTGTCTTGTAGCGTGAGTTGAGTTTTCTTTCTGTTTGTTCAAGCTGAGTATTGCAAGCTCCAACTTGAGGGGAAGTGTTGGAGTATTTGGTTGTGCGCTATTTAAGTTGTAGATGGGTAAATGGATACCTCCAGGATCCATTTACCACATCCATGCGTTTAGTCCTACATTTACCGGTAGTGAGACTTGGAGGCTCTGAGGAGGCTATATAAGGAGCTCCAGACCTCCTGTATCCAGTGAGAAAGTGCAATGAACACATAAGCCCTCTGAGGCGTTCTCTCGTGGTTTCATCCCGCTCCTTAGGGAATAGGGTTCCATGTAAAATCCCTTGTTCTTCATGTTCTATATTTTTATTTCTCTGATATGCTTCCGCATTCCTATTTTCTAACATGCATCATCTTGCTTCCATGAAGCATTAGCCCTAGTTTTGTCTGTCGGCTCTGAATCGGTCAAAATGCCCTCCTTGTTATGGCACTATATAAGGATGCGAAACAGCCTGGACCACAACTCGCAATTGGTTCCATCCATCTTCACAATAGGAGCTGGGCTCTTGAAGGCATCAGACGACGAAAAAAACGTCACCTTTGTTCTCTGATATGATGGATTAATCGCCAAAAATTCGGACCGAAACTGGGTAGTAGACTTATTTGAACAAGTCTACGCAATCATATGAAGGAATGGTTGTACGTGTAAAATCATACAACCATCCTCTTCAATCCTTGTTGTAGTCTAGGGCCGGAAAACGCGATTTATATGTCAAAAATCACGTATTCCGGTCAAGATCAGACCCTATAACCCTGCAAGAACACCCGAACTGCAGAAGGTGGGGCGTGCGATGGCTGGTGCGGTCGACAAAGGACGGCCGTCGCCTGGTAGGGGAGACCGACGATGGCTGGGGTGGCCGACGATGGCTAGGGCGGCCTGCTAGGGCTGCAGGGCTGGGCGGAACAACCGCTAGGGGCGGTCGGAGGTGCTGTCGGAGGGGCTGGGCCTGCTGGTCGGAGGGCTCGGACGTCAAGGGTGGCCGGACCTGCTGACCAGCGGCAACGGGGATAGGGGGGGAGATAGGGTTAGGGTTTATTGAGATATGAGAACTCCAGTCTAGGACTGTTGCTTCGATACCATGTCAGAGGAAAAATGAACTTGAGATATCATTATTGAGACCCTAGGACTCTCTTATATAGGAGAAAAGCCCTGGGTAAGTAACACGGGAGGTACATGAAAGAAAGAGAAATAAGAAATAAATATAAAGAAATATAAATATCTCAACAAGACTAATTACTCTCTCCAATGCTATTAATTTAATCATTGTAAAGACGATTGCCACTACCCACTTAAATGATCTCGTGGTAGTGCAGTGTGCCTGCTACTCAAAAGATCAGGGTTCAAATCCCTCTGTGTGAGGTTGCGCTAGGCAGTCGACATCCAACATAAAATATAGTCGAATCTTTCAACATGGATTTGAGCAAGAATCCATATAACCGACCCTAAATAGTGGGAGATGGCTTTGCCATTTTATTGTAAAGATGATCGCCAATTGTCTTTGCAACATGATGGATCACATCATTTCTCTGCTTTAGACTGCATTTGTCTCGAAGAGGCAAATGGTTGATAGTAATGGCCTTTGAGATTGTAATGAACAGGAGAAGAAAACACACCAAAGGCCTACTTTGGAAAGGTTATTTCTCGAAGGCATACATCTCCATGGAATCATGATTTATCTGAACTTCGCTTTTACATAGAGGTTATTTGGATTTGTGGGTTACTTGGATGAAGAGATGCGTTACTACGGCATCTCATTCGATTATGATCAATGGTCATATGGATGGTGGATCCTTTCAACCACAATGGGGTATTCGTTAAGGCTACCCGCTAGTTTCCCTTCTTTTTGTGATCATGGATGATGCTCTATCAGTTATGATGAGGTTGGCGGTTAGTGGATGTTTCCTATCAGGCTACAAAATGTGGGACAATCTCTGTTCCACTCCTGAAACATGCAGATGATACTGTCATATTCATAGAGGGTGACGAGATGCATGCAAGAAACACATCCATGATTCTTGATATCTTTGGCGATAGCTCAGGTCTCAAGATCAATTGTAGTAAGTCAGTTGTGGTTCCTTTTATATTTTCTTCCGAGGAGACATTGTCGGCGATGCTGGTTTTCCACGCTCGATCACCACTCTACTGTTGCCTTACCTTGGTCTCCCACTGACACGAGGCAAGCTCCGGTACTCAGATTGGATTTCTTTGATTGAGAGGTTAGAGAAGAAGATGGTTAGCTGGAAGGCGGCAACCCTATCAAGGGGAGGTAGGTTGGTCTTAACAGAGCATGTCCTGTCTGCCATTCTTATTTGTGATTTTTACACCTATAACCCTGGGTAATTCTGTAATTACATTCATAACCCTACATAATCGTGAGTTACACTCAGGACCCCGAATAAATGAGTCGTTTTACATCCATAACCCTCTATTAGTTTAGTTCTAACTCAACCAGAAGATTAAGTTAATCTAACTGATCTATAATCTAACGGCTGACCTTAACCCAAAGTAAAAAAGAATAAGAAAAAAATCATACCCCTTCTTCCTCCAGCACACTCCACTTCCACCGCTGACCACCTCCCCCCTTCCTCCTCCAGCCCCTTCCCCGCCGCTCTTTCTCTGCCAGCACGCCCCTCCCCTGCCACCCTTCCTCCTCCAGCGCACCCCCTCGCCTGTCGAAACCCCTCCCCCGCTGCCCTTGCACCTCCAGTACGCCCCCTCTCCCGTCGAACCTCCTCCCCTTCCTCCTGAAGAACCCCCTGCACCGTCGTCCTCCTCCAGCGCACCCCCCTTGCCGCCCTTCCTCCTTCAGCACACCACTCCCCCACTGCCCTTCCTCCTCCAGCACGCCCCCATCCCCTGCTGTTGTACCGCCGCTCATTTGAGCATTCACCTGCTACCTCACTGTACCCTGATCGTACATATCATCCAACAAAAATCTGATCGAATCCCCGTTCAAGTGTTGCCTGCTGCTTAGACAGATAGATAGCGTGATCCACCAATGCAAGCTCCCAATCCGCCTTCCCGTTCTCGGCAACCGGTGTCTGCCACATAGATTTCACCTCTGGTTCATCACCGGAAGAAGGGGACGCTTCCCACATACCATTATTCGCATTTCCTGCACCTGGAGCCGAGAAGAGAGCCAACACAAGCTTATTGCTCTGCGCATCAGCAGTAGCCGCATCCTCTCTAAGATCCACGAGATCTGCACCTTGCTGCGACTCAACTTTCGACTTCGGTGGCGGCGGTTTATTCTCGATTTCCTGCTTCATTTCAGCCGGTTTCTCTGCATAATCCTCAGGTGCCGGCAATGCCTTGATTCTATTCATATCCTACACATGCTCATCCTCTGCAGGGACTGTCGCGGCATCTCTGTGATCACCGACAAGGCTCGTCGACCTTCGCCCAGCCTTGGAGAAGCATCAGTGGCTTCGGCGGCGCAGGCCTCTCCTTTTAGCAAGAAGTGGCACCGTTGGCAGCAACATCGGTGAGATGCCCTCCAATCCAGGTGATGGCTTCCGCCTCTCATCTTCCTTCTTGCACGCACCTCCAGGTTATCTAAGTTCTTGTCCCAAGAACTGCAATCTCCCACCGTCCTAATACTGAGCTTTGTTATTATAGAAGTTTATTTATATTCTTGTATCTTTTATCTATTTATCTTTTCGTTTGTCCACTTTATGTAATTTGTCCATAGGCCTCTCCCTATATAAGAGAGCCTAGGGCTCAAGGAATAAACACGATGCTTATTTTTCCCACATGGTATCAGAGCGGCGGTCCTAGATCGGAGCTCTTGAACCGAACCCTAAACCTAGACCTCCACCTTCAAGCCTCCGCGCGCCGCCCCCCATTGACGCGCCGCCCCTCCGCGCGTGCCCTTGCCGCGCCGCCTCCCTCGCGGGCTACCTTCACACGCGCAACCCCTTAGCGCGTGCCCTCACGCGCCGCCTCCACGCGTGAGCCCGTGCGGCTGAGCTCAAGCGTCGTCTTCCCGTGTGCCGACCGTACGTGCTCCTTCTGCACGTGCGCCGCCGGCTGTCCCTAGGGTTTCACCGTCCCTAGGGTTTGGTTGTCATCTTCATAAGAGGCTCTCCGCTCGCCTCCAGGTTGATGGGTTTGGTTGCATAAAGGTCTACATGTGCAACTAAACTTAGTCATGTCACTGTAGACCAAGACTTATCTTGTCTACAACCCTAGTTTTCTCCAGCCAGAATGTCAGAAAGCAAGATCGAGATCCCCACTACATGCGCCTTCAAAGGTCCTGCGCCTATCGTAAAGATGGATGGATCCAACTATGAGTTATGGGCCATGTAGTTCATGAGCCTAATGAAGTCGATGGGTAAGAAACACATTCTTACCGAGGATGAGTCAGAGGAGAAAACAGGGTTATATGCCTCATGGGAGGCTGATGACGCATATGCTCAGGTCTGGTTGTCTGGTACCCTAATTCCAGAAATTGCTAATGACGTCTTGCATCAACCTACTGCCAAAGCCATGTGGGACATTCTTGTCGCCACGTATTCACAAGCCAAGAATGAGACAAAGATCCTACAGCTCCAAAATGACATCTTCACGATAAAGCAGAATGGTCGACCCCTGCATGCTCACTATACTGCATTGAGGGGAATGTTTTTAGAGGCTTCACAGTTTCATGCCTCTCACGGCTACTTCTGAACAATTGAAGACATATCGGAATGCGACGATGGTGGGAGTCTTTCTAGCCTCTCTTGATTCACAGTATGAGGCGGCTTCTTCTCAGATTCTGACAGATGCTACCATTCCTCCAATGGAGGAGGCCTTTCGGCGATTGAGCCGAATCAATATCTCAAGCTCTACTACTGTGCCAAATTCCTTTGCTTTGGCAGCCTCTAGAGGAAGAGGTAATTCATCTCATTTCCGTGGACGAGAACCACGTGGTAGGGTTGGCCATGGTCGTGGATTACAGTGCACTTATTGTCGTCAGATTGGTCATACAGAAGACACATGCTATTCTAAGCATGGTTTCCCAGCATCTGCCCGTGCAGCAGAACAGATACAACATCAGGGTGCTTCTCCAGCTTCAGATTCATGATATGATGACCTAGTGTCTCGTCTACATGAACAGATACAACATCAGGGCTGTCAAATGTGTTTTTGTCGGGTATTCGAGAACTCAAAAGGGGTATCGTTGCTATGATCCGTTGCGTCGGAAATATTATGTCAGTGCAGATGTAACGTTCTTTGAGTCTGTCATGTTTTTCTCTCCTACTGGTGACAGGTTGGTGCCATTCGATATAAGTGATGAAATCTATATTCCTCCTCCACCCTTGTATGCACCACAACAAGCTCCTACATCTCCACCACCGCCATCCCCATCACCACCACAATCCCCACCACCGCCACCACCTCTACCACCTCCCACATCATTGGTTCCTCCTCTACCACGCCACTATAGTCGACGGCCAGCCCCTGCTCATGATCGTGGTCAATCATCAAATATGCCTCAGGTTTGTTCTGATAACATTATTTCTAATGATGGGACTGACGACATTTCTCAGCAGGAACAGGCAGGGGATAACACGGATGTTGGTACAACTGATGCAGACCTTGATTTGCCTATTGCACTGAGGAAGCAGAAGAGGTCATGTGCATCATATCCGATTGCTTCTCGTGTTACCTTTGAGCGTCTGGCAGGAGATTTCAGGAGATTTGTAGGTGCTTTATATGCTGTGAATATTCCAAGGACTCACCAAGAAGCATTAGCTGATAGTAGATGGCGTCTGGCTATGGAGGAAGAGATGGCTGCCCTTCAGTCGAGAGGTACTTGGAGTCTTGTTCCAGCTCCAACTGGGGCATCTATTGTGAGTTGCAAGTGGGTGTTTACAGTGAAGCATAATGCTGATGGCAGTATTGATAGGTACAAGGCTCGACTGGTTGCTCGGGGCTTTACTCAAACGTATGGGGTAGATTATCTTGACACCTTTTCTCCTGTTGCTCGACACTCTACTTTACGAATTCTTTTATCTGTTGCTGTGATTCGAGATTGACCCCTGTTTCAATTAGATGTCAAAAATGCATTTTTATATGGTGATCTTCTGGAAGAAGTTTACATGCAGCAGCCACCTGAGTTTACTGCTGAGGGGGAGTGTGGACAGGTATGCTGGCTTCATATGGCGATCTATGGCCTAAAACAGAGCCCAAGAGCTTGGTTCCAGAAGCTCTCAGATTTGTTTGAGAAGCAAGGGTTCAAAAGGTCAAATGCAGACCATTCGCTTTTTGTACAGAAGACAACCAGAGGTATGACTGTCATTATGGTGTATGTTGACGATATACTCATTACATGAGATGATATGCAGGGAATAAAAATCGCAAAAGAATTCTTAGGCCGTGAATTTGTTACCAAGGATCTAGGAGTACTGTGATATTTCCTTGGATTGGAGTTTGCTAGAAATGAAGAAGGACTCGTGATGACTCAAAGGAAATCTGTCACTGACTTGCTAAGTGACACAAGAATGCTTGGATGTCGACCTGCTTCTACACCAATGGATCCAAGCATGAAGATGCATGATGACGACACTGAGGAAGAAGGTACAAAGAACTGGTAGGGAGGCTCATTTATGTTACTATTACTAGACCAGATATCACATTTGCAGTAAATAAAGTTAGCCAGTTCATGGAGCAACCTCACCAAGTACACATGGACGCCATACATATGATACTAAGGTATCTTAAGTCATCTTCAGGCGTTGGGTTGATGTTTAGGAAGAAGGGCACTATTACTATTTCAGCATGTGCAGATGCAGACTATGCAGGGTGCCCAAAGGATAGGAAATCTACATCAGGCTTTGCTATATTCATTGGGGAGTCACTTGTTTCATGGAAGAGCTAGAAACAAACAGTAGTTGCGAGATCCAGTGCTGAATCAGAATATAGAGCTATGGCCCAAGCATGTGCAGAAGTGATGTGGGTTCGCGCAGTTCTGACAGATCTACATATAGATGTTCCACTTCCCATATCACTAGAATGTGACAATCAGGCTGCATTATTCATTGCCAACAACCCTGCTTTTCACGAGAGAACGAAGCACATTGAGGTGGATTGCCATTATATCTGTGATATGATCCAGAAGGGTTTCATTTCTACAACACATGTCAGCTCAGGAGACCAAACGGCAGGCATCCTTACTAAAGCGTTGCTTCGGGGTCCCTTTCAGAAGTGCTTGTCCAAGATGAGCATGATAGATATCTATGCTCCATCTTGAGGGGGAGTGTAGAAGTTTATTTATATTCTTGTATCTTTTATCTATTTATCTTTTTGTTTGTCCACTTTTGTAATTTGTCCATAGGCCTCTCCCTATATAAGAGAGCCCAGGGCTCAAGGAATAAACACGATGCTTATTTTTCCCAACAATTATTATTACCCAGTGTTTGAATGATCCAACAATTACTTAATTTTAACGACAACTACCCAATTACTCCCAATATGTTCAACTAAAAGATGTTTTATTCAATAAGAAGCAGGGTTGTCAATCGAATTGAATATGTTGTTTACGCCTTGATGCTATTCATATCCTGCACAGGCTCATCCTCCATAGGGACTGTCGCGGCAGCTCTGTGATCACCGGGGGGGCTTCTCGACCTCCGCCCAGCCTTGGAGAAGCATCAATGGCTTCGACGGTGCAGACCTCTCCTTTCAGCAAGAAGTGGCACCATTGGCAGCAGCGGCGGCGAGATGCCCTCCAATCCAGGCGATGGCTTCTGCCTCTCATCTTCCTTCTCGCATGCACCCCCAGGCAATCTAAGTTCTTGTCTCACGAACTGCAATCTCCCACCGTCCAAATACTGAGCTTTGTTATTATTACCCAGTGTTTGAATGATCCAACAATTACTTAATTTTAACGATAACTACTCAACTACTCCCAATGTGTTCAACTAAAAGATGTCTTATTCAATAAGAAACGAGGTTGTCAATCGAATTGAATATGTTGTTTACGCCTTGATGCTATTCATATCCTACACGGGCTCATCCTCTGCAAGGACTGCCGTGACAGCTTTGTGATCACTGACGGAGCTCCTCGACCTCCGCCCAGCCTTGGAGAAGCATCAGTGGCTTCGGCGGCGCAGACCTCTCCTTTCAGCAAGAAGCGGCACCGTTGGCAACAACAGTGGTGAGATGCCCTCCAATCGAGGCGATGGCTTCTGCCTCTCATCTTTCTTCTCGCACGCACCTCCAGGCAGAGGTCCCCGTTGCAGTGATGCCCTTCCGATCGTGGCGCTCGACATGTTGAAGATAGTAGAGTGTTGCATGGAGTGGTGGAGGTCGTGGACGGCCTTGAGGAAGCGGCGTACCTCGTCACGACTCTTTCGATTTGTCCTTTTCTTGATTCCATAGTTTTTTGTTAAACTTATATTGCAATCAATGGCATCTTTTGCAAATATAATTTATTTTAAGAGGTAAAATGGTCAAAATTCGACGTATTCCATCAAAAATAAAGGAGAGAATGCACAGAGGTGAACAAGGTCATATTGTGTAGGAGTTAATACTTACTCAGGGTTCCTCATGTAATTCACGATTATGCAGGGTTTTGAATGTAATTGCGGAATTACTCAGGGTTATAAGTGTAAAAATCCCTTCTTATTTTTTGTTCTGCAAGATTGATCTCAATGGGTATTCGAACAAGGTTGGGAACATTAATGAGGAGATTCCTTTGGGTGAGCATGTACTACGGGAAGCGAGGTTCTCATCTAATTGTATGGGAATTTATGACAAGATCTAAGAGAGATGGCGGTTTGGTGCCATTAAACTTCGACAAATGAACAAGGCACTAATTTCAAAGTGGATTTTGAGAATATGGGGTGATTGGAAGAATCTGGTTTGCTGCTTCCTACGCAACATTTACGGTTGTGGGTGTGATATTTTGCCATCATGCGATTGTCGGGTTGTGTGTACGGGTCTTCACACCTCTGGCTTGGTATTTTCAAGGTATTCCTGGAGATATTGCCTTCCCTACAATCCGGTGATTGGCAATGGGAAGAAAGTCGGATTTTGGCAGGACGACTGGTCGGAAATGGGGATATTAGCGAGTAGATTTCCCTGATTATTTGCCATATTTAGGTAGGTTATTGCACACTTGACTTTGTTCGTCAATACTTTGATTCTTCTTTGGTGGTCAGCAGGGTTTGATCATGGTCTGGCTTCCTAACTGTGGGCAAACATCCCTTTTATTTGTAGTATCTCTGCCACTTTATTGGCCCAGGCGGTTCGTTTCTTGGCCTCAGTTGCGATTTCCTGATGACCCGGTTATTTCTTCGGAGCCTTTGGCGGATATGCCTATCGGGCTCGGTGGTTCAGTGATGAAGACTCGGCGGATTCTCTTTGAGGAGTTTGACTCCTCATCGGTTTTGGCTCAGGTTCCCCTACCCCCTCCTGTTTGGACTCCCACGGCTATCTCTATGCTTCGGGAACCTCTCGATCCTACGCTGGAGGATCCCTTCGATGTCGATGTCGCTGTCGATCCAGGTGTTGGGGGAGCCCTCTCTGTGCCTGCGGTCTCTACCTTCTCGCGTTTCGGCATATGCTATAACAGGAGATCTCGCCTTGCCTCTTCTTTGGTCTCTTCTTGCGCAACTTTGCGGGATGCGGTGGGGGAGGCAGCCGGCCTCGCTTCTATTGGGGGTCGATCATTTGGTTGTTAATGAAGATCCTCTCTTGGAATGTTCGGGGCCTCGGGGATCCTGACTAACGGCGGGCCCTGGGATTGCGCTTCAATGAATGGGAATGCGATGTTGTGTTTATCCAAGAATCAAAGCTTTCGTGTATCGACGACAATTTATGGCGATCCTTTAGTGCTCTTGCCGTGGACGAATTTAGATCCGTTGATGCCAGTGGCGCCTCGGGTGGTATTATTCTTGCATGGCGCTCTGGGACTTTCAATTTCTCATACATGCGTGCGGGGAGGCATTCATTGACAGTGGTTTTGTCTTGCCTGGATTCCAATGTAAATATTGCGCTTACTGCTATCTGTGCTCCATCTTGCCATTTGCTTCGGAGGGACCTCTGGGAGGAGTTGCGTGGGATGGCCTCTGATCTCGCGGATACCCCTTGGCTCATGGGGGGGATTTCAACGTTACCGCTCTTTCGTCGGACCGGCCGCGTGGCCGTGGCGGCCGGGACCCCGACTCCGATGACTTTATCTCTTTCATTTCCGATTTGGCCCTGGAAGGGCTCGTGCCGACTGATATTGCCTATACGTGGCGTAATAGCTCTTCTCGCTCGAGAATCAACAGGTTTTTGGCGAATGGTAAGATGATGGATTTATTTCCTTTATGTTGGGTCGAGTCTCGGACGCGCTCCTTTTCGGATCATAATCCAATTATGTGGGACTCTGGGGATGCGTTGCCGCGCAGGGGTATCTTTCGTTATGAGAGGTGTTGGCTCGTGGAGATGGGATTCAAAGAACTGGTCTGTAACCATTGGTGCCAATCCGCCTATGAGGGTACCGATGCTGCTCGCTTCGATCAGAAATTAACTTCGCTGCGTACGGCGTTGGCGGGTTTCAAGAGGGCTACGCGCCTCGCGCGCGTGGAGGTTAGGAATGCGGCAGAAGCTGTTATTGTTTGCCTGGACTGCGAGGAGAACGTGCGTGAACTATCGGAGGATGAGCTTCTGGAGCGTGCTTCTTCCATTGATATTGTCAAGGCCGAGGACAAAAAACGTTCAGTTGAATGGAGGCAGCGGTCTCGTTTGCGATGGTTAAAGGAGGGGACGCGAATACTGCCTACTTCCACCGGGTCGCCAGTGGGAGGCGTCGTCGGAATTCCATTCGTTCTATATGCGTTAATGGCTCCATCGTATCTGGTGATCGGGATATGGGTTCTGCCTTTATTGATCATTTCAAACATGCTTTTGGCACCAGGGAACCTAGGCGCTGGCGGTGGCTGGGCCGGGGGCCCCCCTCGCTTTCGGATTCTGAAGCTTCGGCCCTACTGCGACCTTCCTCATTGGAGGAGCTTAAAGCCGCGCTGTGGGACCTTAATGTTGATGCCGCACCGGGCCCGGATGGGTTCTCGGTCGCTTTTTATCGAGATTTCTGGGATCTCGTGGCTGCTGATGTTTTGGAGGTGGCTCTTGAATTTTTCAACGGTAACAGTGGTTTTGATAAGATTAACAAGGCCCTAATCGTATTAATTCCCAAGGTTCAACCGGCTTCCCGCATTGATGACTTCAGGCCTATTTCTATTTCAAACGGGATTTATTTAATCATTGCTAAACTTTTGTCTAGGCGTCTTGCCCCCCTGCTGCCGTCCCTTGTCTCGCCTACGCAGGAGGCTTTTATCCGTGGCCGTCACATCTCTGACTGCTTTGCTGTGGCTTCCGAGCTCGTTGCGGTGTGGCGTAGGTCCAACGCCAAAGGGATTTTATGGAAGATTGACTTTGCTAAGGTGTACGATTGCCTTGATTGGAGATTTCTGTGGTCCGTATTGAGGCGGCGGGGCTTCCCCTCGACGTGGATTGCTTGGATGCGGTGGTGTGTGTCCACGACCTCTTTTTCATTATTGCTGAACGGGGGCCCAATTGGGGGATTCTTCCAACCGAGGCGGGGTATTCGTCAGGGCTATCCTTTGGCCCCTCTTCTTTTTGTCTTGGCGGTCGACGTCCTTCCACGCATGATTGAGGGCGTGGTTTCGGCTTGTTTGACTCGGGGCTGTTATATTGGGGATCTCCATGTTCCAACCATTCAGTTCGCTGACGACACTTTGTGTTTTGTTGAGGGGGGCCCCGAGGTTGTTGCCGGTATGGCCACTACTGTTGAACTCTTCAGTGAGGCATCAGGCCTGGTGATTAATGTGGCGAAGTCCAAATTGGTGCCTTTCGGTATGACGCATGAGGAGACTATGGCATGCTCGCAGCTCCTCGGTTCTGGGGCCTCCTCTCTCCCTTTTGACTATCTGGGCTTTTACCGCTTGCGGTTGGTCGTTCTCTCCTTCGTGATTGGAAGGCTGTCGTCGAGAAGATGGAGGGCCGCCTCGCGGGGTGGCGTGCGGTGTTGTTGTCCAGGGGGGGCGCTTGGTGCTTCTTAAGGCCGTGCTTTCCTCTATTCCTATATATTCCTTCTCGGTCCGTGGCATGCCTAAGGGGATTCGCCTGAGGCTTGAAAGGTGTATGCGCGGATTCCTTTGAGGCTGCAAGGGGGAGGGGAGAAGAGGGGTCCACCTTGTGGGGTGGAACGAGGTGGCGCGACCCAAGCACTTGGGGGGGCCTGGGTGTCAGGCACCTACATTTGTCTAATGAAGCTCTCCTTCTCAAGTGGGCGGCTAGGGTGTGGGGCTCGGAGGATAATTTTATGCTTAATGTCTTGTGAGCTCTGCTTGGCCAGGATTTCATTGATGGCTTTAACGGGAACTCTATCGGCACCATCTCTCCTTTTTGGCGTGGTGTCACTGCTGCTTTCTGGCATTATCGCTCCTTTTCCTTGCCGGTGCTGGGCGACGACTGCTCCTTTCGCTTCTGGACCGACGACTGGTCTGGATTGGGTGCTTTTGGCAGATTGTTTCCAAGGCTTTTTGCTTTGGTGCAGGACAAATATGCGTCGGTGGCCTCTTGCTGGGACAATGGTAGCTGGAACCCTCAGATCACGGCATCCTTGTCCGATCAGCGGACGCAAGATTATCTTTCCTTACTGGCTCTTCTTGGTGACACTCCTCGCCCGTCTGCTATGCGCGATCATTGGGCTTGGAAGGATGGGTCCTTCTCCTCTCGTAAGGCTTATTCTGCTCTCGATCTCCCTTCCATTGCCGATGACGTTAATTTGTTGCGCGATTGTCGATTCTTGTGGGGCCTCAAGCTTCCGGAGCGGATTGGGGTATTTTTATGGCTTCTTCGTCGTGGGCGGCTTCTGACCCGTGATCGATGTGCAGTTCTCTTTCCGAACGTGGACCCCTTGTGCGGGCTTTGTGGTGTGGAACAGGAAACAATAACCCACTTATTCTTCGAGTGCTGTCACATGTGCACGATTTGTGGGGATCTCCGTTGGATCAATCCCATTTCATTTCCGGCTATTTGCGGCAGTATGATTAACTCTAGGAGGTTGGACAGGAAGCTTTTACTTGATCCAATCGCAAGGGTATGGAGCATCTGGCTTGGGAGGAACGAGGCGATCTTTTCAGCTCAGCGGTTTTACAAGGAGAGTATCATAATTCGCGCGAAGCGACTTATTGAGGATTGGGAAAATGGCTAAAGTTATGACGGTTTTTGGGGGGCTCCGTTATTAGTGGCGTGGGCCGTCTTTGTACAGTTTTCTCTTTTCTTTTTCCTTTTGTAATCTTTTCTCCTTTCAATATATTGGGGCGATCACCACCAAGTGACTCCCCCTTTTTTTGAGCTTTAAAAAAAAAAACTTTCTCTAGCTTACTTCTGTGAGTGCTTGTGTAGTTTTAGAAGTGCGATCATCATACACTTTTTTGCAGGACCTATTAATGAGGAGGACATGTACCATTGGGAAGGAACCATTATGGGGCCTGTGGATAGTCCATTTGCTGGAGGTGCATTTTTGGTCAGAATTCTTTTTCCACCCGACTACCCGTTTAAGCCACCAAAGGTTGGTGTCATCAACGCTTCACATGTTTCATTTTATGTGGACTTATTTTAAAAAAAATCTTTTGCCATTTGAAGTCATGAAGGTCATGTTGTTATATGATTAATTTCATTTGCATTATGGTTCAGTTATTTCTTCAATATAGCCTCACAAAAGGAGGAAAATTCGTCCAGGCAGTATGTATAGAATCTTATCTGCCGTGCACGGTGAACATTTTTATATTTAGTTAAGTACCGTGAGAAAGCCGCCTTTTCAAAAGGAACTTCCATTTGAGCCAAAGTCCGCGATCCAAAGGTGCATACGCACAAGATCCAAAGGTTCCATTTGAACATGAAGCCGCCTTTTAAAGAGGCGGCTTCAATGCACAACACCAAAGCCGCCTTTTCAAAGGGTGGCTTTGGCTCAAATGGAAACCACCTTTTGAAAAATTGGCTTTTTCACGGTACTTGACTAAATATAAAAATGTTCACCGTATGTGATGAATAAGATTCGACGCATACGACCTGTGCGAAATTTTCTCCTCGCAAAGGGGATGGGGAAGGTCAAATAAGTGTTGGAAGGAGACTAACTATTAAGATTGAGATGAATAATTTGAATTTAAGTCTGGGTATGACTCAAAGTAGATCTCTTCGGGATCTAAGAATCTATGTAAACAACCCCATTTAAAGTGGGAAAACTCTTGGTTGTTGTTGCTGTTGTTGAGTTTTGCTGAATTATCTAGTCATCTGTGGTACATTTTCAAATTGACCGTGGAGCTAAAATTCCTGACAATTGTCTTTTACAGAAAGACTCTGCTTTTGTTGAATAGTTCTGAGCATCCGATCTATTTGTAAGGTTTTACATTTCAGATCTACAGGGACATCTTCCCCTGATTTTTTAAAAAAAGTTTTTTTTTCACTTAAATTTATGGAGGTAATTATTGGAAATCATCTTAAAAAATGACTCCTTTTTATTGAAGATTCATAAGAATTCAATATATTTTAAGGTTTGACATTTCAGATCTACAGGAACATTTTTGCTTTGAAATTCATGAAGATAGAAAAATGTTTTTGAACATTGTATACTTCACATGACACACCATATTGCTTTTATCTATTTAGAATCATACAAGTTTCAGTAGGTATCCTCAGAAATAGATTGGAAGTGGGATGATGAATAGTAAGGTTTCTGATATTGTATTTTTCTTTATGAAAGCTCATTCTTTCTGCATTAATATGAAAATAATGCACAATTCTTAGCATGGTTGACATGATTTATAACTTGGATATTCAGGTTTCTTTCCAGACAAGAGTTTACCACCCTAATATCAATAGCAATGGTAGCATTTGTCTGGACATTTTGAAGGAGGAATGGTGTCCTGCTTTGACTATATCTAATGTATGCCTTCTTTCCTGTTTTTGCTATGCACTGCATGTAGGGATGCAAACCGATATGTATAGATGTGAATGTATTGGTTACCATATTTGTAAAAATTTCATAATTTGGATATAAATATACATATATGAAAAGTGTGTTATTATATATCCCAAGGTTGCAGAAGTCGGCAGTCGGTACTCGGTCGGCAGGGTCACTGACTAAGGATTAATCGGCAGTCGGGAGAGTAATCGGATTTAGTCGGGCATTAGTCGGTTTGGATTTTTTTATTATTTTAAATATATATAAATCAATTTTTATAACATATACTCTCATTTATATTAATATATTTAGCACTTTTAATATTTTTAAGAGCTTAAATATATGAGTATATTTTTCATATATTTATAATATGATCAGAGTTAGATACTATACCATCAAATCATGAAGCCTTCTCTACTTTAATAATCTTAAAAGCATAGATCTAAGATTTTAAGCATATATTCTAAGTTGTGTCACCATTTTTTAAAATGACTTCAACGTTTATAACTCTCTCGGTAAAGTGTGAAAAATGATAGCAATGATCGGTATGATTTATAAGCAAGTCGAGCTTCCTAATTAACTAACAAAATCACACGTTGAATAAACAAATTAAATAAAAGCCAACTAATGCCAACCATATAAGTACAAGCTAACTAATGCCAACATATAAACAAAAAAATTTCTAAGTCAATCAAAATTTAGAGAATAATAAGCATAAGCAATAAACCAAGCAAACATTATCTAGGCAACACGCACACCATCAACTAAATCTAACTTTTACTAAAAAATAACCTAACAAGCTAACAATTTTTAACCTAAGATGCAAATTAACAAGATAACCTAAGCATTTATAACTAAAATAAAGCAATAAACCAAACAAAAAGAATAAAAAATTGAAATTTTTTGAAACCCTAACCAGTTCAGGAGGCGGCGAGTTGAGATAGACTTGCTACTGGAGGAGGGCAGCGGAGGATGAGATGCAACCGGAGTCACCGCTCGAACGTCGGCGACACGAAGGAGGAGGCGGAGGAAGATCCTCGAGTCAGGGGGGCGGCGATTTACTCTCAAAGAAGGGTTTTGGGGTTCTATTCGACAGAACCCAAAACCTTAAGTTAGGGTAAACGGGTATTCGGATATGTCTGAAAGTCTCGTTTTATTTTTTTCGAAAATCTCATGTAAAAATCGGCCGATTAGTCGTCCGACTAGGCCGATTAGTCGGCCGACTAATCGGGTGTACCCGACTAATGGCCGATTTGGCCTATTCGAGTCGGGTACCCCCCCGACTCGATTAGTCGGGCCGACTAGTCGGCCTAGTCGGCCGACTTTTACAACACTGATATATCCAAAAAAACAAGCCATACATTCAAATTGGAATAAGGTAGTAGAAGAAATAATTTGTTGATAAGTTCATAAATAGATGTCTTACATGTGAAGTAAGTACATAACTGTTACAGTTATCGGAAGTATGTTTGGAGATAGTATAAATTGTTGTTATATATGTTACAAAGGTATCCATAACTATATTTATTTATTAAAACATGTATCTTCAAAGTGTACTCTCTTAAATGGTCTGACAATAGTGCGATGTGCCTACCACTCAAAAGATCAGGGTTCAAATCCCTCCTGTGTTGAGGTTGCGTTAGGTAGTCGACAACCAGCATAAAATATAGTCAAATCTTTCAACACGAGTTTGAGCAAGAATCCATGTAGCCGACCCTACTTATAGTGGGAGAAGGCTTTGACATTTTTTAACCGACCCTACTTAATGTGAGAAAAAGGCTTTGTTGTTGTTGTTGTTATGTGTCATCAAAGTGATATGCATACGTATATTCATATCCTTTTATGCATATAAAAATGCCAAAATAAATACAAAATAGTTGACTGGGTATGATCATATCCATGCATGGCATTATTTGTTTTTATTAGCACTCAAAACTCATCAGTTAATTTCTTTTGCAAGTTTGGACGTTTTTCTTTATGATAACTTTACTGTACAAACTTGTAAAACATTTTGAAGTTGGCAATCACACATTCTGATTTTGTATGCCTTTTTCCAGATAACTTTTGACTATCTAGTTGGAGAGGCAGGGATTGCATTTGTTGGTTTGAATTTGGGTTTTCTAGTGTTTTCTTGTACACATTGTTTCTGCGAATTTGAACATGTAGAATGGATTGGGTATTGCCATATAGGTTTCCTTGGTTGTACTTTGTACAATTGTTTTGTTATTTTTTAGTACTTCAGAACCTGAAATGGGTTCTCTGTTCCTTTCTACGTATTGGTATATTTCACAGCTTTTTTAGATTGAAATTAGGACATTAGACACACAAAATCCATGATGATGATATGCAATTGCTATGTGGGGGGTTTTGTTTATATGCATTTTACCCAACAATTTGTCTAATTCATAAAAAAATTGGTGGCTCTCACAATATTTAACTCGTTAACACTTTTCCCTTGATTGTTGTCCATATGGCAAAAAGTATTAGATAACATGTGACCATATTGGTATTAGATTATTAGGATTACAATGTGTATTTCCAAAAGTTTTGCAACTTTTGGTCCTGACTAGATATGGAGGGTGAGCAGTTCTGAATCTATATCACTGCTCCTTTGATCTGTTGCCATCAATGTTGGAAAAGATAACTGCCCATATGAGGGGAAAAAGTGCCATAGGATTACTGTTGTATGGATTAGGTATACGCTGGATATCTATCATAATATCATTATTGGATGACTATATAAGTTACTCCAGAACAGCAGTTCTCAATATCGGATAAGATTTGTAAACCTAATTTCTCGTTGTTGAGGTATTGTGCTGTGACAGTGAAATGTTGCAACCATGATAAGTAAAAGGAACATGCTAAAATGTTTTTCATAATTTATAGAGGAGTTTGGTACCTGCATGCTGTGGAGCAGCTGGATCGGGTGGAAGATGAGAGCGAGATCTTCCTAGAGGTGAAGATGAGGAGGGGTCACCATGACGTGATCAGATAGGAGGATGCAAAAAGGGTGGTTCAATGGAGAAAATACCTAGGCAACTGTAGTTGACTGAAGTGGATATAAACACGAGATCCTTCCCCATTGCAGCTTTTGAGAAGTGGATTTAATAATATTGAGAGGTTGTGAAAGGAGATGGTGGGATAGTGTGAGGTAGGGACAGCTTGGCATGCTTTTTAAGCAGTTTACGACAAGGAAATATACATGGAAGTTTGGTCTAAATTTTGTTGCTTTATCGTGTGTTAGAAAATAGGAAGCGGAAGCGGAAATGATAAACAGAGCATAAGAACATAAATATAAACATGGAACAAAAGATTTAACGTGGAACCCTACTCCCTAAGGAGCGGGATGAAACCACGGGAGAAGCCCTCAAAGGGGCATATGCTTCATTGCTTTTTCTCTCAATGGATACATGAGGTTTGGGGCTCATTATATAGCCTCCACAGAGCCTCCAAGTCCCACAACTGGTAGATGTGGGACTAAACACATGGATGAGCCCTCCTATTACATAAGTGGCGCATACCAATATACCCCAACACTCCCCCTCAAGCTGGAGCATGCAATGCTCAGCTTGGACAAGCAGAAAGAAACTCAACTTACGCTAGAAGACACTACAAACAATATCAACTCAACGCGCACAACTGTCGGCTGCTGTCGAGGACGTTGCTTCCCATGCCGTGCAGGTGAGGAGGATGAACGGGTTGGAGTGTGAGTCAACTGAATCTCCTTGTCGGAGAGCATGTGCTCTGTACTGCACCTGATCAGAGTCACTACATCTGAAATGAGTCTCCTCGTCGGAGTACTCTGGTCTGCCACAATAATGTGGATAACTGCTCCATCTCTGAAAGGGCCAAACTGAAAAGACCGTGGAAGTGCAATCCTCGTCGGAGTCCACGGTCACTAGAGAATTGAGTCTGAAGAAATCTCCTCGTCGGAGAACTAGTTCTCTCCCATCTAGCACAGAGAATGGTACTCTACTTTGGAGTACCTTGATACCACATGCCTTGCCCACATGACATAAGGAATGATCCTCTACTCTGGAGTCCTTATGGCTCACATGAAAACTCTGGCTGACAACAACAAGAATGATGTGGACCAAGAAACTGAAGATCGCACAACTGATCATCTGAGAGTCTGGAAAATCTGAAGGGCCTCTGGGAATCTCTAAATCTAGAGAACCTGGAAAGTCTGACAATCTAGCCCGTGACTCTACATATACTCCCCCTTTCTCCCATACTTGTCGGAAAATGAACATCGACAATGTTGGTAGAAGATGGCAATGATACTAAATATGGGGAAACATGAATATTCTCAAATGCGGATATATTTTCTCGGCTTCTCAAATTAATTTTTTTAACATTTTTAAGCCGTTTCATTTTTTATCGGTTTTCCTTCTCAATTTTTTTCGCAAACATGCATACGACTTTTCTATTTGTACGCGCCTTTTTTTCTCTCCAAAATCACACACATTTTTTTGAAAACAAATGTATGACCAGCAGACCCAAAGCTCCTCTTACCCCCTCTTTTTTTTAATCTAACATAAGCCCACCTGGGCTTCAATAAGTAACGGCCTCTTCTGCTATAATTTTCTTTATCATCAGCCCACTTCTTTTTTTTCATGGTCGCCTCCCCTTTTTTTATACAAAACTACAGTTTTTTTATTTCTGTCGTACTCGTGACCTTAGGGTTTGGGATTCGGGAACCCTTATTCATTGATCGTGCACGCCCCTCGATTGGGCTCTTCATATGCCGATATGCTGGTGCTTGGGAGAAGGTGGAGAGAGGCTCCCCCTAGGATTCCTGGAACAACGATGGAGGGGATCTCACGAGGGAGGGAGGATCGGCGCCTGGAGCTGCTGCCTGGGAGCTCTTTGCCGATGCCGCGATCCGGCCTGGAGCGTCGCCTGGGACAGGGACTGCGCAAGAGGGTTCCCTGTGTGTGCTTCGACTTGAAGGCGGCTATGGTTCGCCGCCTGAGAACTGCAGGGATTGTGCTGCGTCGCCTGCGTCGCCACGAGATTCGAGGGAGCCCGATGCCTGGGGGCCCTTGCCTGGAGGAGTTTAAGGCCAGGAGGAGGCGGCGATGGCCGCCGCGGGGGTGCGATTGAAGCACTGATCGACTAGAGATCAGTTGGAGAAGGCGCTGCTTGGGCGCGGTTGGGGGTTGCGGAAGGGCGTCGCTTGCGCCTGGCTGGGAGGAGATTAGGAGCACGTCGCGAGGATGCTGGAGAAAAGGGGGTACGACAAGTGCTCGCTTCGCCGGCCGCTGTGTGGAGAGGCGCTGCTTGGGGGTTTGTTGGAACCCTAACGAGCACGCTCAGGGAGAGGCATGCCGCCAGGAGCCTGGAATGGTGTAAATGATTTGTGCGCAAGACCGCAATCGGAGCCAACCTGGAGATCGAAAAAAAAAGGTCACGCACAGAAGGTGGTTGCACAAGGATGGCTGGAGAGGATGGTGGGAGATGCCGCAGGACATGAACATATATTAGGGTTCCAGATCTGAACCCTTGAACTCGGATCTTAAACTCGAAAAAGAACTCAGAATAATATTCTTCTCCAACCATTTTTACGAACAGAATTACAAGAATGATCAAGAACTGAGTTTGATAAACGAATCTCGAAAACAAATATGAACAACATGAAAAATCCCGAGAATCGAACCCGCTCTGATACCATGTTAGAAAATAGGAAAGCGAAAGCGGAAATGATAAACAGAGCATAAGAACATAAATATAAAATTGGAACTAAAGATTTAACATGGAACCCTACTCCCTAAGGAGCAGGATGAAACCACGGGAGAAGCCCTCAAAGGAGCATATGCTTCATTGCTTTTTCTCTCAATGGATACAGGATGTCCAAGGCTCCTCATATAGACACCATAGAGCCTCCGAGTCCCACAATTGGTAGATGTGGGACTGAACACATGGATGGGATAAATGGATCCTAGAGGGATCCATTTACCCTCCTATACATAAGTAGCGCATACCAATATACTCCAACAACGTGCAAATGATATTGTTAGAGAATATTCTGTGTGGCCATTTGTTAAGAGAATATTCTATAGAGAATATCCTATAAGAATATTCTCCCTTGAGCACCTATATAAGGATCCCCACACCTCTTGTACTCATTGAGAAATTCCAATAGAATATCCACCCCTTTAAGGGCTTCTCCCCGTGGTTTCATCCTGCTTCTTAGGGAGTAGGGTTCCACGTAAATCTTTCTGTTCTTCATGTTTATATTTCTTTATTTATCGCTTCCGCTTCCGCTTCTCTGATTTCAACATGGTATCAGAGCGGGTTCGATTCTCGAGGTTTTATTCTCTTGATTTATTCAAGATTCAATTTATGAAGAGGATTCAATTCATGCTTGTTCTTGAAGATTGTTCGTGGAGATTATTTGTTCAAGAATCTATTCCAGAAATTGTGGGGTTTATTTTGAACCCTAATATTGCTCAACATCCACGCTCCAGATTTTCATCTTCATGCAGTTCCAGCGGCGAAACAAACACAGCCATCAGGAAGCAGCAACTCTCCCAGATCTTGACTCGCTTTCGGTCTGCGGCTGAATCAGAGGCGGCGACATCGACCACGTCCTCATCACGCACCCATCTCTGCACCTTTAGGGAGAAAATGCACCCCTACCACCATCAGCGGCACCTCCTCAACGTGCATCTCCTGCCGTATGCATCTCCAATCCTCGAAACAATCAGCGGTGTGAATCTTTCAAAGAAGGGATCGGTCGATACCCTTCCCACGGACCGCGGAAGCGCCCCCTTCCAGCACGGGTTGCGGCGAAACCCTACCGCACCTCGAGTTCTTCTGGCGACGGTACATATCCGGAGAGCCTTGGCGGCCTCCTATCCCAGCGTCCTCGCCCGCCTCCCTTCAAGACCTGTCGCAGGCGGAGCCCTGGCGCAGAACTTCATCGCGCATCCACAAGCCCGCGTGATTCCCAGCGGCGGAAGGCCCCACGCATGTCGATACGCCGCCTCCGCCTCATCGAGCATCTTCAGCAGCAGGAGGCAGACTTTTCAGCCTTCTATCTCCTCCATCGCACGTGCGACTCACGCAACATCCAGGCTGAGGTCGCACGCGGCATTCCTCCTCTCTCTCTCGCTGCTCCAGACCAAGGCGACACTACTTTGAGGAGTGGCGCACGTTAGCGACCTTCATGCAGCAGAGCCCTAATAGGGGGCACCGGGCGTGGCAGAAAAAAAGAGGGGGGAGTTCCCATCGGGGAAACCCATACCCTAAATAAGTGCGTGGAATCTCTTCAGCCCTCGGGCCGCCGTCATTTAAAAAAAGGGAATCTGCAGCACATTTGGACGACTGGAATTATGTGAAGAGAGAGAGAGAGGAAGAGAAAAGGAGAGCGTGCCCAACGTTGGGCATGTATTAAAAAAAAGGGTTGCAACATTAAAAAAAGGAAAAAAAGAAAAAAAAGTTTTTCAAAAAAAAGTAAGAAGAAAAGCGTAAAAAAAGAGTTGAACGGCTTGAAAAAAAAGAAGAAAAAAAGAAAAAAAATGAAATGATAAAAAATGCATGTTATTCACTTGTTTCTCCCAACTTGATGCTATATGTTCTTTATTCTATCAAGTATGGGAGAAAGGGGGAGTCAGAATTATATTCTTCACAAATTCAACTGTCCATCTTCGACTGACAGACACTCCAGCTTTCTACAAGACCATCCGTCTTCACCAATCATCAATTTCTTCTGTCGAGGCGTATATCTTCTTTTACGACCCTATCGGTTCCCGCGCTGGACTTCTTCTGCAGCGATTCTTCTCCAAGACACGACAAAGATACGTTCCCGGTGATTGATATCACAACGGCTCTACATGCATGATAGAGATACGTTCCGATGACCCGAAGCCGCAGCCCCGTCCTCGTACGAGGTCTTGTACCAGCAGCGGACATGTGTTCTTGTGATGTATCGTGTGAAGATGTGTTTGTATACTTCTTTTTGTTGCAAGCTGCAGCTTTCTCAGCTCCCAGCTTTGAGGGGAGTGTTAGAGAATATTCTGTGGTGGCTATTTGTTAAAGAATATTCTATAGAGAATATCCTATAGAATATTCTCCTTTGAGCACCTATATACTGGTCCCCACACCTCCTGTAGCTCATTGAGAAATTCCAAATAGAATATCCGCCCCTTTAAGGGCTTCTCCCGTGGTTTCATCCCGCTCCTTAGGGAGTAGGGTTCCACTAAATCTTTCTGTTCTTCATGTTTATATTTCTTTGTTTATCGTTTCCGCTTCCGCTTCTCTGATTTCAACAGATATGATTTGTTTTGTACGGAGTTTGAGCTATTGTGCAGCGAGTCGGGGTTCTGGTAGTGGTTTTTTGGTGAGGCTTTGAAGGATTAACGACAGGAAGCCAACTTTCGTGGCCTTCAGTGTTGAGGATCAGGCCTTGACATGCGAAAGGTCTTCTCGTTATAGTGGATGTTTAGTTTACCTCCATATACCTAGATTTGCCATTGGTCTAGTCTATCTAGTGGAACAATGGATTGGAATCCAAGGGCAGAGAAGCTAGCATGGGAGAGTCGGGAGGGTGGAATTGAAGATGTAGCCCATGGGTTGTTGTTTGGCCTTGTTGGTACGGTATTTCGACAATACCCTTTTCCGTAAATAGTCAGTGTCACACTGCAAGTGAAGATGGACAATTGAATTTATGTGATTTGGAGGAGAATATGTTGAATGAAGCAAAGGAATGAGACACGTCAATTTGTCTGTCAGGTGGAAGGATGTTTGCAGGTCGAAACATGGAGAGTAGGGAGATTTGTGCTAGGCATCTGGAGACATGCTATTGCAGGTGTCTTAAACCGGAGGATGGAAACCAACTGTGGAGGAGATCTTCAGAGGAAATGGTGAACATGTAGCTTATGGTGAGGACACTATTGCAGCAAATGTTTGGGTATGAGATGATTTTAGATTTTGGTTGGACGATAGGTCTTGGAGTGGGATACTGGCTGATGTGTTTTCCAAACTATTTGCAGTTGTGGAGGATAGGATGCCGGTGGTCAATTGATGGGACAGTGTCGGTTGCCTGGCTGTTCCACATATCACTATTAAATGAGAGTATCACTGACTTTGTACCATTGGTCTCGACAATGAAGGTGGTGGGGCATGTGTGCCACGAGCGGGACTTAAGGGGGTGTTTACTACAGTGCTGACATATGAGGCATTGAGGGTGTGGCTGCTGAGTTACAATTTGGTTTTTTCTTTGTACTATGGATTGTTACGATAGCCAATGCATCATTGAAGGTGAATCTGCGAGCTTGGTTGGTTGTGAGGCTGGTTACAGCTGTGAGCAAGTGAGCTCGTCAGTACGTGCCTGTGCATGGAAGTGTGGACTGTGGAGGATGTGGAGCCAAATGTCCATCCATATTTGAATGCAACTGCAGGGTTGGGTGGTGTTGGTATTTTCAAGGATTGATCCTAGGTGACTGGATATCTTTGCGCGAGTTACAGATTCAGAATGTTGAGAAGCCTGATTCAGGTTTATAGGAGATGTCGGGACTCGATTTAATATTAAATTTTCAAAAAAAAATTGTGCGTGTTGGGAAAAATGAGAGATATATTATTCCAAGGAACCTTAGGCTCTCCTATATAGAGAGGGCCTATGGGTATGGACTAAGAAACGAAGAATATGAAATAAACGTAAAACATTAAACATATCTCTACACTCCCCCTCAAGATGGAGCATAGATATCAATCATCCTCAGCTTGGATGAACACTTCTGGAATAGTCCTCTAAGCAATGCCTTGGTGAAAATGTCTGTCGTTTGATTTCCAGAACTGACGTGAGAAAGTAGAAATGAAGCTTTCTGAACCATGTCTCGTATAGTGGCAGTCAACTTCAATATGTTTCGTTCTTTCATGAAATGCATGATTATTTGCTATGAATAGGGCAGCTTGATTATCACATTTCAGTGGCATAGAAGAGGCACATCTATGTGTATATCTGCTAATATGTTCGAACCCTACATCATTTCTGTACTTTCATGTGCCACAGCCCTATCTTGGATTCAACACTAGATCTAGCCACCATAGTTCGTTTCTTACTTTTCCAAGAAACAATTGAATCTCCAACAAATATAGCAAACATGACTGGACTTCCTGTCCTTGAGCATCCAGCATAGTCTGCATCTGCACAAGCTGATACAGTAATATTTCCACCTTTCCTGAATAACAACCTTGCACATGGAGATGATTTTAGATACCTTAGTATCATATGTATAGCATCCATATGTACCTGACGGGTTGCTTCATGAACTGACTAACCCGACTGACTGTAAATGAGATGTCGAGTCTAGTAGTAGTTACATAGAGAAGCTTTCCACCAGCTTGGATCCATAGGTGTAGTATCCGGTCGACATCCGAGAATGCCAGTCTCACTTAGCATGTCAGTGACATACTTTCTTTGGGTCATTACAAGACCCTGCTGATCCTAGTAAACTCTAACCCCAGCAAATATCCTTAGGGTGTCAAGATCTTTGGTGACAAATTGATTGCCATAAATTCTTTCGCCATTTTTATCCCTTGAATATCATCTCTTGTAACCGGTATGTCTTCAATATATACCATAAGAACCACTGAACCTTTGGAGGTCTTCTGTACGAAGAGAGAATGATCTACATTCGACCTTCTGAACCCCTTCTTTGCTAACAAATTTGAGAGCTTTTGAAACCAAGCTCTTAGGCTCTGGCTTAAGGCCATATATTGCCTTATGGAGTCTACAATACTTGCTGACACTCCCCCTCAGCAGCAAACCCCTGAGGATGCTGCATGTAGACTTCTTCCTGAAGATCACTATACAAGAAAGTATTTTTAACATCAAGCTGGAATAAAGGCCAATCACGTACTAGTGCAACGACTAGGAGGAAGCCGTAGGGTAGAATGCGGCAACTGGAGAGAAGGTGTCAAGATAATCCACGCCATATGTCTGAGTAAAACCATTGCGACTAGTCTGGCCTTGTACCTATCAAGGGCTCCCATCTGCATGCTACTTCACAGTAAATACCCACTTGCAGATCACCACAGACGACCCACCAGGGGCATGTACCATGGTCCAAGTACCTCGGAACTATAAAAGCATCCATCTCCTCTTCCATGGCTTTACTACTAACTATCTTTTAAGGCCTCCTTGATAATTTTGTAGGATGTGAACAATAGACAGAGCAACATCGAAAGGCCTGAACTCTCCTGTAAGGTGATCGAACGACACCTGAGAAGCAATAGGACAGATGCACAAGCAACGCTTCTGCTTTCGAATAGCAATGGGCACACTGAGGTCACTAGTGGTATCCCCAATAAACTCGCTGTACTTCACCCTGCTAAACACATCGTCCAGACCCATCATTAGAAAAACATGAATTCAGGACATACCTCAGACATGATGGATGCTCATGACAGGGCAGGAGGAGGCCGACGGACTGTAGTGAAGTGGTAACGGTGGAAATTGGTATAATAGTTTGAGTGACAAGAGATGACGTTGGTGAATTGGTGGTGAAGGTGGTTTTTTTTAATAAGAAAGCGGGGAGCCCTCCCAAGGCGGGAAAGTATTATTGATAAATGAGATGGTACATCAGTTGGATACCCAGAAAATTATACAAGGCATTACAAAGAGCAAGTACATTTCAAAGTAAAACCGTTTCCTTGAAAGTTGTATCATTCCTGCCAAGCCAAATAGCCCAGAGCGCGACAAAGGGCTTGGAGACATCACCGGATGACCCCAAGACCGACCGCTTGAACATAGATCTCTAAAATGCTCCGCATCGGATGTCCGAACCCACAGAAGCCCCCACGACTCCCACACATTGGCCGAAGACCCGCAGCCAAAGAAAATGTGGACCGCATCCTCCACGCCATCCTCGCATCTGTCACACAACGTATCTGTCGCACCCACAGTCTGCTCTTCTCACTTATCACAGTTTCTCTCTCCTTTAGACCACACAAAGAAAGACCTTAACCCGAGTAGGAATCTTAGCCGCCCAAATACCTTCAAGTCAGAACATAGGTCTTTTGTCTCGCTCACACCACCACCACTCAGCTTCCTGTATGCAATCTTCATCGAGAACTTACTGTCTGCCCACACCAAATATGATCGGGGTCACCCGACATTCCCCCGACAGGGGGAATCTCCGATAGTAACCGCAAAAAACTCTTACATCCCTCTGTTTCGAGGAGAACTGCAAGGAACCTCAGCGCCCCACGACCCAGAGTCAGCCACCTCCACCACCCGCGCCCCCTGTCAACGGCTAACGCCATCAACCTAGGAAACCGGTAGCCCAAAGCCCCCTCCCCCGTCCAGTCGTCCTGCCAAAAATGGAAACGGAGACCATTCCCCAACTTCGGCCGAGAAGAGGCCTGAGCTGAGCCCCGAAATCACGTCACGTATCCCACTCCACAACGAGGACTCGTGATGCGCTGACGCTTCCTCACTGCCACCAACTCCCTGTGATACCATATATCTCCCTCAGCAACCGCAACACCAGCGAGTCGGATGGACCCCAAATGTGTCACCACCCACTTGGCTACAAGGCATTTGTTCATAGAATCCACATCCCTTACACCAAGGCCCCCCTTACGAAACAGGTACCGCGATATCCTTTCAAGCCACCCAGGTGCAACCCCCTCGTTGTCTCGCTTCCATCTGACCAGAAAAAAGATCTCATCAAAGCTTCCACCTTCCTTCTAACACCAGCAGGCATTCTCCTCGTCAAGAAGAAAAAAAATCGGAATGGCTGAAAGAACGTCCTTCAGTATTGTAAGCTTCCCACCATTGGACAGAGTGGTAGCCTTCCACCCTTCCAACGCTCCTCCATTCTCCAAAGAACACAGGTCCCGGTCGGACTTCCTCAGCCTACCGTCAACCAGTGGCAATCCCAGGTATGTTATCGGTAATCTCCCCAGAGGGCATCGAGCCCACGCCGCTAACCTGTTACTCTCCTCGCCATCCATCCCCATAGGAACCAGGACCGACTTCTGCCTGTTAATCTGCAAGCCAGAGAGGCATCCAAACACATCCACCAAAATAACCGCGTCGTGATTCTGCTCCTCTGTCCCCCCAGGAAGATCAGCGTGTCATCCGTATACTGCAAAATCAGAACGGAGATGTCCCCATCCTGAAGCCCTCACACCAAACTCTCCTCAACTGCCCGCGAAACAAGACCGCAAGACAATCCGCAACTAACACAAAAAGCAGGGGGGCTAGGGGCAGCCTTGACGCACCCCTCTCTGCGGTTGGAACCAACCTCCCTCCGGTCTCCCGTTGACCAACACAGAGCAGGAGCTAGTTGTTACACATCTCTTAACCCAAGCAATCCATTCTTCCGGAAATCCTCTTTTCTGCAATGCTGTCTACAGGAATCCCCAACTGACACTGTCGTGAGGCCTTGGTATAGTCAATCTTCCAAACAACCCCCTTCTTTGTAGACCTCTTCCACTCACGACAGATCTCCGAGGCAGTCACAATACCATCCGCCATACACCGGCCTGGGATGAATGCAGATTGAGCCGGTAAGACCACAGAGGCCAAGACAGCCCTAAGCTTGTTCACCAGCACCTTGGCGACAATGAGATAAATGCCATTGGAAATAGAAATAGGCCTGTAGTCCCCAACCCCAACCGGGGTCTCCATCTTTGGCAGCAAAAATATCAAGTCCCTGTTAATCTTCTCAAAGCCCCTGTTGTTGCCCCTGAATTCAGTCAGAACCTCCAAAATGTCACCCTTCAGCAGATCCCAGAACTCCCAGTAAAAGGATATAGAGAAGCCATCTGGGCCAGGAGCCCCGTCCGCATTCAGATCCCAAACCGCCCTGCGCACCTCTTCCTCCGTGAATTCGGCCAGTAACAAATCCGCTTGGGTTCCGCTCAAAGACCCCACCCCCAGCCTTTCCAGCCCCACCCATTCTCCTCCCCCACTCTCCTCTATGCCCTTACAAAGTGCTCCCGTAGGGCGACTCCAATGTTCCTCTCGCCTGACACCCTTTGTCCCCCCACCTCCACCTCATGCAAAAAGTTCCGTCTCCTCCTTTCGGATGTCACAGAATGAAAGAAACACGTGTTGGCGTCACCTTCCCTTAGCCACTTCTACCTCGATCTCTGCCGTCAATGAGCCTCTTCTTTCCTGTCCTCCCTAAGCACTGCCTCTAACCACACTGCCCTCTCCTCCACCTCCTCCGGAGTCAGTCGTCGGTCATCATCCAGCCCATCCAACCTGCTTATCCCAACCTCTGCCTCTGTCTTGACTGCCTGCTGCCTCCTGGAGACATCCTTCCCAAACGTCAACAACAGCCGCCTTAAGGAATCAAGTTTGGCCGCAAATCGCGAACCACCGAACCGAACACCACAGAACCCTGCCAATGATCAGCCACCATGTCCCGGAAGCCCTCCTCCAACAACCACTTCTTCTCAAAACGAAAGGAGAATCAAGCCAAGCGCTCCTCTCCAGAAAACCAAAGAACAGGAGTGTGATCAGAGAGCGTCCTCGGGAGAGCCCAAGCCCTAGCCAGCGGGAAAGCCTCCCCCACCTCAACCGACATCAGGAACATGTCAAGCCTGGACCTCAATCTCGTATTCCTCCAAGTGTACTTGCAACCGGCCGCATCCACAACAGACAACCCCAGAGAACGAACCATCTGCCTAAACTCGGCAGATCCGGGATTAGAACCGCCACCCCCCGGCCTGTCATCCGAGAACAGTGTGGCATTCAAGTCACCACCGATGATCCAAATGCCATCATCGACCTCAGGCACAACACTCGCCAAATCCGCAGCCAAGCTACCATCCTCTCGCCTACATGGGCCACTCACATTAGTGATGCACTGAGAAATCCCATCCGCTCTTCGAAGCAGCCTCACCAACAAGGTGAACAAGGAGACGAAAGTCCCTACCAGATCGAACGAATCAGACCGCCAACCATATAGCAGCCCTCCCGAAGCACCTGTTGTCTCTTTCTCAGCCACCATGAAACCCCCCGGCTCATCTCCCGCCGCACCTGATCGTCCAAAGACTGCAACTTTGTCTCATGAATCAAGATGATATCTGCACCAGCCTCTCTCAGTAGATTCTGCACCCGAGCCTTTTTTCGGGCCGACCCAGGCCCCTCACGTTCAATGAGAGCAACTTCATTTAAGCAACAGAGCATCCATCTTCCTCGGGGGGATAACCCCCAAGCGGCTCGCAAGACCTCTGTCGAGAGCAGTAAAACGGTTCCGCACCACTAACGGGCTGGTCACCCCCAGAGTCATACCTTCCACAGCCATACTCGATGCCAAAGAGGCCCTCAACAAAGCCCTCGCCTCCTTCTCTGCCCTCCTCCGCCCCCTCCTCCCCTCTCGTATGCCAACCCGAAACGACGTTGTTGTGGCCCCACCTCATCCTGATGCGGCAGCCCAAAGCCCAACCCCTCAACCACAGCGGTGGCTCCCAAGACCGAAGGCAAAGACTCCACCGCCACCCCCAAACCAACCGGATCGGCCCCAAAACCAGCCGAAACTCAGACACCGACGCGCCCACCTCCCCTCCCAGCAGGTCCACCCCTCCCCCCGCTTAGCAAGCAACTCCCCCGCTACGGTCGCAGCTCCCCCCTCTCACAGCTACCGAACTGATCAGGGCCCGTCGCACCCCGGGCCGAACCAGCAACCTCCCCCTCCAACTCCGGAAGTGCAGGCACCACCCTACACCCAGGAGACGAAGCGGCGTAGCCGAAACCTCCACTCGTGCAGTGTCCAGCACCAACGGTCCGAGACCGATTGGGGTCCAAATCAACAGAACGTAGAACCTCCGGAGCGCCATCAGGCTGGGGCCCACAACCTTTGACCGCATCACGTGAGCCAATCGCAAGACGCCAAGGTAGAGGAACCGCCACCAATCTCGGAAGCACCACGACAGATACGACGCCGAACCGAATCACCCCCATCTGTGACCGCGCCATGCTCGGATGCCTCCCATCCGCACAAGGGTGCTCCCCCTCCGGGGGCCGAGCCCCCACCACCGCGAGCTAAACCGGAGACCGCTGCTTCGGCCCGCCACCCCCCGATGACACCTCGGACAACTGGATCTCCCGGCTGTGACAACCGGCCCTGAAAAGCCGCCCAAACATCCACGGCCACCAACTCAAGAAGCAGCCGCCTACCATCAAGCCGCAACTCCCACCAACCCATCTTTTCTGCCCCAACCGGTCTCACCTGAAGCACGACCTCCAACGATTGTCCGGGTTGACAACCCGAACTCTCGACTGAGACGACCTCAAGAACGCCACGCATCAACCCCGAAACGCTCTCTCACGTCCTCGCCTCCAGCGGGAGCCCCCTGACAAAGACTTTCTCCGCCCTGTCGGGCATCACGGCGACATCCCACTCCCTCGGCCTCCGCCACTTCAACTGCAACAACCCAGTCTCCGATCCACGCAACAAACTCCGCACCTCGGAGTCACGGAGTCCCCTCGCCAATGCCCTCCACGGAGAAAGCCGAGCCACATCGCCCTTAAAGGACGCCTTGGACACGAGCCCCACATCAGAAGTCGCCAAGAAAAGCGCCCCCTTTCTACCACCCTCATCAACCAACATGCTTGAATGGAGCTCAGCTAACGGGCAGCACCTTCGCGAATGCCCAAAGCACCGGCAAGAAAAGCACCGCAGTGGCTCACGGCACGCCCGTGCCCAATGGTCGAGACCACCGCAGCGAAAGCAGCCTCGACCGAACGGGGAGAACGGTGGCGGCCCACGCCCACGCCTAGAGGCAGCAGAGATCCGCCATCTCCGACGCCCTTCCACCAAGCACCACCCTTCACTCGCATCCAAGGCCCCACCGGCAGCCTTGCCAAGACCCGCACCCAGTTGACCCAAACTGGACTGCTTGTCGAACCCACCGCTCGCCGGACTTGCCACGCCCGGTCGCAACTCTCAGTCGCCACCCAGCACGCCGCACCCAGCCAACCGCGCGCGCCGGCGACCGTGGATAGAGAAGAGCACCGCACTCAGCCCCCCGCACGCTCGCACGCTGGCAGCCACGCTCGCCCGCGCGCAGGCGACTTCACTCACTCGTGCGCTGGCGATCCCGCTCGCTCGCGCGCAGGGAGAGGAACCCCGCGTCTAGACGCCCCCGCTCGCACGCGCGCTGGCCACCACGCAAGGAGAGGAGCCCGCCCCCGCTCGTATTTAGCCGGCCCCGCTCGCAGTCGCCACTCCCAGCCGAACCCGTGCGCAAAACCTTCGCGAACACGAGGGAGCGACGTGGAAGGAGAAGAGCCCCGTGCCCAGACACCTCCGCCTGCGCGACCCGGATTCACTGCCAAACCCTTGCGAACGCGACTGGAGGCGCTCGCACGGAGGCACGCCCCCTTAATCACCCCCGTAGCCCTAGCGTGCATCGCTCAATGTATGTATTCGTCAAAAGGCCCAATATTCTGGTGAAGGTGGTTGTAAAGATGGTGGTGAACGTGGTGGTGACGATAGAGGTGGAGGTGGGATGTATATTTCAGTATCAGAATCTGAGGGAGTTATGCAATCACCTGTCGGGGAGAAATACATTATGGACTAAAAAAATTTGACATCTATGTTGATATAGTATTTCCTGTGCACGGGGATCTATATCTCCCTTTTGAGTCCTAGAATATCCCACAAACACACATTTGACAGCTCTAGGAGAGAGCTTGTCAACCCTAGGAGAAAAATCGTGGGCAAATGCTACATGCCCAAACACACGAAAAACTGATAATAAACAACTTCTCTGGGAATACAATTGAGAAAGGGCTTTCTCTCCCAAGACAGAAGACGACATTCGATTAATAAGGTAGCATGTTGTACGAATGGCATCCCCGAGAACAAGTGATGGGTATGACTCTGTATGAGAAGGGTACAAGCAACATCAAGGATATGGCGATGTTTTCTTTCGGCGACCCCATTTTGTTGGGACGTGTAAGAACATGTTCTTTGATGAATTATACCATGAGAAGAAAAGTACTGAGTAAGATCATGAGTACAAAACTCCAAAGCATTGTCAGTCCTCACAATCTTGACATTGAAAGAAAATACATTAAGAACTTCATTATGAAAGGTTTGGATCAAGTTCCCAGCTCGGATTTATTTTTCATCTAGAACACCCATAACAAACGAGAGAAATCATCCACAACTACTAAATAAAAACAATGTCCTTGATGATCAGGAACTCGACTCGGACCCCAAATGTTTGCATGGAACAACTCAAAAGGAGAACGACTGCTCCGACTCTGACTACTAGGAAAGAGAGACTGATGATGCTTTCCCAAATGACATGCCTCACAATCAAATGATACTCGAGGCGAAATCTGAAGAAGGACATGACGTAACTTCTGGAGGGGAAGATGACCAAAACGCGGATGCCATGTGAATGGAGACGCAGAGCTAGTGGACTGAGTTGATAGTCCAACATAAGGAGTTTGAACCAATATGTAGAGGCCTCCCTACTCACGCCACATCCAATCACCCTGCTAGTTAGAATGTCCTGAAAAAAAGAGACGATGGATCAAATATAGCATGATAATTCAAATCTCTAGTAATCTTACTGATAAACAATAAGTTCATAGAAAAATCTAGGGCATGTAACACATTCTGCGGACGTATGGATGGTGTCAAACCGCTCCCCCCTTGTCCTGTGATTGGGGAATGAGTCCCATAAGCAATGATGGTAGTTCACTCGGGAGGAATCTGCCTATATGCAGTAAGCATATCTCTATTGCCACACAAGTGATGTGTTGCCCCTGAATCCACAATCCACGTTGTAATTTCAAAACACGACAAGAAGTAGATGCAATAATGCTACATGAGGTGCTGGCTCCAGCAGAGGCTGCCATGTCGGGACTGGATGGATCACTGGAATTGACAGGTGGCATAATATCTCTTAGATGGGATGATTATATCTCTGCTCAGAGGAAGACACAGATGCTGGAGCTGAACCCTATTCTGCAACACGTGCAAATGCTAGAAATCCATGCTTGGAATAGTACGTGTCCTCTGTATGTCCAGGTCGATGGCAGTAGGTGTAGAATGACAGGCGACCACGACTTCCTCTACCACGTGATCCACTGCCTCGAAACTGAGAGGCACCTCCCCTTCCATGGGAGGCTGCCATAGCAGAGGAATTCGTCATTGGAGCATGAGATGAAACATTGATCCCATTCAATCTGCGGAAGGCTTCCGCCATGGGAGGAATAGTAGTGTCTGTCAGGATCTGTGAAGATGCTGCCTCGTATTGTGAATCCAATGATGCCAGGAAAACACCAACCATTGTGTCATTCCGTTATGTCTCCAGGTGTCGCTATGAGAGGCATAAAACTATGGAGCTGTTCAATGTGCATGAAGAGGTTGTCCGTTCTGCTTTATGGTGAAAATATCATGATGAAGTTATAGGATCTTTGTCTCATTCTTTGCCTGTGAGAATAGGTTGCGGCAAGAATATCCCACATTGCCTTAGCAGTAGGTTGATGCAGAACATCATTGGCTATCTCTGGTGTCAACGTACCAGATAGCCAGACCTGTGCATAGGCATCATCCGCCTCCTAGGAGGCATGTGTCCCCGTCTTCTCCACGAGCTCTTCATCGGTAAGAATGTGCTTCTTACCCATGGACTTCATAAGGCTCATGAATTGCATGGCCCATAACTCGTTATTTGACCCGTCCATTTTGACTATCAGCGCTGGACCACGGAAGGCGTCTGTGGCGGGGATATCAACTTTACTTTCTAACATGTTGCTGGTTTGAGAAGACTAGGGTTGTAGACTAGAAAACTTTTGTCTACACAAACATAAAGGGATTTGGGTTGCATGTGTAGACTCAAGCAACCAATCCCATCGGCCACGAGTCGACGTCGACCCCTTCGAAGAAAAGAGAGATGCGGCGGCGACCCATCCGAAGGAAAGAGAGATGCGGCGGCGGCATCCTAAGGGAGGTGCGGCGGCGCACCCAATGGAGAAAGGGTGGAGGCACACCCAATGGAGAAGGGACGACGGTGACCCCAGGTGGCGGCACGGTGAGCCGAGAAGAGAAGAGTGGGAGGGTGGTGCGGTGGGGTTAGGGTTAGGGATGTGGGTATGAGAGCTCCGGTCTAGGACCGTCGCTTATCATGTTGGGAAAAATGAGATATTATTCTAAGGAACCCTAGGCTCTCTTATATAGAGGAGAGGTCTATTGGTAAATTACATAAGACAGACGAAAGAAACACAGAATAAGAAATAAACATAAAAACATAAACATATCTCTACAGTGGGGCTTCAACTCATGCATCTAATTTTCTACACTAGGGTGTGTGATCTTTTATGGGAAGCGGCTGCATTAGCATGATTATGTAGTTGTAAGATGATTCTGTTGCTTTTCAAGAAATGAAGAGAAGTGGAAACAGATTGGGGCACAAAAAAAATCACTTCAGAACACCAATTACAATAGGAGACTCAATATTTAAGGGTATGATTCAAAATCCTTTCAACGGTCACTGTTGAACTTAACTTAAATTTTGCTTGATCATCTGACCGCATGCATAGGGGTGCTGAAAGTACCATTAAGCATGGCATCGAGGGTTTCGCTGTAAGATCTCAAAGCAGTAGTATTTTTTACTTTTTGTAAAGCCAGTTTAAAAACAGATGCATTTTTTGGGATGAATCAGCTGGGCAGTGTTTTCCTTTGGAAGAATATTATATTGCAACAACTATACCTTTTATGTCTTGTATATTTAAATTTTATGCAAAAATGTGGTCCTAATTTGTTTTTATTAGTAATTCTCCAGTTGTCTTTCGCTAGTCAAGGGTATTTGTTCTCTTTTCACTTTCTCTTCGACAATGCAACTTCACTGCGACTTTTCTATTGTTCACTGAAGAAGATTATATTTGCTTAATGATGAACTCTTCAGATTCTGCTGTCAATTTGCTCGCTCCTCAGTCACCCGAATCCTGACGATCCTCTTGCTCTGGAGGTTGCACATGTCTACAAGAGGGACCGATCTAGATATGAAACCACCGCGAGGTCTTGGACGCAGAAGTATGCTATGAACTGAAGCAGGGGCACCATGGTAACCAAAAGTTACTATATAGGATGATGGTATTAAATATGGCAATTTCCCTTGGATTTTGCATATTCTGCTGGTTGCTGGAAACTCGTAGAAACCTTGGATCCTTTATGGGCTTTTTCAACTTATATCTATACCAAACTCACTCTTCCAATACTTGAGGGGCGTGTGTAGAAGAATATTTAGCTTAAATGATATGGTGCAAAATAATCACTAATTATGGCTGATCAAGTAAAAAAATCACCTCGGCATGGTAGTTGATCTGGAAGGAAAGATGCAGGAGAATATTTCAAGATCAGAAAAAGATAATCGCTCTCTTTACTCCGAAAGAAATCATTTTCTCTAGTTTCAATGCATGCAAATTGCGTAACCTGTCTTGTAAAACCACACGAGCTAATGGTATTATTCTTCTGTTGGTGCCTAGGTACTATTTCAGTTGGTGCCTCAGCTCTTGGTCTCTCTTTTTGATGCCGAATATCTTCCCTACACTCCTGAAATGTTTTTTGGCAGACTTGGTGGCTCTTAGTGACCAGAATTTGCTGGCCTTGCAATTTTTGCCGGTCATCTCTAGGCAAAGCATTGCCTTATTGTTGTTTTTGTTGCTTGGGATATGTCCTAGCGTAAAACTTCTTGGCATGTATATTCGCTACTTTGGTGTTGGATTTGTCTCCCCGGTAGCATCTGCTCGGGGGAAAACTTTGTTCCGGCGGTGTTTATTTAATGATGATGAACAGTGACCCTCTCTTAAAAAAAGAGAAAAGATAAGGCTCGTTTTTTTTGGTTGAATTCTTGGTTTATATGTTGCTGGCACCTATCCGGATTTTTTAATTTTTGCGCATTTACTCCGGAAAACAATCAGTTAATTTCAATAGGTGTTTAATCTCCAGTGAGAAGCATTGCGTCGTTAAGTGAGACAACAATATGTTGCCATTGATGCTAAACTCTGCTTTTGGTTGTGTTAGAGTTATTTTTGTCTTCTATTTAAGTATTGAGCCATGTAATCCTTAATGATCTTTTATGTATTTCTCCTTTTTAGCCCTCTAGGGTTTCACACTATATAAAAAACCCTAGACCCATGGAATAAAACACAACGATTCATTCTCTTGTCCACATGGTATCTGTTGTGAGAAAAGAGTTGTCTATTATTCAAGGGAACCCTAGGCTCTCTTATATAGGAGAGACCTCAAGGGTAAAATACAAAGTAGTCCAGAGAAAAATATAAATGACGAATGGGTACATAACATATAATAATATCTATCTCTACACTCCCCCTCAAGGTGGATCATAGATGTCTAGCATGCTCAGCTTGGAAGAACATCTCTGGAAAGGTCCTCTGAGCAACGGCTTGGTGAGTACGTCAGCAGTCTGATCCCTTGAGCTCACGTGATCTGTAGATATCAATCCTCTCTAGATCAAGTCTCTAGTGTAGTGGCAGTCAACTTCAATGTGCTTTGTTCTCTCATGAAAAGCTGGATTGTTGGCAATAAATAAGGCTGCCTGATTATCACATTGAAGCTGCATGGGTAGAGGTACGGCTACATGAAGATCTTCCAGTACAGATCGAACCCACATCATCTTCATGCTTGCTTGCGCCATGGCCCTATATTCGGATTCAACACTGGACCTTGCCACAACAGTTTGTTTCTTGCTTTTCCAAGAAACCATAGAGCTCCCAACAAAAACTGCAAATTGTGAGGTTGATTTTCGATCCTTAGGGCATCCTGCATAGTCGGCATCTGCACATGCTGAGATAGACAAATATGTGCCCTTTTGAAATACCAATCCTGAACCTGGAGAAGACTTCAGATACCTCAGTATCATGTATATGGCATCCATATGAACTTGTCTTGGCTGCTCCATAAATTGACTCACCCTGCTCACTGCAAAGGCAATATCGGGACGAGTTACGGTAATATAAAGGAGCTTACCCACCATTTCTCTATATCTCCTCTTGTCCACTTCAGCGGTGTCATCGTCATACAACTTCATGCTTGGATCCATGGGAATACTTGACGGTTTGCATCCAGCCATGCCTGTTTCAGTCAAGAAATCTGTGATGTACTTCCTTTGGGTCATTACTAGACCCTGTGCATTCCTGGCAAATTCCAACCCCAGAAAGTATCTTAGGGTTCCAAGATCCTTCGTGATGAAGTGATGGCCTAGGAATGCCTTCGCCCTTTCTTTGCCCTGAATATCATCTCCTGTAACCAAAATATCATCAACATAGACCATGATAACAACCGTACCTGTTGATGACTTCTGAACAAACAACGAGTGGTCTGTATTCGACCTCTTGAATCCCTGACGTTCTATCAGATTGGAAAGCTTCTGGAACCACGCTCTTGGACTCTGTTTGAGGTCATAAATTGCCTTGTGAAGTCTAAACACCATATGCTTCTCCCCCTCAGCAGTAAACCCTGGTGGTTGTTGCATGTAGACTTCCTCCTGCAGATCACCATACAAGAAGGCATTCTTGACATCCAGTTGAGATATACTCCAGTCACGTACCACAGCAACTGATAAGAGAATGCGAAGAGTGGAATGGTGAGCCACTGGAGAAAATGTATCCATATAGTCCACGCCATAGGTTTGCGTAAAACCTCGCACGACCAGCCGTGCTTTGTACCAATCTAGATTGCCATCAGTGTGGTATTTAACTGTGAATACCCACTTACAACTCACAATAGATGCATCCGAAGGAGGAACAACCAAGGTCCATGTGCCACGAGACTGTAGTGCACGCATCTCATCTTCCATAGCCTTTCTCCAGCAATTAATCTCCATAGCATCCTGGTAGGTCCGTGGTATGTCCACGGAAGATAAAACTGCAGCAAATCTCTGAAAGTCGCCTGTGAGGTGATGAAAAGACACCTGTGAAGCAAAGGGATAAGATGTACACGTTCGCTTCTGCTTCCGGATAGCAATAGGAAGATCAAGATCATCTTCCGTTGTACTGGATAGTGTAGTCTCCTCCTGCAATGAAGAATCATGCACATGTACCATATCTGACCCGTCAGTGGTAATGCCATCTGAACATACCTGAGGCATGATGGATGTCTGACGTGTAGCCTGAGCAGGACCTGACCGACGCGTATAGAATTTTGGTAAAGGTGGAATAGGAGGTCGTGGAGGTGGTGGAGGTGGAGCTGGTAGTGAAGATGACATAGTGTTAGGGACATGAGTGGACTCAGGTGGACTCCAAGTAGGTGGTGGAGGGACATAGACATCATCGTTGGTAGTGGATGGTACCAGTCTGTCACCTGCAGGGGAAAAATACATAACAGACTCAAAGAACGTGACGTCAGCACTGACAAAGTATTTCTTGTTTATGGGATCATAACACCAATAGACCTTCTGAGTCCGAGAATAACCGACAAAGACACACTTGACAGCTCTAGGAGAGAGTTTGTCAAGTCCATGAGTCAGAAGTTGAACAAATGCCACAGTACCAAAGACACGAGGAGTAAGTGAGAATAATTCCTTGTCAGGAAAAATGATAGCGAGAGGAATTTTCTCACCAAGAACAGAAGATGGCATACGATTGACCAGGTAGCAAGCGGTAAGAGAACATCATCCCCCCAGAAAGAAATAGGAGCACAACTCTGAATCACTAAGGTTCAAGTAATGTCAAGAAGGTGGCGATGCTTTCTTTCTGCCACACCATTCTGCTGAGATGTGTACGCACAAGTGGTTTGGTGAATAATGCCTTTTGACGAAAGAAACTGAGAGAGGGACCGCATGCAGAATTCAAGAGCATTATCAAGACAAACATATTTGACAGTAGAAGAAAACACATTTTGCACTTCATTAATCAAATTCTTAATCACATCGCCTGCTTCAGATTTATTCTTTAAAAAGAAGACCCACGAAACACGAGAGAAATCATCCACTACCACTAGATAAAATATGTGTCCCTGATGATCGGGTACATGACTTGGACCCCATATATCTATGTGAAACAACTCAAATGGGGAGATACTGCTCCGACTCTGACGACTAGGAAAGCTCGACCGATGATGCTTTCCCAACTGACACGCTTCACAACGAAAGGAAGAACTGGGAGAGATCTGAGGCAAAAGATGTCGCATTTTTTGGAGCGGGAGATGACCAAAACGGAGATGCCAGATGTACGGAGAAACCGGTCCGGCAGAATGAGAAGAGATGCCAGCATAAGTATTTCGGACCAGCCGATATAGACCATTCTGCTCAGAGCCACATCCAATCACCCTGCCCGTTAGTATGTCCTGAAAAATAAGAGAAGACGGGTCAAATATAGCACGACAATGCAAATACTTCGTAATCTGACTAATAGACGATAGATTCATCAAGAACTCAGGAGCATGTAGGACATTCTGTAGATGCATAGTAGAAGATAGAAAGACCTCCCCCTGTCCAACGAGGGGAGAATGAGTACCGTCTGCAATCTGTACTCTGAGCGACCATGAGGAATGTCCCTGTAAGACTCAAGTCTCTCTCGATCATGACAGAGATGATGTGTGGCACCAGAATCTATGATCCAATCAGAGATATCATGAGAAGATGTAAATGCAGTAGCACTACCTGAGGTACTAGCAGCAGTAGAGGAACTGGCAGATGTTATAGCAGCAACATCTGAAGGTCCACCAGAAGAGTCACCAGATGATTGTGGCATAATATCACGTAGACGTGCCACAAGTTCCTCGAAACGATTGTCTGCAGTAGATGCCAATTGGGGCTGAGAATGCTCTGCTACACGTGCCGATGCTGGGAACCCATGCTTAGAGTAGCATGTCTCCTCTAAGTGGCATGTGCGGTGAGAATATGAACACGGCCGAAAGCGACCACCCCTACCCTAGGGTCCACGTCCACGACCACGACCAGAAGCGTGACCACCTCTCCCACGCGACACTGCCATCGCCGATGGGGGTGGAGTAGATGAGCTGGAAGAAACTGATATGCGACTGAGCCTCCTGTAAACATCCTCCATCAGAGGAATAACTGCATTAGCCAAAATCTAAGAGCGGGCAGCCTCATACTCAGGATCTAGAGTCGCAAGTAGAACACCCACCATGGTGGCATTCCTAAATGTCTTCTGTTGTTCAGGAGTCGTGATGAATACCCATTCATCACTCTTTATTCTTATATTTTAACTACAAAAACCTTTGCAAATGCATGTAGATATGTGTAAATAGGAATAATTACCAAAAGCATGCATTGTGTAAAAACCTATAATTAGCATGTTTTTGTGCAAAAATAAAAGAATAAAGATTAAAAAGAAAAAGAGGGAAATATTTAGAATAAATATTGAGCAACCTAACCCAAGGGAGGGCTCAGCATGGGCCTGACCGCATAAAAGCTAAAGTAGAGGGAGATAGGGGCTCATGTGTAAATATTGGTGTAAATAAATAAGATTATATTTTCCTCACCCAAAAATATGCTTGTACATATTTGTACATATTTATAAAAGATAAAAACAAAATAAAAAGCTAAAAATCAAAAAGTTCAAAAATACCCTTTCACCATGCACATAAACCATACTCCTATATTTATTCAACCTTATAAATAAATAAAATTATTTTCTAAACTTTTTGTAAATATTCTTTGTTATATTTTGTAAATAAATAAAATAAAAAGGATCAAAACAAAAATCAAATAAAAATAACAAAAATTAAAAATGCAAAAATACATTGTACATATACCATGTATATAGATGTATATATCTATTTATTTTACCAATGTATATAAATAATAAAAATAAAATAAAAACACCCTTATATTCCTTACTTTAGAATAAAAATAAATAAAATATAAAATAGGAATAAAATTGTACAAAAATAATAATTAAAAATCAAAAATCAAAAGCCTACATATTGTATATATACCTATATATAGCTATATATTGTAAATACCTTATTTTTATTTCCAAAAATTAATTAAAAATCACCAAAAAAAATAGAAAAAAATAAAATAAAAATATTTCATGTTTTGAGTTTTGGCTGAATCGGGCCCTAGCTACCTCCATTTGTCATCTTAAGATTCAGCCACGTGGCCTTCACCCATTGGCCCTGGGGGATGTTGACCGCCCGGTCAACTGACCCCCCCCAGGACCACTCTTCACGGGTTCGAGCACCGGACCTTCTTCTCGGATTTATACCCGCTCGACCCGATTCCCAATCACCCAAACCCCGGCTCCGTTTGACACTTTCCACATCCGACACCCTCGCCGGGCGTCAATCTCGGGGTCCGCGCGCCACCGTGACCCTACCCGAGCTGTTCTTTTCGGATCCCCCCAACATACTTAAGCGAGCTCCGCCACCAAATTCTTCCATCTTTGGCCATTTGCTTCGATTTCCAGTGAGCTCCAGAGAGAGAGAGAGGTGACAGCTTGAGTCTCGACCTGTCGCAGCGAGGAAAGGAGGCGAAAGCCACTGATCCGGCGAGTCAGCACCGCCGTGCTCCGCCCAGAGCAGGAGCTCGAGCCTCGGGCCGAGACAACCCTTGAGGCCACGACCGGGAGCTTCCCCAGCTCCAGCACAGTCTCCTCGACCACCCAGGTAGTCCCCTAGCCCCTCTATTTAGTCTAATTTCCATTTTGCCCCAAATCGCACCGCCGCCGTGTTTCGCCGATTCCGACCGCCTCACACCTCCATTCGATCATCGGAATCCATCTTCATCTCCGCCTTCCTTCCGCGCACCTTCTCCATACCCCCATCCAACCCAGCTCGCACAGGAGCTGGGGATTCAAACTCCTCCGTCCACCGCTTCGCCGGAGTTCGACCATATCGCCCCACCGGTCACCTCCACGACGCCTAACGGGGTCGAGGCACTTTGCCCTCGACCCGCGAGTTTCCTGGTCTACCTTGCAAGTCATTGCGAGCCCATCTGAGGGCTCGAGTCATCTGGGCCAGGAGCTTCACCTCCGCCGACCTCGCCGGAGCCCTTCAGGGCTCGGCTGGGTCATCGGAGCCTACCAGCAGCTGCGGAGCATCATCGCGGACCTTCTCCGATCTTCAGAGGCAGCAGGGGAGGAGACCAGCGCTCGCACGAGGCCGGCGAAGCTCGCCGGCCGACTGTTCTTCCAGCATCTTCCCCGACCGTTCGATCGTCCTCGACCTCCAGTTCGTATCCAGACCGTTCACTTGAGGAGAGCCAGACACCGTCAGATCTTGGAGAGGCGATCAGGACCGTCCGTTGCACGAGGGGTAGCCACCGAGCACCGCACCCGTTCGATCTCCCACGTGGTGTACCCTCAGCCGTCCGATCGCTGCGAGGACCTCAGCGTTGGCGTGCCACCCGTTCCCAGCCGTCCATCCACCCACGTGGCGCGCATCCATCGGGCGATTTAATAAAGGGTAATTTACCCTTAGGCCCTTCCTTATCTTTTATTTCGTTTTAGTCCTGTAAATATTTTAGTCAGTTGTTTAGTTTTAGGGTATTTTGCATGTTGGACCTCGTACTTTAGCTATTTGCATTTATGCCCCTGCCTATTGTGAGCCACGTGCTTCGTCACGTGTTTTATTGGTGTATTTGCAACCTTAGTCCCTGTAGTTCTGGATGGTTCTGAATTGAATGAAATCTTTTTAGTATTTGCATATATGCCCCTGTGAATGGTTTTATTACGCATGTGCGTTTATTTTTGGGATATTTGCAGCTGAGGCCCTCGGACTTTTGGTACGTGTTACCAATTAGTCCCTGGAACTTAGTTTTATTACATAGAGGTCCCTGAGTGCCCCAGGCACGCACCGCGCGCGTGACTTGCTGGGTATTTTGCACCGGGACCCCCAGAACTTAGGGTATTTGCACTTCAGTCCTTGTGCACAGTACCCTCTTGTGATTTTTGAATAAAACATCAAATCACCTCCAAATTCGATGAAAATTTGACACATGGCTCCTGCCATGTTGTAGGATTTTTGAGAAATTTTGAGAACATTTCTGAGTTTATTTGCTATTTTTAAAAATTCAAAAATCATCATTTTTGCTAATGTCTAGAGTTAAAAACCCTAAAAAAATATAAAAACCCCTCTAAAAATTCTATAACAATTAGGTACTGTTTATTTTGTGTTCCTTTATTTTCTAGCCAATTTTGGCTATTTTTCACTGATTAAAAACCATAAAAACTTAAAAACCCCTTAAAAACCCATAAAAATTCTATTAAATAATCTAAAAACCCAAAAACAAAAATTTTGGTACTCAAATTTTCCTTGTTTTACCTAGTTTACAGGAAAAATACCTCCAGGCCCTTTTGAGGTTCTTAGATATTTTATCTAGGGACTTTAGGCTTGGCTGGATAGTACCTTGTTTCTTTGCTACTGTTTGATTTTTAGAAAATAAAATACATATCAGAAAAATTCCAAAAATTAACCAAAAAACACTAAAAAACACTAAAAACATAAAAATATTTTTATTTGAATTTTTGCTTGATTTTGGACACATTAAATAATTAGCTAAAGTGTGATTGTTTGTGTTTCTTTTGTTTTCTTCACTTATTAAAAATCCAAAAAAATATAAAAACAATTAAAAATCACTAAAAATATTTTGTCTTTATTTTATTTCATTTTTACTACTTCGTAGGCCTTTGGCCAACCCGTGCTCCTCGAGTTCGACCCTGGGTGCTATACCAGGTTAAATTCATAGCTGGACCGCTATCTTCGTGCTTGATTGATTTTATTTTTTTCGAGTGGTCTGATATTTTTCTTGATTGACACAACCGAGTGATTGAGGTCGCAACGACCGTCTCAGTTACCTGATTACCTTAGTTGCTCGGGTTTTTGTGTCATCAGAATGGCGCCGTTGCCGGGGAGCACGGCTTAGTAGTCCTTTTTATTTTTCTTTTCGTTTTATTTTCGCGGCTTTTCGCGGCTCTTCGGAGCCCGCGGCTTTTCGCGGCTTTTTGTTTATATTTTCTTTTTGTCTTCTTCTATTTTATTTTTATTTTCTTTTGTTTTTGTTTTTGATTGATTTTGTGTGATTATTTTATTTTGTATTTTTGCATATATACCCTTACCTTTATTTTCATTTCTTTTTCCTTATTATTTGATTATTTTTGCTGGTCTGACCACTCATCTCTTTTTCTTCCGAGGGCCCAAGGACCGCGGAAGCGACTTTCAAGGAGCCGGTGCAACCGAGGAACTTGGAGGCGGCCTCCTTCTTTACGAAGCCGCAGGAGAGAGCGAGAGGGAGAGAGTTGAGTGGGTGAGGTTAGATTAGGTTTTTATTTTCTTTTTATTATTATTATTGTAATAATACAGGGACTTGGACTGCTTGGACACTCTTGGACTTTCCTACCGTAGCGGGTCTGTTTCGCCGAGCACCGGTGTGCTCGAGGGACCCTTTAGGACCTTCGCGGTTTGTCACGGCTTTTTCGCGGTTTTATTTTTCTTTTATTTCTGTCTTTTCCGGTTTTTCGCGGTTTTTGCTCGAGCCCCTAGATTTAGGATTTTCTGGTGAATGTGCCGTAATTAGTAGGATCCACACACCTAATTGCATATCTGTTCCCATAGATTGATAATTGGACCTACTTAAAGTCAATAATAAAAATAACCGATTCATTTGCCTCCGTAGCCTATGTGCCGCAGCCCGTCCTGTAAAGCGCTTACTCCTACCCCCGATTTGTCGGACAGAGGAGGGACGGGCCAAGACCGGACTCTTTGGCTTGGAGGTCGGTGACCGGTTAGACGGCTCTTCGCTAGACTTGCTCACCTAGGACTCGGCTTTCCCCGTTGCATCATATAGATAGTTTTATTTCTGTCTTTACTTTTATGTGCGGATCATATTGCATGTAGAGTGCTGGAGACAGGTACGCATTTCTGACTTTGCATGCATCATTGATTTATCGCGCATCGGCTTTTTCGTCTTCTCCCCCCGGTTTTGGACTTAATAATCAGGAGAACCGAAAAATTCGTTAGGCCTTTTGTTTACTTTGAAAAAGATTAAAAAAGTGAAACCATAAAATTGGGACTGCTAAAATTATTGATCTTAAAAACCGCTCACCCTAAAAACTTTGTCTTGGGGAGAGCAACCCCCTCATTGTTTGGTTTGGATGCGCGAGAGAGTGACCCAAACCCTAGGTAGAGCCCCCTGTTGCTAGTCCCGACTGATTACCGACTTTTCCGTGCGGGCCAGTCGGTTGGGTTAGCATCGGATATCCCAACAGGTCACGGAAGCGCTCTGATATTCTGTTTGTTCACCAAAATAAAATCGACAAGATAATTTGACCGAACTTTCACGGTCTTCAGCTCGCGTTGCGTTGGTGAACCGGGGGTTTGTTTTCTGATCATAATTTTTCCAGATCTCATCCGCCTTACTCGCCAGATCAAGATGATGGGTAGACGGTCTCTTAGGCAGCCTCTGGCTGCACCGCTTTCGGGCGCGTCTACCTCCTCATCTAGGTTGGCTCGCGAGAGCTCAGACCCGCTCTCCGAGCCCGAGTACGACTCCACCTGTTCCCCCTCGACCCCATTTCTGATCTTCCTGAGAGACACAAGCCCGAGGAGAGATTGATACATTTGACAGCACCTGAGTTGGGCTCGTTTGATTTTGCAAACGTCGACATGGCCGGAGCTGGCAGTTCAGACGATCACTCCCGTCAGCCAGAGCACTTTATTTTAGACCAGGGAGCGATCAACTCCACCATGATCGCATCACTCGAGACGGTCCAGCAGCAGCTCCGCGATCAGGGGGCATTTATGATAGAGATGAGGCGAGAGTTGGAGAGGCTCAGAGCAGAGAGAGACCAGCAGAGCGAGCCCGAGGAGATACCGGATGCAGAGGCACGAGCCACAGCAGCAGCAGCAGCAGCCGCAGTCGCCGCCGCAGCGGCAGCAGCCGCGGGAGGAGGAGGACCACCTAGACCGATGCGGGAGTTGCACAACCCCGGATCTACACTGATGCACCATTGGGTGGTGGTACCTGCTATCGTGGGGGACTTCAAGTTCCCCCCGAACACCCTGCAGATGCTCCCTCGTTTTCACGGACTCGCCACTGAGGAGCCCCACCTTCACCTCCAGGAGTTTCTGATGATCTGCAGTACTGTCCACGACCGGCATGTGGACCAGGACACGATCCGGATGATAGCCTTCCCGTTTTCACTGGCAGATAGAGCAGCCACCTGGCTGAAGCACCTTGGGAGGTTTGTTTATACCTGGGAGCAGCTCCGCACCGAGTACTTGAACAAGTACTATCCACTCGGGCGGACGAATGCAGCGAGGGCCCTGATCAGTAACTTCTCCATGTTCCCCAACGAGAAGTTTCACGAGGCATGGGAGAGGTTCCGAGAGCTTCTGGACAGATGCCCGCACCACGACATCACGAAGCCGAACCTTGTGCAGAGCTTTTTCAGCGGGTTGACACCAGAGCTACAGGGCCTGGTGAACGCTTCTTGCGGCGGGTCCTACTTCGCCAAGGACCACGACCAGGTCTGGGCCATCTTCGAGGAGATGGCTGAGAACTATATGGTGATGTCTCAGACCAGGTTGTATACTCAGAAGACCCAGCCACATCAGCCAGGTCCCGTGCAGTACCAGCGGATAGCACGGGTAGATGCAGGTCCATCCAGTTCGTCCGCAGCCGCAGCAGCACAGGCAGAGTCGTCAGCTGCGGACATGGGCATTATCAGCGAGAAGCTGGACCGCATGGAGCTGATCGAGAAGAAGCAGTGCCAGAGTATCACGCAGATGGAGCAGATGGCACAGGTTCTAAGCGACATGAAGACACAGCTCATGTGTCTCCAGGAGGCACAGACGGCTTCTCAGCCCCGTCTTCAGTCGCGAGGCGACGCCGGCAGCAGCAGCAGCTCGTCCCAGCGCTCCAGCACCCACGTGCAGCCTAGACAGGTCCATCTTGTACAGGCGGAGCCGTACCAGCAGCAGCAGCCCACCTACCAGTCCCCACCATCTCCAGAGATGCAGATGGTGGTCTACCAGCCGGACCAGCCTCTGGCAGTACTCCCGCCAGCCCCCTATGATGCCGAGACGTTGATGGATGTCAACAGGATTTGGTATGACCGCCCCCAGCCTGGGATCCGACGAGACCATCCCGGATTCAGGTGGGGGAGTGGTGGTACCCAGCCCCAGCAGCAGCCGTCAAGACAGGGAGGGCAGTACTCCCAGCAGAGAGATCACCACCAGCCGCAGCAGCAGCCCCCAGCATATCAGCAGCACCAGCCATCATCCTACGATCCTCGTCCCTATCAGCAGCAGGGACAGTCATGGAGACGTGAGCAGCAGGCTCACCCGGGATATCAGCAGCAGCACCCTCCATCCTACCCTTCTTACCCACCACAGCAGTTCCAGCAGCCTCACCCACAGAGAGGCCACCCGCCGGGCTCCCACGAGAGCCCCGCTTTGGATGACATCGCCCGCCTCCTTACGGACCAGCAGGCCACATTCCGACGGGAGATGGACGAGTTCCGCCAGGAGATGCGGGACCTGGTGAGAGGGAAGGCCGCCATACCAGCCCAGATAGAGCCGAATCCGAACAACCTCAAGAGGAAATCTGAGCAGGTAGTACATACTGAGTTAGCCACTCCTAGTGACCCATTTGATGATACATCTTCGGATCTATTTGATGCTGATTTTGTCACACTTAGGAGCGGTAGGACCCCAACAGGCGGCGGCGCCTCATCTGAGCTTCACCACGAGGACATCCCAGAGGCGCCACAGGAGGAGGAGAGCGGTACTGAGGCCGCTCCAGACGATGACGGTGGCACTGAGGCCACCAAGGATGCTGATCCCACCGGCGGTACTGAGGCCGCCACTTCACCAGATCCAGGAGGTGGTACTGATGCCACCCGTTCAGCCGAGCCAGCCCGCGGTACTGAGGCCGCACGACGTCTACCAGCAGCAGCAGAGCCAGCCCGTGGTGGTACTGAGGCCACCGGTGTTTGTACAGATAGAGATGATGTTTTTCCTCGTATTCCTGTATCTCGGAACTCTGTTGTGAATAAAGGAAAAGGTTTACTTTTTTCTGGTCCCACTATGGTGCATGATGTATGTGTGGATCCGATCCTTGAACCATCTAGGCCTTTTCCTAGTCCTTCATCTGCGAAGGACCCTGTGATCCCCTTCCCTAGAGCCCTTCAGATGGGGAAGGGGAAGAAAAAAGAAAATCCAAAAAAGAGAGAGCTTGAGGAGTTCAGCCAGAGCATGATCGATCGATTCCACATCCAGCTGACCCTCCAGGAGGCTTTGCAGCACATCCCCCTTCTCCAGCGATCTTTGAGAGAGAGGACTACAGTCATGAGGAGGAGGAGGAACCACACTTCCGAGATCCATGTGCTGACGAAAGCCACGTGCTTTGCGATCCAGAACCGACTGCCAGCCAAGAGGCCAGATTCAGGGCCCCGTATGTCAGATGCCAGATCAGTGAGCAGAGGTTCGACCGTACTCTTCTAGATAGCGGATCGTCGATCAACCTTCTTCCGGCAGCCCTTCTCGACCGCTTCGAGTTAGGCACTCTTCGACAGAGCAGGACAGTCCTTCAGTTCGCTGATCGATCCGTCAAGAGGCCGAAGGGGTTATTACGAGATGTTATCGTCACGATTCAGGGCCTGAAATTCCCCGTGGACTTCGTAGTGTTGGACATGGAGATCCCTGAGTCAGTGGCTGATACCCCCATCATCCTTGGTCGTCCGTTCTTGGCCACAGCCAAGGCGGTGACTGATCATGATAGCGGGAAGGTGTACTTTCGCGTCGAGGGCGAGAGTATACAAATAGAGACGGTCGAGGACTACAGAGCTAGATTCAGAGCCCGCTCAGATGCGAGTACAGACTCAGAGCAGCTGACAGACGCAGAGCCAGATATCCACCAGGACTGTGATTTTGTGATCACAGATGATGAGGCAGCTTGGGCAGATCTTGAGACACAGACCATCCTCTCACTTTCAGATACAGCTGATGCCGAGATGATAGCAGAGGAGAGTCTGGAGAGCACAGCCTTGGTCCAGGATACCATAGAGGCAGCAGAGCCGGTCCTTGATCACAGCACGATGTTTAGTGATGGTGGTGCTGAGGCCACCTGGTTTTCCGGTGGTACTGATGCCACCGCGGTCGATACAGATCCCTCGGAGTCAGAGTCTGATTGGGCCGATTGTGATGATCAGATGCCAGACCTGATTCTACCTGAGCCTACAGATGAGGAGGAGGTAGATGCAGAGCAGACCAGAGATAGTGCAGTTGAGCAGCCTTCTCCCGATCCAGTTTGCGAGAGTACGCTTTCACTTTTCCAGGCAGATTTGGCAGACTTAGCAGCTTTCACTCAGTTTCTTCCGCAGCCAGATTTGCCGGCACCCAGCATTCCAGAGCTGAAGCCGCTCCCTACTTCGCTGAAGTATCGATTCCTTGCGGGCGAGCCAGAGATGTACCCAGTCATCATCTCCGTCGAGTTGACTGGAGAGCAGGAATCCCGTTTGATGGGGGTTCTTGAAAAGAACCGCAAGGCGATCGGATGGAGCGTAGCAGATCTCCATGGGATTAGTCCATCAGTGTGCTCCCACCATATCTATCTCGAGGAGGGGGCGAAGCCGTCGCGTGAGTTCCAACGGCGTCTGAACCCCAACCTGAGAGAAGTGATGAAGGAAATATCGAAATGGTGGGGTGCATGTTTTATTTATCCCATTTCCGACTCCAAGTGGGTCAGCCCCTTGCATGTGGTGCCCAAGAAGATGGGCATCACGACTGTGATCAGTGAGTCGGGAGAGGAGATCGCTACACGAGTACCCACCTCTTGGAGGGTTTGTGTTGACTACAGGAGACTCAACCAAGCCACCAAGAAGGACCATTTCCCCCTGCCTTTTATTGACCAGATCATAGAGAGACTGGCAGGGAAGAGCCATTATTGCTTCCTGGATGGGTACTCGGGCTACAACCAAGTGGCCATCGCTCCTGAGGATCAGGAGAAGACCACCTTTACCTGTCCCTTCGGCACATATGCTTTTCGACGCATGCCATTTGGGCTATGCAATGCCCCTGCGACTTTTCAGAGGTGCATGCTGTCGATCTTCTCGGACATGGTAGGGGAGTGTTTGGAGGTCTTCATGGATGATTTCTCGATCTACGGCGACGGATTCGATTCTTGTCTTGACTGCCTAGATCGAGTACTCCAACGATGTATTGAGTATCACTTGGTGCTATCTTGGGAGAAGAGTCACTTTATGGTGACTCAAGGGACGGTGCTTGGCCACATCATCTCCAACAGGGGCATGGAGGTTGATCCGGCCAAGGTTGATGTCATTAGGAAACTCGCACCGCCGTCCAATCTGAGGCAGTTACGGTCATTTCTGGGGCACGTTGGATTTTATAGGAGATTTATTCAGGATTTCAGCAGGATTGCCCGGCCATTGACTGACCTCTTGACTAAATACACCGAGTTCCTTGTCGATGACAAGTGTCTTTCGTCATTTGCTACTCTCCAGCAGTGTGTTATTGAGGCTCCTGTCCTCCAGCCGCCTGATTGGTCTCTCCCATTCGAGATCATGACGGATGCCTCCGATTTTGCCGTAGGGGCAGTGCTGGGACAGAGGAGGGATGGAGTTCCATTTGCTATACACTATTCTAGCCGCACATTGGATTCCGCCCAGCGGAATTACACGGTCACAGAGAAGGAGATGCTAGCCGTAGTGTTTGCCCTGGATAAGTTCAGATCGTATATCATCGGATCCAGAGTGACTTTGTTTACAGATCACACCGCCATCAGGTACCTCATGGCAAAGAAGGATGCCAAGGCCAGACTGACTAGATGGATCCTTCTACTCCAGGAGTTCGACATTGAGATTAAGGATAAGCCTGGAGTCAAGAATGTGGTGGCGGATCATCTCTCCCGACTAGAGCAACCTGAGGATTCTGAGCAGATTGATCCTATTAGAGATACCTTCCCAGATGAGGCGATCCTTGCTATCGCCTCACTCCCATGGTATGCCGATATTGTGAACTTTCTCGTTGCTGGGAAAGTCCCACAAGATTGGCCCAGGCAGAGGCTTGAGACCTTCCTAGCGAAGGCCAAGTCTTACCATTGGGAGGATCCCATCCTTTACCACGAAGGAGGGGATAGCGTCTGGCGTCGGTGTATTCCTCAGGAGGAACACCATAGCGTCCTCACTTACTGCCACAAGCTTGAGGCAGGAGGACATCATTCTGGGAGGAGAACGACACAGAAAGTTCTCCAATCCGGCTTGTGCCGGCCTACCCTCTTCAAGGACTCAGATGAGTTCGTGAAGAGGTGTACTGACTGTCAGAGGATGGGCACTTGTGGACAGCGTGATATGATGCTGATGCAGCCCATTCACTTCTGTGAGGTTTTTGACGCATGGGGCATCGATTTCATGGGTCCATTCCCTAAGAGTCAGGGATTTGAGTACATTCTGTTGGTCGTAGACTATGTGAGTCGTTGGGTGGAGGCTATCCCCGCCCGAGCTGCTGATGCGAGGACAGTTTGCAGATTTTTGAGGAAGCATATCATCACGCGGTTTGGGGTTCCACGAGTTCTGATTTCTGATGGGGGATCTCACTTCATCAACGACCAGGTGAAGGCACTTGCTAGCGAGTTCGGCATCGACCATCGTGTTGCTACACCTTACCATCCACAGACGAATGGTCTAGCCGAAGTGTCGAATAGGGAGATCAAGACTATTCTGCAGAAAGTCGTCCGCCCTGACCGAAAGGATTGGTCACAGCTTTTGGACTCGGTCTTGTGGGCATATAGGACGTCTTTCAAGACACCTTTGGGCACATCTCCCTTTCGCCTCGTATATGGCAAGCCATGCCATTTACCTGTTGAGCTAAGGCACAAGTCACTTTGGGCAGTCACAGATATTTTGATGGATCCAGATGGTATGGGAGACCAGAGAAGGGCAGAACTAGCTGCCCTGGAGGAGCTTAGAGATGCAGCTTTCTCAAGCAGCCTACATTATAAGGAGAAAGTCAAGGAGTGGCATGATTCTCATATCAGCCACAAACATTTTGAGATTGTACAGAGAGTATGGTTGTTTGATGCGAGGCTTAGATTATTTCCAGGGAAGCTACAGAGCAAATGGAAAGGACCTTATCTGGTTCGAAAGGTACACGACAATGGTAGCATCGACATATCCGAGTTGTCTTCTGAGAGTACCTTTCGAGTGAACGGCCAGCGGCTCAAGCCATTTCTAGATCATGAGCTGTGGGTCGTTGATATTGCCCCTATTCATTTTGCGCGAGATGTGGTCTTTGACTCACATCTAATGCATCTCACGCCTGAGTTTCACTGATCTTCCGCTGTATATAGATCCAGATGTCCATATCATCACATTCTTTAGTCCCACATCCCTTTCTTCATCTTGTGATTACGCTATACTTAGGGTGCACTTTACCCTAAGTATAGGGGGGATGTGAGGCCTTTCGGGTATTTCTTTTGTTTCCATCTACCCCTGTTTTTGTTGCCTATAATTAGGGATATTTCACCCTAAGTATAGAGGGGTAGACCCTGTACATTCTGCACTCAGGTTTTCCCTTAGTATACAACCTGCTATACTTAGGATTACTTGATCCTAAGTATAGGGGGAAGACCTGAGTCCCTTTTGACTTTTCATCTCCCTTTTGTATAGCCTTTCTTTTCACTTCCCTATACAGAGCACGAGTTATGTCTTCTTCATCGCTCTTAACTCTGAGGACATCGTTCGAGCTAAGTATAGGGGGTGTGTATATATTTCATATATACTTTAGCCATAACTCGTACTTTGTGTGAGTTTGTTAATAAATAAAATGGCTAAAAACCACAAAAATTAAAAAAAAATTTCATGTACATAATCTTCTTTTATTTGCACATACATAGCTAGTGTACAGATTATTTTTGTAAAAATGATTTCAAAAATCTTTTGTGTAAAGCTTGTGTAAATATTTTTGTATCAAAATTATGTATATAGTACAAAATTTTTCCAAAATATTTTGAAAATCAAAAGTTTGCAAAAATCTTGTGTAAATGTGTGTAAATATCTTTTTGCAAAACTTGCACTTCATGCATCATCATTCATGATTTCAAAACATTTTTCAAAAATTTTGCATGATTGTAAAATGTGTGTAAATAAGCATCTTTTTGTACATATGTATATAGCTTTTCTGGATGATAGTTGACATTTAAATTAGCCTGGAATCAAATTGAGAAATGGAGCTTGATTAAGATCTTAATCCACCTAATTTCTAAGAGGAACCTTATAGGACTTAGGTTTAAGGCTTTTCAGGTCCATGGTGACTTAATTCTTTGAGTTCACTAGTCTATGATCACATGTCATCTCAATGAGCCTAAGTAGAGCACTTAACAACAACACATGACTCATATAGATTATGGCTTTACTTGGACAACCGCACTATGCACCGAGCTCTCTACGGATGAGGTGGTGAGGAGGCAGTCTTCCTTGACTTGGGGTAGCATATGAGGGTAGTACTTCTAGGCGGAACCTCTCTTCTTCTTATAGTGAAGGAAGTGCGTCTCAACTTGGTCTGGTTGCCATGAGGTCTAACGACGGGAGTTGTGGGTTGCAATAAAGCTTCAAAAGAGGTATAGTCTACTGGCTCAAGAGGAAAAACTCCTTGTATATATGCTGCACATGTATATATTGTATAGATGCACTCGAAAAAAAAATGTGCAAAAAGAAAAGAACTCCAAAAAAGTGGTGGGTCTGAGAGAAAATGATAATCCCATCGGAGTATGTATATAAGTGCAATAAGCAAAGCTTGGTTTCATGATCCACCTGTTGTAGCTTGCAGCAGGGAGACTTGGCTACACTGGTCAAGCTCCCAAGGGTACTTGGCTACACTAGCCTTGACCCATTCTCTTCTTCCCCCTCTTCTTGAGCCGGTTGAACTTGAACTTAGAAGGGAATACCCCGCTCCTCGAGGAAAGAGTGGCCAGATTGAGGTCATAGAGTTACCTTGTTGAGGAGGGTTGTCAAGTTGCCATTTCTGAGGTGGAGAGCTTAGACTTCACGCTCACAGGACAAGAAAAGATTCATGGTCTTTAGGGTTTGTGATTGATGACTTGTTCTGATCTGGAGCATTGAGGAGTCTTGATTATAGATTAGTGGAACTTAGAGGCTGTTAGGTTTTAAGCTTAAGTCTAAATAAGGTTCCGACACATTAATAATCCAAAGATCTGATTGAGCTCCATACCTCAATTTAATGAGGGCAAGTTTAATAATCAACCTTGATCCATGTACATCCTCTTTTTCTTTTTCTTTCTTTCTTTTTCACTTCTTTTTTTCAAATAAGTGTTTGCTAAGGGACTAGCAAGGTTAAGTATAGGGGGGTGATGAATACCCATTCATCACTCTTTATTCTTATATTTTAACTACAAAAACCTTTACAAATGCATGTAGATATGTGTAAATAGGAATAATTACCAAAAGCATGCATTGTGTAAAAACCTATAATTAGCATGTTTTTGTGCAAAAATAAAAGAATAAAGATTAAAAAGAAAAGGAGGGAAATATTTAGAATAAATATTGAGCAACCTAACCCAAGGGAGGGCTCAGCATGGGCCTGACCGCATAAAAGCTAAAGTAGAGGGAGATAGGGGCTCATGTGTAAATATTGGTGTAAATAAATAAGATTATATTTTCCTCACCCAAAAATATGCTTGTACATATTTGTACATATTTATAAAAGATAAAAACAAAATAAAAAGCTAAAAATCAAAAAGTTCAAAAATACCCTTTCACCATGTACATAAACCATACTCCTATATTTATTCAACCTTATAAATAAATAAAATTATTTTCTAAACTTTTTGTAAATATTCTTTGTTATATTTTGTAAATAAATAAAATAAAAAGGATCAAAACAAAAATCAAATAAAAATAACAAAAATTAAAAATGCAAAAATACATTGTACATATACCATGTATATAGATGTATATATCTATTTATTTTACCAATGTATATAAATAATAAAAATAAAATAAAAACACCCTTATATTCCTTACTTTATAATATAAATAAATAAAATATAAAATAGGAATAAAATTGTACAAAAATAATAATTAAAAATCAAAAATCAAAAGCCTACATATTGTATATATACCTATATATAGCTATATATTGTAAATACCTTATTTTTATTTCCAAAAATTAATTAAAAATCACCAAAAAATAGAAAAAAAATAAAATAAAAATATTTCATGTTTTGAGTTTTGGCTGAATCGGGCCCTAGCTACCTCCATTTGTCATCTTAAGATTCAGCCACGGCCTTCACCCATTGGCCCTGGGGGATGTTGACCGCCCGGTCAACTGACCCCCCCCAGGACCACTCTTCACAGGTTCGAGCACCGGACCTTCTTCTCGGATTTATACCCGCTCGACCCGATTCCCAATCACCCAAACCCCGGCTCCGTTTGACACTTTCCACATCCGACACCCTCGCCGGGCGTCAATCTCGGGGTCCACGCGCCACCGTGACCCTACCCGAGCTGTTCTTTTCGGATCCCCCCAACCTACTTAAGCGAGCTCCGCCACCAAATTCTTCCATTTTTGGCCATTTGCTTCGATTTCCAGTGAGCTCCAGAGAGAGAGAGAGAGGTGACAGCTTGAGTCTCGACCTGTCGCAGCGAGGAAAGGAGGCGAAAGCCACTGATCCGGCGAGTCAGCACCGCCGTGCTCCGCCCAGAGCAGGAGCTCGAGCCTCGGGCCGAGACAACCCTTGAGGCCACGACCGGGAGCTTCCCCAGCTCCAGCACAGTCTCCTCGACCACCCAGGTAGTCCCCTAGCCCCTCTATTTAGTCTAATTTCCATTTTGCCCCAAATCGCACCGCCGCCGTGTTTCGCCGATTCCGACCGCCTCACACCTCCATTCGATCATCGGAATCCATCTTCATCTCCGCCTTCCTTCCGCGCACCTTCTCCATACCCCCATCCAACCCAGCTCGCACAGGAGCTGGGGATTCGAACTCCTCCGTCCACCGCTTCGCCGGAGTTCGACCATATCGCCCCACCGGTCACCTCCACGACGCCTAACGGGGTCGAGGCACTTTGCCCTCAACCCACGAGTTTCCTGGTCTACCTTGCAGGTCATTGCGAGCCCATCTGAGGGCTCGAGTCATCTGGGCCAGGAGCTTCACCTCCGCCGACCTCGCCGGAGCCCTTCAGGGCTCGGCTGGGTCATCGGAGCCTACCAGCAGCTGCGGAGCATCATCGCGGACCTTCTCCGATCTTCAGAGGCAGCAGGGGAGGAGACCAGCGCTCGCACGAGGCCGGCGAAGCTCGCCGGCCGACTGTTCTTCCAGCATCTTCCCCGACCGTTCGATCGTCCTCGACCTCCAGTTCGTATCCAGACCGTTCACTTGAGGAGAGCCAGACACCGTCAGATCTTGGAGAGGCGATCAGGACCGTCCGTTGCACGAGGGGTAGCCTCCGAGCACCGCACCCGTTCGATCTCCCACGTGGCGTACCCTCAGCCGTCCGATCGCTGCGAGGACCTCAGCGTTGGCGTGCCACCCGTTCCCAGTCGTCCATCCACCCACGTGGCGCGCATCCATCGGGCGATTTAATAAAGGGTAATTTACCCTTAGGCCCTTCCTTATCTTTTATTTCATTTTAGTCCTGTAAATATTTTAGTCAGTTGTTTAGTTTTAGGGTATTTTGCATGTTGGACCTCGTACTTTAGCTATTTGCATTTATGCCCCTGCCTATTGTGAGCCACGTGCTTCGTCACGTGTTTTATTGGTGTATTTGCAACCTTAGTCCCTGTAGTTCTGGATGGTTCTTAATTGAATGAAATCTTTTTAGTATTTGCATATATGCCCCTGTGAATGGTTTTATTACGCATGTGCGTTTATTTTTGGGATATTTGCAGCTGAGGCCCTCGGACTTTTGGTACGTGTTACCAATTAGTCCCTGGAACTTAGTTTTATTACATAGAGGTCCCTGAGTGCCTCAGGCACGCGCCGCGCGCGTGACTTGCTGGGTATTTTGCACCGGGACCCCCAGAACTTAGGGTATTTGCACTTCAGTCCTTGTGCACAGTACCCTCTTGTGATTTTTGAATAAAATATCAAATCACCTCCAAATTCGATGAAAATTTGATACATGGCTCCTGCCATGTTGTAGGATTTTTGAGAATTTTTGAGGATATTTCTGAGTTTATTTGCTATTTTTAAAAATTCAAAAATCATCATTTTTGCTATGTCTAGAGTTAAAAACCCTAAAAAAATATAAAAACCCCTCTAAAAATTCTATAAAAATTAGGTACTGTTTATTTTGTGTTCCTTTATTTTCTAGCCAATTTTGGCTATTTTTCACTGATTAAAAACCATAAAAACTTAAAAACACCTAAAAACCCATAAAAATTCTATTAAATAATCTAAAAACCCAAAAACAATAATTTTGGTACTCAAATTTTCCTTGTTTTACCTAGTTTACAGGAAAAATACCTCCAGGCCCTTTTGAGGTTCTTAGATATTTTATCTAGGGACTTTAGGCTTGGTTGGACAGTACCTTGTTTCTTTGCTACTGTTTGATTTTTAGAAAATAAAATACATATCAGAAAAATTCCAAAAATTAACCAAAAACACTAAAAAACACTAAAAACATAAAAATATTTTTATTTGAATTTTTGCTTGATTTTGGACACATTAAATAATTAGCTAAAGTGTGATTTTTTGTGTTTCTTTTGTTTTCTTCACTTATTAAAAATCCAAAAAAATATAAAAACAATTAAAAATCACTAAAAATATTTTGTCTTTATTTTATTTCATTTTTACTACTTCGTAGGCCTTTGGCAAACCCGTGCTCCTCGAGTTCGACCCTGGGTGCTATACCAGGTTAAACTCATAGCTGGACCGCTATCTTCGTGCTTGATTGATTTTTTTTGTTTCGAGTGGTCTGATATTTTTCTTGATTGACACAACCGAGTGATTGAGGTCGCAACGACCGTCTCAGTTAACTGATTACCTTAGTCGCTCGGGTTTTTGTGTCATCAAGTCGCTGTGAGGGGAATGGTGCTGTACAACTTCTCAAACATCCCCCTTAAGGATGTGTACAAGGAGTGAAGAGGTATGCCATTCTCCTTCATCGTGAATATATCATGGTGAAATTGTAACATCTTGGCCTCATTTCGCACCTGAGAATATGTAGCAGCCAGAATATCCCACATCGCCTTGGTAGTGGGTTGATGGAGGACATCATTGGCAATCTCCATCGACAGTGTTCCTGACAACTAGACCTTTGCATACGAATCATCAGCCTCCCACGAGGCATATATCCATGTCTTCTCTGCTGGCTCATCCTCGGTAAGAATGTGCTTTTTACCGTTCGACTTCATGAGACTCATGAACCACATCGCCCAGAGCTCATAGTTCGACCTGTCCATCTTAACTATTGGTGCGGGACCTTTGAACGCGTCTATGGAGAGCATATCAACCTTTGATTCTGACATATTGCTGTCGAAGAAGAACTAGGGTATGTAGACGAAGTGATAGATGTCTACACAAAATTCAAAGGATTCGAGTGCGTATGTAGACTTTACGCACCCAAATCCATATATCTGGAGGAAGAGACGGCTACGATCAAGATAGCAAGAGTCTGGCTACGGCACGCCGGAAGATGAAGACGAGGTGGTGGGGTAGGGTGTTACGGCGGCACTTGGAGGGGACTCCGGGGGGGGTCAGGCGGTGCTGGGATGGACCGGGGGGAGGGGGTGTCTGGCGGTGACGGGAGGGACCCGGGGGGTCGGACGACGATGGGAGGGACCTGGGGGGGGGGGGGGGTCCGGCGGCGATGGGAGGGACCCGGGGAGGGTCCAGCGATGATGGGAGGGTGGCCCGGGAGGGGGCGGCGGCGACGGAAGAACGAGAGGGGGGCGGCGGGTGGGGAAGCCCTAGGGCTCTGTTACCATGTTGTGAGAATAGAGTTATCTATTATTCAAGGGAACCCTAGGCTCTCTTATATAGGGAGAGACCTCAAGGGTAAAATACAAAGTAGTCCAGAGAAAAATATAAATGACGAACGTGTACATAACATATAATAATATCTATCTCTACAATATCGAAGCAACGATCTTATATTGGTGTTCTAACCTAACTCCCACCGCCAGCCATGCTTACTCAGGCCCTCCCCTCTCTCTAGGGTCCTACGTCTGGCTTCTCTCGCCTCCCGCACATGGTTGCAATGCCTCCATCACATGAGTTGATGCTCCAAAGGCTCATCTGAGTCCTAGTGTGCGACTGTTGTAGTCCTACGTCATCATCGATGCCAGCCCAACCCTCGAACGCCTACTGCACCGTCCTAGAAGCCCCATGCTATCGCTTGGTTGTCGCATGTAGCCCTCGAGCACCTCCAATGTTGCCAATGTAGTCCCCCAACGCCTCCAGTGCCCCCAGAAGAGACGGATAAAGACTATGGCACATGGTTCGGAGACATCTAGCAGGCCATTACTTGGATGACCAATGGTATCGAATCACACATTGTTGCGAGTCTACACTACAAGGACACGGCCAAGGAGATGTGGGATGGCCTAGAACAAACCTACTCCCAGAAGAGGGTCAAGTCGCAACTAGCCGACATATATATATATATATATGCAAATATGTTCACATCTCAGGGTGATTTGACTCTTGTCGAGTACTAAATGCATCTCACCAGCTTATACGAGTAGCTTGTGATTTTTCAGCCTACCTGTTGTACCAAACAAGTGCAGGGGGATCTGATTGGTAGGTGTATCACTTTCTCGTTGGCCTACATTGTATATACCAAGCAGTGAAGAAGCAGTTCCTAATGTCTGATACTCTGCCATCGATCAAGACTATATTTCGTCGTCTTTAGAAACTGGAGACAATTCCTGGACAACTTTCTACTTTACCTCTCGCAGAGAATTCTGCCCACTTTGCATCATTTGGGTTTAAAAGGAACATTAGGAGATTAGTAAGATTGTCAAGAATTTATTTTAGTATATCAAAACATATTTTTCTGTTTGTGTTCAAATTATTCGAATTGACAATGCTCTTGAGTCACCCCATAGGTTGACATTATTCTTTGTTTCTCAAGATATAGTACATCAGACATCATGTCTGTATATCTCTCAACAAAATGGGGTAGCTGAAAGGAAGCTTAGACATTTCTTGGTATTTCTCGATCTCTACTCACTCACATTAAGGTTTCCAAGTGCTACTAAGGGGATGCCATCCTTACTACTGTCCATCTCATAAACATGGTCCCGTCTTCTACCCTATAAGGGACACTCCTTTCTCTCTACTGTACCCAATAAATCTCCATTCCCGTTACCATTGATAATTTTTCGTGTATTGCATTTGTCCATAACTTTCATACTACTGGCAAGTTATCATCTAGGGATATCAAGTGTGTCTTCCTCGATTGCTCTCGCATTCAGAATAGCTATAGGTGTTGTGATCATGTTAGGCATCAGTAGTATATTTCTACAGATGTCACTTTTTTTGAGCAGGCTAGCTTCTTTACATAATCAATTAGATCAAGTGCAAAGGCAGAATGGCCCAACCCACCTGTGAGATCACCTGGCTTGTCTCCTTCATATAGGAACTTGGACTTCCTGCTAATACTCCCGTATATTTATACTATGATAACGAGTTTGCTACTTATATTGCTGCCAATCATGTATTTCATGAGCGAACTAAGCACATGGAGGTTGACTGTGACTTCATTCATGATGTTGTACGAGGAGGAAAGATCACCACTCCGCATGTCTCCATAGATTGCAGACATATTCACAAGGTGCTATCGAAGAAACGTCTCTCGTGGTTGATTTCCAAGTTAGACATGATCGATAGATATGCTCCAACTTGAGGGGGAATTGCAATCATGTTCACATTATATAAGAACCCCTAAACCCATAAAATAACATACAACAATTCATTCTCTTCTTTCTCCATAGGGTGCAAAGCAGACATGGCAGTTTATCACATTACCATAATTTTTTTTCCTAACATATGAAAAGTGTAACTGCGGTTCAATATATATGGATGTTTCAGTGCTACTCCAATCAGTTGACTATTATATAGTCGTCCATTGAAACTTAGCTATTACGTGGTTAGAAGTTCTACTATGTCCATGCCCTCCTTTTTGCCTCATCAACAATAATAAATTTAATGCATTTTTAATAAAAAAGGGAGATCGCTCTGATATAATCTTCGTAATCCCATCCACTAGACCTCGAGGACGACATTGATTTTTGAGAATGTTTACTATTTTTGTACTGTATTTCCCAGTGTTTTTGAAACCAGACCGGACCGGCCGGTTCAATCGATTCGGTTCGATTATTCAAATTTTAATCAACCCGTTCGGTTCAACTTATTTTTTATCAGGTTTAATGATGTTCAACTGAAGTTGATCCACATTTAATTTTTAAATTATTTAAATTTTTTGTTGGTAGCGGGAGTTGAACCCATGACCTTTAATTACCTATTTCAAACTTCCAACCAACTACACAAACAAACTTTTTGCATGTATTGAGTTTTAAGTATAATTAAACTATTATCATGTTATAGAGCATCTAGTCCAAATAATATATATATATATGATATGTATGATATTTGATGGTGTATAAAAAAATACTTTATGTATAGTGTGAAATATATACATTATCTATGTGTTTTATATATATCTCAAGTATATTAAGTGTATATTATATATTTATATTATTTCATTTCGGTTTGATTAGCCGGTTCGACCACTTTTTTTTCACCGGTCCAGTTTAATCCGATTTTACATAATGATGACATAATCATCTGATTGAACCGGTTTGATTACATGGTTCGATCCGATCCGACCATTTCAACAAGGTTTTCGGTTCGGTTTTAAAAATCTTGATATTTCCTACCATGTGAATAGAAATAAAGGTAGAAACAGAACAAGAGAGCAATAATAAACTTGTCAGCAGAGGATGTAACAGAATAATACAGCAGTTGATATATAAACATTATAGTGGTTTTTCTTTCAACAATTCCATATCTTCTGGGGTCTGTTTGGTTGCCAGGGTACATCGGGGTACGCTAACATATCCCTAGCTCCAACCGTGCATTCTTGGATTGGGATAATTTGTATTGACCTACAATTTGTTTGGTATAATGGTTTTTAAACATGTTCAAATACATTTATTAATATAAAAAACATATTATAATCATTAAAAATTTAATATAACACATAATCAATGTCATATCACGTCAAAATTATCATTCCAACCCTCCAAACATCTACTGTTCACATGAGGATACACCAATCCAGCCCAACCTAGTAACTAATCAGGCCTCTAAGGAGTGGGGGATAGTCAATGTAATGACGGGGAAAAGATAGGAATGGATTTCTCATATAAAATCGATTGCAGACAAAACATGAAGTTGACTGTGCACGGTATGTCAAAATTTGAACTATGATCGCATGTAATATATCCAACCATAGAAAAATCAAATCACAGATTGAATTGCAGAGAAAACATAAAGTTGATGGACATGAGAGTACGTAGAGTGCATGGAATCCACAGCAGACCTCTGCATTATTGTAAAGGATCCGTGGGATTTCGTGCGAACCGCTCGATCAAAATCGAACGATTCACGGTGGGTGTGAATCTACAGCAGACCTCTGCATTACTGCAGAGGATCCGCTTCCTATAATCAGAGCATATTAATGGCAAATTTTCCACATGGAGGGGGGCTAACCCCAATAGCAAGCTCACCTCAAGAAAAGTTTGTTATAAGATCAACATAATGCATTCCTTTGTCATCAATATTAAGAGGATAGTAAATTTATTTGTTCTTTAGTTGAGGCCCGGAGAGCATAACAAAGTCTCATAAGTTTTGATTTATATTGGTTATACAACAATAAAGCCTTTTTTCACATTAAGTAGGGTTAGTTATATTGATTTCTTTGCCTCCATTCAGATATATTTTGGATCATTCTCGGACTTTGATACAAAAAATTAAGATCCCTTCGGATAGTCCGCATTCCAATTCTTCTTGCTTCTTCCTCGTCATCTCTTAGTCGTCTCAACTACCTCTTTGTTCATCCTATTAATCGCTTTACCTTCAATTAATCTCACGTCGGTTATCTTGTAATCCCATACCCACGTAATTAAAACATACTGTCAATTAATTCACCTGCATGTAATTAGTTTTATTACATGATATAATTAATTTGATAATGAGGAGAAGATTAATATAATCATCCCTAGGCCCTATCCTTATCCCCTACCTTCCAACTTAATTTCCTCCGATTCCAAAACCATGCACCCTTCTGATACCTTCCACTCAATTAGATTTTTTATCTTCAAATTCATTTATTGGTATCCAATCAAGTTGACTTATTCTCACACATTGAAAGCGGATGTAAATATATTGTTTTGTGCATTTCCTTTTCTTCTCATGGTGTCAATTCTTTTATTGCATCATCTAACAGATGTTATCGTAATATGTACAAGATATCGGTTCCCATATCTATTTCCATATCTAAGTATATGTTTGTGATTTTCAATATCGATATATGTTTTCAATATATGTTTTCATATTTGTATCCGTATTTTTAAGTATAAGGAATGGCAACACACGTATATGAATAGGTATCCAAATTAACATCATTAGATTCATTGCTTATTGTTGCACTTCACTCGGGTTCGTTTGGTTGCAGGGTTGGGCAGGGTTGGGTTGGATTGGGGTACCCCTGTCAATAGTAAAGCGCGATGAGGATTGGGAGGGTTGGAAAGAGGGATATTTCGGGTTGGGCCAACCCAACCCTGCCCAACCCTGCAACTAAACGAACATGTTCACTACTTAACCCTCTTCCATGCTATGTACAGTCCCCCATCTATCGAAGGACCATCATATCTCCACACAATCTTGTGCCTTTTCAATGCGACCATGTCTCTCATATCTCCACACTATTTATGGTGAAAGGTAAAAATAACCAATACAACAAAATGAGTCTTGACATAATTTGGAGCTTGTCATTACATCAGTTAAACATATAACATATTTTTACTGTGAAAATTGGTATATTCGAAATTAGCAATGAACGTTCATTGTTGCTGGGTCACTAGTGGTAGTTCAAGTAGCAATGATTAATCGTGATCTTTTTCATTAAAATTTGCAGTTGTTATTGCTAAAATAACAATGATTAATATAAAATTTTGATGACATGGATAAATGATAACCATTGCTAAGAGGCAAGATTCATAAAATCATTTCATTTTTATTATATCAGCCCTTCAATATGGATGAAATATATCTTAGGAACTAGACACATTGTTGTACATGTTTAGGGACTAATCATTTTAACCACAATTTTTATGTTGAAATGAAAAACTTGCGTAATTTGTAGATTTTTTTGAAGATGAAGAAATATTTTAAGCACAACTATATATCGTTTTTTAGTCAAATTGATACAGCATTTCACCGGATTTTTGCCTCATACGTATAGCAAATTATAATATTGTAAGGTTTTCTTAACATCAATGTAATATATAGTATAGTACCCCCTCTAACATAAAATCCTAGGTCCGTCACTGGTCTCAGCATCTCAAATATCGCATCTTCGAACTGGTGCATCAACCGACCTCCTTTGCAAATGATCAAACTACCTTAAGCGGTTTTGTGTCAACTTATCTTCTATTATAGTCACAACAACTTTTCTTCTGATCATATAATTCTGAATATCTTTCGTGTATGAATACACATCCATCATCGCATTTTCATTTCTACTACTGTCAATCTCAACAAATATCTATAATTTACATGCCAACATTCATATCCATATAATGTAGCAGGTCTTATGACTACTTTATAATTCTTTCCTTCAATTTTTAAAGGAACTTTCTTATCACATAGAACAATAGGGTTCCTCTCTACTTTAACCAACTACATTTATTCCATGAGTAACTTCTCCATCGATTTATTTTTCCCTCATGTTGCAAAATAGATCCCACGTATCTAAAATAATCCTTCTTTTGATATTATCTTCTCCAATCTTCACCTCTATTCCTTCACCACCGCTTTCATCAAATGTACACTCAGTATATTTAGTCTTAGATCTACTTATACAAAATCCTTTAATCTCGAAGGTATGTCTCCAAACCTCAAGCTTCTCATTTACTCAATCTCTATTCTCATCAACCGACACAATATCATCGGGAAACAACATACATCAAGATATCTCATCCTGAATGTGACTAATCAACTCGTCATTTGTATTGGTTGTACAATAAAAAAATCAACAAATGAACCGTCTGGTAGAGCGATTGCTTTTCAGTAGGAACATTAGTTTGTTCTACTATTTTGCTTAGGCAATGCTCGTTTGAGAGATAGGAGGCCCTTTTCTCTTATTCTCTCAAAATTTATGCTTCTCTGAAGATAGTCAATGCATGGGCATTGGAGTGAGGGATAGGGTTTGATCCTCTGTCGCTCCATCATCAACCTCTCATGTCATAAATATACGAATAACTACCACTTATACTACAATTTTATATAATATAACTAACTTCTATCCCGTATCCCTTCTTATTCAACTGAATGAAGTATAACAAATAACTGCCACTTATCCTCTTTATCCCATAGAAATCTATCCCCGCGAACGCACTAAAATGAGAGATACAATAGCTTGATTTCTCCTTGTCCTTAAGATGCGCTTCACACTAAAATATTAGGAAGACATACGTGGAAATACGGTGATAAAAAACAAAAAAATGGTGCTATCATATCTTCTCACCCCACCAATCCGCTAGCCTCGTTCAATACCGGATGCAAATGGCTGGATATAGATACGAAAATGGTGCTATCATATCTTTATTCATTTTTAATTACAAATGTGGACGTGGATACATATATTGGTGAATATGATAACTATGTTATCGCGTCTTTAAAAAATGAATACAGATGCAAAATGTATACGAAATGAATATAAATAATATTAGAACTATTCTATAGAATAATTTAAATATGCAAGCATTAGATCAGGGTGGAGCTAAGGGTGTTCATGGTAATTGGATCAGACGGATATCTGATCCAATCCTCATCATGGACTCATCAAATTTCTCGTTTCATGTGTTCCGCTTTGAGAAGCCAAAGGTGTAGTTTTTATTTTGACTTTATTGGCATCAAATTCACCAATGGGTACATATACATACTTCCGCATCGAGCCCAGGGGCTAAGGATGAAAAATATGGATATATCCGTGTCCGATCCATCACCGTATCTGTTTTATATGGATTTTGATATATGCATATGTATTCGTTTTAAAATCGATACATATATTATTTTGATATCCCCAAACATCTCATATCCGTATATCCGTTTTCATATATAAATATAAATGTATATTTATTTTTAACCATGTATAACATAATTTTATACCTTCTTCCATTATATTTGGTATAATTTTTCTGATATGAGCACATTTAATATATTTACATCATGTATTTTCCATTCGATTCATATATAAGGTCAATCTATAAAGTATTTCTAATATTATTTGTATCTGATCAGTAACTGATTTACATCTGTATCATTTGTTGAAGGATATTGTAATATACTCTTAATATCCATCAATATCCATATCTGAATCTCTATTCATATTTAAAAATGGATAATGATAATGTAATACTTATATCTGTATCCGCATCCGCCTGTTTGCATCCCTGCTCGGTTATCTGATTCATCGATATGCGCAGATCGATACCGTTATCTCGCTCTTCAGAATCCCTCGACGGACACTAATCCTACATGTTCAATAATCACACTTTAATATTGGTTAAAATTGATAGGAAGATCGAGATAAATAGAACATGGGTGTTTTTATTTTTAAACATAATAGCAACATTTGTATTTTTTGACCTATTTTCGTCATTTCCATTTTAACACAAATCCCTATTTTGAAACTTGGAACTTATTGGCTTGGATATGCGGATACCCATGTATAATCCGATATCCTTTTCACAAAAAAGGTATCCGACCTAATGAAGACTTGTTTTGATTGGAGTAGGTCGACCCGTTGATCGGATGTCATGGTTCGAATCGGTAAAGATCAAGCGGAGCGGGTTTTCCCCCACGAACACCCCTACAAATGACATCATTTAAATACTTTTACGAACATGTTGAGCTTAATAAGTGTGCACGACTATCAAGTTGGATGGATCCATATATATTGACTCTAAACCAATTCACATCCAATACAATTTTCTGGGTCGAGTATCCATTATATTTTGACCCGTGAGATTTGGAGTTCCAACATAGCTATAGTTGGATACCCATGAGATTGACTGAATGCGGAAAGCTTTTCACTGGCAGGCAATCATGTTTTTCACAAGATTTCTCGTTACTCATGCCAGCATTCTCACATCTATTTCTCTAGGTCTTATCACCAAAAAACTTCCTTGATTAACATAACATCCTGCTAGTGACACAAAAAGTTTGGTCTCGTCGCTTCGATGGATCACTTGAGCCCTGATACATTTTCAGTGTAATGAATCCCTACCAGTGAGTGATGAATCGAGAATCCGGTCCTTTAAGAGTGCGGAATTAGCAATAAGAACGTTGCAGTCGGGCTGGATTCGGTCCATCAAAGACCATCTAATAAAATCAGATGGTCGTATATATATTTTTTACTTGGTAAGTAACCAGGGTCGAACTCAAGGGCACGAGCCTCTCTCGTGATTATTCAGACTTTTATCGATTTTAAGCCTGGAGGCTGATTGGAGACAGCCCACTTGACCAATTTGCCATTAACCCATTGATCCTGATGAAGGTGGGAAATCTCTATTTCTCATTCACAAATCCATCCTTGTCTATGCTGCTCACTCTCAAGCGTCAAGTTAGAGAACAATAGGTCAAACAATACACGAAGACAGGACGATGCATTAAAGAAACATGAATCTATGCATTTTTTATTTTATTTTTAATCATGCAAATGAATGAAATACAATGAAAACATGTCCTAAATCATAAATACTTGAGCCATCAAAATACAAGTCAAATCAAGGTCAAATAATAAAGCACTCTTCATTCATGTAAAAATTAGGCACGAGAATCATAGAAATCAAGACACTTGACAAATAAAATAACACATCAAATTTCATCGTGTCAAATTGAAAAGACAAGCATGCTAGAGAGTTTCAAAATGCCACTAAAATCGTCTCAATCGGAGTTACGACGCTCAAGATATGCATAAAAGAAGACAAGGGCATAACTGTAAGAAAACATGAAAGATAACTACAAACAGGTCCCTGGGAGGGACTAAAAAGCAACTAAAAATAAGCGTGAGGCCTTCCCTGTAAATATTCCCCACGTGTGGGGGTATTTTTGTAATTATTCAAACCCGCAAGAGGTCGGTTGCAAAATACCCCAGGCGCGCGTGGACAACACGTGACTCCAGGACCTATCTGCAATTCTGAAGACGTTCATGGGCTTGTATGAAATTTTTCCAGATCGCACGCGCAAGGCACGTGGTTTCCACGGTCGGTATAGCTCTGAGGCTCGAAGGCAGCTTCGGATAGGCTCGGCAGAGGCTCGGAGCTCTAGAGAGGCTCGGGATAGGTTCGACAGAGGCTCGGGGCTCTGGAAAGGCTCGTGATAGGTTCAGAACCCCCAAGCATGCTGGTCTGGTAATGAGGTTCGGAGAAGAGCGGACGCTGACATGTGGACCATCGGGAACCGTCAGATCTCGAGGATCCGACGGTACCTGTAGGCTGCGCGAGATGGCAACGTGAAGTCTGTTGAGTCGTTGGATGAGCTACGGGAGAACGCATCCAACGACTCCTGCTACTCCTTCCTCCTCCTCTTGGCGGTGACTCATTCTGAGCTCTCGCGAAGGAGCCCAAGCCCCGCTGCTGGTTCTTAGACACGGTGGACCTCCCCGGAGCTCCATTGAAGTATGTAGAGGTAGCTGGGAGCTCGGGGAAGGCGCCAAACCTCCTGGATCCGGCCATCGGAGCTCGGATGACGGCGACGACGTTGATGAAGTACGCTTCGATTGTACTCCAGCCATTATATGATTTGAAGACCTGCATAGTTAATACAATAGCCGAAGCGTGCAGTGCTAAGTGTAAGCGAGGTGGAATGAAACGAACGGCCATGATGGGGCGAAGCAGTGGCGGCCGAGGGTCTTCTCCGGCGAGCCCGGAGGTGTTGGGTCGAAAGTGGTTAAGGGCTATGGAGGACATGGATGATGGCCGGAGGTGAGCGCGTGAACGGGGGAAGTGCGATGAAGCTAAAAAGGAGATGTATTGAAGGTGATAGTGCGTAGAATAACCTAATTAGATGCTAGAAATTAGAGGAAAAAGACAAAAGGATGTCAGAGGCTTACCTGAGCTATGGCGGGGCAAAGGCCTGGGCTTGAGGTCCTTGGAGAACCCCTGGGTCGTCGCACGTGTTGGTCGGCCGGTCCAGCGAGCTCGGGCGGGGCTTGAACCACCACGACGCAACTGGGTAGTTGCGGGTCTCACCGGGGGTTTTGGGGTCGTCATCGCTCAATCCTAACTCCTCCCCCTGTCACATGGAGGAGGAGGAGGGTTGGGCCCTTCCCCTCGTGAAGGTGGACCTTTGTGACAGGCAGAGAAGATGATGTATTTATCGAGTGAAGATGGTAGTTTCGGTCAAGATGGTCATGATTTGAGGGGGGGATATGGCGTGAGTGGAAGGGCGTCGTGGAGTGCGAGATGACCAGCGAAGATGAAGGACGAATGGGGAAGATCGCGGGGTGGTCGGTGAGTGGAGATGGTGGATGGAGACGCGGAGAGAAAAGGAAGGGGGAAGAAGGTTCGCGAGATGGCGAACATGGGAGAGAGGGCCAGCGGGAGGTTGATGATGAAGCTCTGGCCGTTGGATCTTGAGATCCAACGGCTGACAAACAAGCGCTAACGAGTGGTTGAGATTAGGTCTAAGGCGATGCGGTCTGAGAGTCTTGGGCGCACCACGTGTCATGATAAGATCGAAGCGTTGGCGGACGGACCAGATCTCAGAAGGAGAATGATCAGAGGGTTGAGGACGTGAGTGAAGTGAGCGGCTAGGATGGCGAAGATCGGGCGGTTCAAACGCCGCCACGTGGCGTACGGAGGGAAAGGCACGAACGGGCGGCTGTGATGAGGTTTTGAGTGTGATCGGACGGCGGGGTAAAGAGTGTGCATGGAGATCGTGGAACCGTTGGATCAAGAATAGATCCAACGGCAAGGGACGCGGGCGGACAGTGCAAAGGGGCCGGGCCACGTGGCTCAACCAGAAAGGGCCACGTGGCCCAATCAGATTATTAGAAGTTAGAAATTGAAATATGAAGGGGAAAATGGCTGAATTTAAGAAAACTCATAACATGAAAGTTGTAGATCTCGATGAGATCTACAAGTTTTACGTTGACCAAAAATGGATATGAGGTCATTTGAAGATACAAAATATTTATGAGGGTATTTTTAAGGCTAAAAACACCACGATTTTTAATTTTGCGATTTTTTTGTGATTTTTAATATAATCAATGACTCTGATAATTACAAGACTTTATCTGATTTTTATTGACACACAATTAAGAAAGGGGTTAAAAAGGAAAATTAAGCAGATGAAATCATGTTTCATCACCCCCTATACTTAAACTATGCTCGTCCTCGAGCATCAAATAAAAAAGAATGAACTGGATAAACCCCCTTGTGCATGTGAGTACAGGATCCAATCTGTTCAAGTCCACTTAACTTTAGAGGTCCAAAATTTTAGAGCTCGACCCAACCTTAATCAAGAGGCACCCAATTCCTCGAGTTATCCAGACTCTCTTTGATGTACATATAGACTAAGGGTATGATATTTAGTGTTGACTTTGTTTCACGAGAGTAGAGTCAAAACTTCACCCAAGGTCTTGGACCGAGAAACTCTCCTAAGGACCCAATCCTCAACACTAGGGAATAAATCAAATCTTGCATTCAGTCCACCGTCTCTTTAGTTGTCAGACTTAAAATTGTAGATGGAAGGCCAGTAATGGAGGGCATGGGATTGTGTCATTTCTTCTCTCCCTCTCATTGGAACAAGGATTCTCTCTTAGTGCCTTATTACACAACATATTTTTTGGTGTTGATTAGTGCATCCGTCAAGAGAAGTTGGAGCCGTCTGCACTTGTTTTCCTGGGAATACACCGGGTTGTGTCTTTTTTGAGTACCTATCGTACCTTCTACACCCAGACTTATAGCATTTATGATGCAGAGCTCTTTTTTGGTGCAAGCCCGACTCCTGGTCCTAATAGCGGTGGTCCAAGTGGACACTTTAAAATGGTTGAGAGCGCTCGCATTTGGTGGAAGCTCTTTGATATGTAACTTTGTGGAATGAGAGCTTCTCATTGACATTTCATTGATTTGTAGTATTTTTAGCTTGCTCCACTGCTTTTACCAAGAGTTGACGCACACTGATCAACATTTTTATTTATTTCACACCCTGGCACTTAGGTCAATGTCAAGAGATTAGTATAAGAACCAAGTTCTCATACTGGCTAAAATTGATGACACTCAGGTTTTATGAAGCCTTCAAAGATTTTATCCCATCCTCGAGCATCATTAGATCAAGTCCAGACTCGAATCCCTCATCCCAGTCCCTCAAGTGAAGAGTCAACTCATCTCATCGAAACCGTAGTCGTGCATGTGATGTGTTGATCATATTCTTATGGTCTGAGACTAAGCATGAAATATAGCATGCAAATCTAGAAATCTAGGGGAATGTGGATGATCAAGTCTAAGACCCTGATGGCTAAGGCTGGTTAACCTAAAATCTCAAGTCCTCATAAACTATGTTTCCTTGAACATTTCAGATCCTGGGTGTAGTGTGATTGTAGAGGATTAATCCAACTCCTTCATTTACAAACACATTTTTTTACTTCAAGAGATATTATGACTGCCTAAACTTAATTAAGTAGATGCATCTGCATTCAGCCGGCATGGGTGTAAGTACAAGCCTGAGCCTGTTGCTTGAGTACGGGGCCTTACGCGATGTCCTCTAAACCACCTACTCTGCTAAGGGCGAACCCTCACTGAACGTGGCTACTTATTTGGGATTAGTAGTCACTAATGACTCTTAAAAGATTTTTGGATTTTTCTCATTTTTATGGAATTTTAGTTAAAGGTTAGAACACATGTTAGACCCAACTTCCCTTGAAATCAAAAAGAGAACTTCAATACCATGTCACACAAATAAAAAATTTCAAAATATTTTCAAAAAAGATTTTTCAAAACAAGGGAAACTCATTTTTCAAATCATTTTGAATTTTTTTATAAAAATAGTGTAACATAATATAGAAAGCCGTGAAAACCAATGAGACCACTTAGTTCAAGGAATTTTTACTTTAGCCAAAAAATTTGTATATTTTTCAAAATTTTCAGATTATAGCTAAAGTAAATATACAGTATATACGGTATACCCCCCTATACTTAAACTTTGCTATGTCCTCATAGCACTAGATGATACAAGACCATAGATCCATTTAAATATAGAGAACTATACGGGAACTAAGGAGGGCTCCCCATATACTTAGGTTAGAAATAATCTAAGGCAAGGAAAGATGAGTAGAGAAAATCACAGGGACTCGGGTCCCCCCTATACTTAGGCTGAGATTAGCCTAAGTATAAAGATGGATATTTAATGTTGCGAGAGACCCAAGGTGAACGAAGAAGAAGGATGGATATACAAGTGAGTGGATGAATATGCGGAGATTAATGGAGTGTCTAAGGCTCTAGGGAGGGTGTCGGAGCAAACATGGATCAATCAAGCATGCAACACACTTCAATTTCACCAACTCACACATGAAATAAACAGATGTTGGTTTATTATCTTGTCAGTTTTATTGGTGATTAAAATATTTTATCTTTACGCGAAAAAATGCTAAGTAAAATCCACTGCGTAAACGAGGGTGTTGCTCTTCCAAAACAATATTTTACTCCATTTTAGGTTGACTTGCAATTAACAACCCCAATTATTTAAGGTTGTCACTGAATTAAGGTGAGCACATAAATCAAGCATTCATCGTCTACCGTTCATTCCCATTTTCCATTAACCTGGTGATCAAGCCAGGAGGGGAAACAGTGAAAAACCATGTATTCGATAAAAACCGTGATCTAGGCTAAGCGATAAAAAATGTAGTGACTTGACAAAAATACTTGAAAACTTGGACTATTTTGAAAACCAAAATAATATATATGCAAGTCGATCAAAAGCCGCACTAACATGCTTCTATTAGGGGGAATAATCTCTTTTAAATTGGGTTAAGTGAGGATGCTATGTGCGTCTTTATTTATAGTGTGTCCTACCTACGAACAAGCACATGAAAATTTAAACGATGAAATAAGCTCGAAGAGCTGCGTGCCTGGTCCTAAGTCAACACTCAAGTGGGGACGATCCCCACACAACCACATTCGTTCATTTCCAATAGCAAGTCTTCGATCGAAGACCGCTGTAAAGACGATTATGACATGAAAAAAATGATATGCAAAAATGATACTTTTTTTCTTTTTCTCTTCGACTTGCTCCAATCATGCTTTTGCGGCTCCTCGCAGCGGGAAGCACATGCTCCTCGCCTCCTTGAACAATCAAGGGCCCTGTCACAAAAGCAAAGGTTAGAGATCAATCGAGAAGAAAAAAATTTATAATGCAAAATGAATGGACAATTTGACCTATATAAAAGAAACACTTAATTAGATACATAAAAATCCGAATAATACAAGAAATGAGCAGTGTCCCCAGCAACGGCGCCATTTGATGAACCGAGAATCCGACCGTTTAAGAGTGTGGAATTAACACTAAGAACGTTGCAGTCGGGCTAGATTCGATCCATCAATGACCATATAAAAAATCAGATGGTCGTATATATATTTTTTACTTGATAAGTAACCAAGGTCGAACTCAGGGACACGAGCCTCTCTCGTGATTATTCAGACTTTTATCAATTTTATTAAGCATTGAGTTAGAGAACAATAGGTCAAACAATACACGAAGACAAGATGATGCATTAAAGAAACATGAATCTATGCATTTTTTTATTTTATTTTTAATCATGAAAATTAATGAAATACAATGAAAACATGCCCTAAATCATAAATACTTGAGCCATCAAAATATAAGTCAAATCAGGGTCAAATAATAAAGCACTCTTCATTCATGTAAAAATTAGGCATGAGAATCATAGAAATCAAGACACTTAACAAATAAAATAACACATCAAATTTCGGCATGTCAAATTGAAAAGACAAGCATGCCATAAGAAGACAATAAAGAGAGCTTCAAAATGCAACTGAAATCGTCTCAATCAGAATTACGACCCTCAAGATATGCATAAAAGAAGACAAGGGCATAACTGTAAGAAAACATGAAAGATAACTACAAACAGGTCCCTGGGAGGGACTAAAAAGCAATTAAAAATAAGCACGAGGCCTTCCCCATAAATATTCCACACGCGCGGGGGTATTTTTACAATTATTCAAACCTGCAAGGGGTCAGTTGCAAAATACCCCAGGCACGCATGGACAACACGTGACTCCAGGATCTATTTGCAATTCTGAAGAAGTTCGTGGGCCTGTATGAAATTTTCCCAGATCGCACGCGCAAGGCACGTGGTTTCCAGGGTCGGTATAGCTCTGAGGCTCCGAGGCAACTTCGGATAGGCTCGGTAGAGGCTCGGGGCTCTGGAGAGGCTCGAGATAGGTTCGGTAGAGGCTCGGAGCTCTGGAGAGGCTCGGGATAGGTTCGGAACCCCCAAGCCTGCTGGTCTGGTAATGAGGTTCGGAGAAGAGCAGACGCTGACACGTGGACCATCGGAAACCGTCAGATCTTGAGGATCCGACGGTACCTGTAGGTTGCGCGAGATGGTGACGTGGCGTCTGTTGAGTCATTGGATGAGCTCCAGGAGAACGCATCCGATGGCTCCTGCTACTCCTTCCTCCTCATCTTGGCGGCGACTCGTTCTGAGCTCCGGCGAAGGAGCCCAAGCTTCGCCGCTGGTTCTCGGACACGGTGGACCTCCCCGGAGCTCCATTGAAGTACGTAGAGGTAGCTGGGAGCTCGGGGAAGGCGCCAAACCTCATGGATCCGGCCATCGGAGCTCGGGTGATGGCGACGACGTTGATGAAGTACGCTCCGATGGCGCTCCGACCATTGAATGATTTGAAGACCTGCATGGTTAATACAATAGCTGAAGCGTGCAGTGCTAAGTGGAAGCAAGGTGGAATGAAACAGACGGCCGTGATGGGGCGAAGCAGTGGCGGCCGAGGGTCTTCTCCGGCGAGCCTGGAGGAATTGGGTCGAAAGTGGTCAAGGGCTATGGAGGACAGGGATGATGGTCGGAGGTGAGCGCGTGAATGGGGGTAGTGTGACGAAGCTAAAAAGGAGATGGATTGAAGGTGATAGTGAATATAATAACCTAATTAATTGCTAGAAATTAAAGGAAAAAGACAAAAGGATGTCGGAGGCTTACCTGAGCTATGGCGGGGCGAAGGCCTGGGCTTGAGGTCCTTGGAGAACCCCAGGGTCGTCGCATGTGCTGGTCGGTCGGTCCAACGAGCTCGGGCGGGGCTTGAACCACCGCGACGCAACTGGGCAGCTGCGAGTCTCACCGGGGGTTTTGGGGTCGTCCTCGCTCGATCCTAACTCCTCCCCCTGTCATAGGGAAGAGGAGGAGGGCTGGGCCCTTCCCCTCGTGAAGGTGGACTGTTGTGACAGGCGGAGAAGATGATGTATTTATTGGGTGAAGATGGATGTTCCGGTCAAGATGGTCATGATTTGCGGGGGAGATATGGCGTGAGTGGAAGGGCACTGTGGAATGCGAGATGACCAGCTGATGAATCCACATTTCATCATCTTTATTCTATCATTTTGCCCTCAAAAACCCTAGTAAATGCATGTAAATACCCTTAATTAGAGCATCTTAGCATTCATGCATGTGCATGAAAATAGTGTATAAAATACTGTAATTAAAGCCAAAATTATAGAATAAATAAAAGAAAAGAAAAAGAGTAAAATATTGTAAATATTTTATGACCCGAAACCCCGAGACCTAGGCATCTTGATGAATAGGTCGACAAGGAATAAAGTAGGGGGAGATAAGGGTCAAATACCTATTATTTTAATGCATTCTTTATTCATTTTGGGACCTATTTTTGGTTCTACTTTTTATATCTCAAATAAAGAAACCTTGTACATGAAAGTTGTAGATAATTAAATAAAGAAAAATACAAAATTGATTTCATTCAAAAATAATGTACAGATAAAAAGTTATGGTCTGAATAAAATTCCAGAATCCCAACTTTCCAGACCCGTATCTCACAAATAAAAACTCCAAATGCAGCAAACTCGCCTTTAATTGTATATAGAATAAAATAAGCTATTTAATGGCGGTGGTTTCACATTTGGAGGAGCTACGATTTGAAAGTTGAGTTTTGGACCCCTATTGTATAATTGTACAGATTAAAATATTCAATTTATTATTTATTCATTATTTTTGTATTTTTATATTTTTATAATTTTGTAAATATTATTTATAATAATTATGTACATTAAAATCATAATAAAAACCTAAATAAAATAAAAAATAAAAATACATGTATATATGATACATTGGTATACTACCTATACTTATACCTATATAAATTGTGCTTATATTTTATTAAATATACAAAATATATCAGAAAAATGTAATAAAAATATATTTATGTGTATAAAAATATTTTATAATTTTATAAAATAATAAACAAAATTAAATAAATTAAAATCACAAAATAAAAATAAAAAGAATAAAATATATAGATATTATACCTATAAAGGGTATAAAAGTAAACTTGTAAAAATATACCTCATAAAAATAATAAAAATCAGAATAAAATACTTTATAAAATAGTAATTTTTATTTAATAATCAAAATTTAATTAATTCATTAGCTATTTTAAATTGAATTTACAAAATAATTTCTAGAGGTTTTTCCTGGTTGGTCCACGTGGACCAACCAGGTGCGTCTGACAGTTGACCTCAGTCAACTGTCTGACCCTCCCAGTCCTTGTCAGAGACCTCGTTTTCTCCCGCCTTTGCGGATTTTTCGAGGTCGAGACTTTCATCCTTAGAGGTTGGTGTCTTCTGCAACATTGTTCCTCAATAACCCATCATACACGCCCAGATGATTTCTTGGGTTGGGGATCATCGAACCACCCGCCATCGCATCGTTCTTCTCGCCCGTCAACCATCTTTCAAAAATGACCCACATCCTTACCTTCCACCTTCGAACCGTCTCTTGCGAGCTTCAGACCTCCAGGTTGTGGCTCAGGGGTCTCCGGTGACAGGGGATTGACCCCAGCACCCCGTTGAGGTGCGGCGAGGCGTGTAAGGACATGTTCCACCCCATCTCCGACCGACGGCCGTGAGGTTCTCCTCCTCTTGGTTTTCCAACCAATCGAGGTAGTTTTCACTCGTTTTTTCTGTCTTTTTCATGATGTAGGTTAGATATAGTGCTAGGATTAATTCCATCTTTTTATTTTTCTGTTTTGTGATCCATCCGCCACCACCTACTCCCTCGCCGGAGCTTGCTCCGGCGAGCGTCTATTTGCGCCAAACGCCGCCCATCCACCCACGATTCGCCCTGGGATCCTTTCTGTTGTTGTGTGCCTATTTTTGCAAGGTTCCAGGTGCCAAGGACCCTCCTGGGAGGGTCGTTTTTGTGAACGCCCAAGCCACCTGGAGCCTTCTTCCACCCTTGATCTCGCGGCGGCGCACCGGGGCTCCCCTGCCCATTTTGGCCCAGTCGCTGAGTCAGGGGACCTTCCAGGAACCATAGGAGCCCTTCTGAAGCGGAGGAGGAGGTCGGGGCAGTGAGGGTGAGCCGGTCGAAGGTGCTCCGGGCCGTGTTCATCCGATGTTCTTCGTCCATCGCCCAACACCGTCCGATTGCTCTTGTTCTTCCAGGCCTGTCATCAACCGTCGGATGTAGCAGCCCAGGACCGTCCATCAGCTGGAGATCTTCTAATCTGGGTCGTTGCAAGCGAAGAGGCATTGCGGGCCCAGGCGTCGACACGTGTGTTAAGTGAAGCTGGATCCGTCGTCCGTGCCCGCCTAAGTTGGGTATTTTGCGCCTTAGACCCAACCTATTTTTGTATTTATTAAATAACCTTAAATCTTTCATTGGCTGTTATATAATTATGTAGAATTTGCGTAAAGACCCCCCTAGTTTTTATAATATTACTGTTGGGTCCCTCGCCAGGTCATGTGCGATACGCACGTGACTTGGCAGTTTTGCTAGGGAGCCCCTTGGGGTTGATCTATTTCATTATAGTCCCAGAACTTTGTTTAATAGTGTTAACTTTTTGGTGTTTTTGCATAACTGCCCCCGAAGGTCTCTGATATTGCGTTTTGACCCCTGCCTGACACATGGAAGTCACGTGAGGGGGTGGTGTTTTTGCAGGAAAGCCCTCGGCTGTATGGTTATTGTGTTTGGGTCCAAAAAAAATTTTTCAGTATATATTTTTGTGAGAAATTTACAAGCAGGCCCTCGAACTTTGCCTTAATTACAAATACACCCCTGGCCGAGTGTAGTTTCCTTATGTTTCTAGTTTTTTTGCATGCATCTATTAAACCCTAAAAATTCCCCAAAAATCATCTTAAGTCCCTATTGCATAGTAGTTTAACGCAAAATTTTGCATTGCATTTTTATTGCATTTTAATATTTATTAAAAATCAAAAACATCCATTTTCAACATTGTTTGCATTAGAAAATACCAAAAAAATAATAAAACACCTTGAAAAATTCCAAAAACATTACCTATTGTGTATTTGGTTGTCCTCTAGTGTCAGTCCAAAAATTATTAAAAAATTCAAAACAAAAACCTTAAAAATTAGAAAATACCTAAAAACTTCAAAACAATCTATAAAATCGTAGAAAACTCGAAAAAAATGAAAACTCAGGTTCTATAGATTCCTTATTTTATTATCTTTATTTTAAAATTAATTTGGGAAAAATTTGATACTGTTAGTTATTTTTCATTCCCATTTTAATTTCGGCCAGCATTGATATTCACTGTTTTCCTTTATTTTGCCTTTTAAAAATACCAAAAAGATTCTGAAAAATCCCCAAAAATCACAAAAATAGTAAAAAATTATAAAAAGATCAAAAATATTTTATTTCCTAATTTTTTACTATTTTTCCTTATTTTTATAAATACCCTAGCACCTCTTTTCTTATATTGTATATATATATATATTCCAATATTGAAAAAGAAAATAAAAAAATTATAAATTATAAAAAGAAAATATAAAATCAGAAAATTAAAAATCAAAATACAAAATTAAAAATTAAAAAAATTAAAAATAAAAAACCCACAAAAACATTTGCATTGCATAGTGTAGACAATACATCACATTCACACACACACACACACACACACACACACACTTGCTTCATCTATCCTGCCTTGCTCCCTGTGTTCGAACTCTCTACGTACTTGCATATATACATCTTTTATGTAGATTTAAAAATAAATTTGACTCCACATTGGTTTTCATTGTTTGATTTATACTGTTGTGGGTTCATTGTTGATCTTAGTCGGAGTTCATTGAGGGTCGCCATAGCGACGGTTGTCTCCGCTTTGTGTGAGACACTATTTAGACCCCGTGGATTTTGGCTGAATCACCAGCGAAGATGAAGGACGAATGGGGAAGGTCGTGGGGTGGTCGGTGAGTGGAGATGGTGGATGGAGACACGGAGAAAAAAGGAAGGGGGAAGAAGGTTCACGAGATGGCGAACGTGGGAGAGAGGGCTAGCGGGAGGTTGACGACGAAGCTCTGGCCGTTGGATCTTGAGATCCAACGGCTGACAAACAAGCGCTAACGAGTAGTCGAGATTAGGTCTAAGGCGATGCGATCTGAGAGTCCTGGGCGCGTCATGTGTCGTGATAAGATCGAAGCATTGGCGAACGGACCAGATCTCAGATGGAGGATGATCGGAGGGTTGAGGACGTGAGTGAAGTGACGGCTAGGATGGCAAAGATCGGGCGGTTCAAACGCCGCCACGTGGCGCACGGAGGGAAAGGCGCGAACGGGCGGCTGTGATGAGGTTTTGAGTGTGATCGGATGGCGAGGGAAAAGAGTGAACGTGGAGATCGTGGAACCGTTGGATCAAGAATAGATCCAACGGCAAGGGACGCGGGCAGATAGTGCGAAGGGGTCGGGCCACGTGGCTTACCCAGAAAGGGCCACGTGGCCCAATCAGATTATTAGAAGTTAGAAATTGAATTATGAAGGGGCAAATAGCCGAATTTGAGAAAACTCAAAACATGAAAGTTGTAGATCTCGATGAGATCTACGAGTTTCATGTTGACGAAAAATGTAGATGAGGTCATTTGAAGATACAAAATATTTATGAGGGTATTTTTAAGGCTAAAAACACCATGATTTTTAATTTTGTGATTTTTTGTGATTTTTAATATATTCAATGACTCAGATAATTACTAGACTTTATATGATTTTTATTGACATACAATTAAGCAAGGGGGTTAAAAAAGGACAATTAAGTAGATGAAATCGAGTTTCATCAGTGAGCTATTATGCTTTCTTCAATGGATAGTTGCGTCCACGCTCACCTCTTGATTGCCATCACTTGGTCACTTCCTTTTCCACTAACGGGGTATTCAGATGGGGAATAAGGAGGAATAACACGCAGAATAAAGGCACCATTCCCTAGAATTCCCATCCCTCGACCCCTTCTTGAAGCTGACCCTCAAAACACTCTCACGTGGAATATGAATGGAGAAGATATCCCTCCACCCCCATCTTCTTCTGCCACGAGACAACGGCCTCCCATCTCCCCCATTCCCAAGAAACCGTCCCTCCCTCTCCTCTCCTTCCCCTTCTTATGCAGGATGTGACCCTGTATAGACATCTTCTTCGTCGCTTTTTTATAGCATGTCAATCGTTGTAGACCCAAACCCATTGCCCTATCTCCATGTGCTTTAAGGCTTTTGATGTAACTGTCAATGACTTCGATAGAGGTATGCATGCCCCCATCCTCTTTACTACAAGATGTACATGCCAAGCATGAGCATAGGTAGACATTGTTGTGTCCTCTTCCACCTCTTTTATTCCTTGACCATGGCATCAGACCATAAGTCTAGGGTTTTCTTGCCCCTCAATTTTGCCTCTAGATGGGGTTCGAAGAGGCATTCTACTTGATAAGGGTGCCTTCTCGAGTTGTTGCTCCTTGTCAGTTGTGTTCACATATCATCCTCTTTATGGGCGCTTTCGTGGGAGAGGTGACCTCAATTTCCTTGCTCATGAATGTACATTCTGTCGTGGTTTGTCCATTTATCAAATGGTATTATGAGTGATGGTGGGTGTGGGTATGTTCCTTTTTACTTTCGTTTTGGTGGCGATGGCCTCTTATCGGTGTATTTTGTGATTTAGACCTGTTGTATTACTCATTGTCTGGAATGTTTCCTTATGCATTCCCTTAAATCCTCTACTATCGTTTCTTTGGCTTGATGCTTCGTATTCGTATGACTAACATCATTTGAAATATGATGAATTGCTCTTATTTTGCTCATTCTTTCTAAGGAGAAGTGATGAACGTGAAAATCGCCTCTCTAATTGTCGATAATTATAATATAGGAGATAAAATTCGGTCGATCAAAAACCACACTTTTGAATATGTGGAAGTTATTTTACTTGGCAAGTATACCAAGGTCGAACACAGGAACACAAGCATGTTCGTCTATTTATCGAAAATTACTGATTAATTAATGAATGATTATTTTCTAATCCTAGGTCTTCATGCATATGTGATATGCAAAATGATATGCAGATAAAATGATGCAAGAACCAGTTCATGTGATGCATGCAAAATTTGTTTGATTTCAGAATGCAATTAAATGAGATGCAATATGAATGATATACTAGCAAAGAAATGATACGCAAATATGCCCTGAAATAATCAAATCACTGAGCAAGAAAATCTGGATCGATTTTAGAGTTGAATTGAGCACTAAAGATGATTAATAGCATTTAAATAAAAGAGCAGGAGACATTGAGCACATAAAAATATAGCCTTTTTAATAAAGTATCGAAACATGAAATTATCCATGCCATTAGATAGAGAATAAAATAAGCTTCAAATGAAACTCAAATCATGCGACTTGGAATTAATATGCTAAGATATGTTAAAAACAATGCATGGGCATAAATGTAGTCCCTGATGAATCACCTTTATCCTTTCATTTTGGCTAAAATCCTTGGTAAAATACATGTAAATACCTACTAATTCTAACTAATTATTATTCTAACCACAAATATTAATTTTATATGTTTAACACTTATTTTATCCAAAATAAAAGAATAAAGAGAAAAATAAAAATAAAAGAAAAGAAGGGTGTATATAGAATGTATACAGACTGATCCTAACCCTGAGACCAGGTCAATATTGACCGGGTCGACAAAATAAATAAGTAGGGGGATAAGGATCCTAACCTATAAAAATATTAAGCAAACAAAGACCAAAAATATAAATTACCAATTTATCACAATGTAAACATTTCACCTATTTTATTTATCATCCAGACTATCTCAAGCCAAAACACTTCTTTTGTAAAAGTTGTTCATAAAAATATCTATTATTTTATAAAAATGTCAGGAAAAAATTCAACATTAACCATAATGGACCGAAAAAAGTCGCAAAAGCCGACTTCCGAGGTTCATAACTATTTATAGAAAACTCCAAACGGACCAAACTCGCTTTTAAAATCTATTTTATACTTAATATTATTTATTAAAAATATCAAAAAATATTTGAATAAACCTGGTGAGTTTTGACGTTTGGGACCCGTTGTCTATATGTACTATATGTAGAATCTTACCGGATTTTTAATTAATTAACCATAAATCGATTAACTTAATTTTTTTTCAAAAATCTTATAAAAATGTATATAAAAAAATAAAAATAAAACCAAGTTAAAATACCAATAAGACATGATGCCCTCGAAGACGCTGCCTAAATTTTCCGGACCTCATAACTCGACCGTATGAACTCCGAATTGAGTAAACTCAATTTTAAAATTCACATTATTAAATTATCTACAAAATGACAATGATTTCACTAAAATCGGAGTTAATGCGAAAAACACGCTTTTCGGGTCCTTATTAGTATATTGTACAATATCCTGTAACTTATATTATTATTTAATACAATAATACTTTATTTTATAATAATATTTTATTTATTTATTTAAATTATTTGTTTAATTAATTTATTTATCATTTATTAATTTAAGTAATTACCTGATTATATACTTAATTATTTACTAATTACTTAAATAATTTATTAATCATATTTAGTTATTAATTATTTATTTAATTACACAATTATTATATATTAATTAATTTAAATTAAAAATTATATAATATAAATTATATTATTTTATATTTATATTTTTTTCTCTCTCCTCTTTCTCCCTTTCTCTCTCTAACTTTCCCAATTCTTCCTCTTCTTCTTCCTCCCCTCCGTCAACATCCTCCACAGTCCGCATCTCTCCTCTTCTCGACGGCAACCGCTCCAATGGTCGGCCGTTGGCTGACCGTTCCCCCAACAACCGTGAGTCGCGTCACCACCGGCGGCGACGTCACCCTTTTCTCTCTATATATAGACGAACATCTTCCCCATTTGAGAAGCATCCGCCATTTTTCACCAAATTCCTTCAACCTCCGGCTTTGAGAGGAGTGACAGTCCACTGTTGTCGAGTGAGTGAGGGAGATTAGGTCGGTGCGATCATCTTCGTCGGCGCGCAACTCCGCCGTATGCCATCGTGAGGAGCCTCCTTGTGCGTCGACAAGTCGAGGTGACGAAGATCCACAGAGCTTCGTGCTCCGTTTCCACAAGCGAACACCGACATTCATCCGCAACATCCAGGTTCTCCTTCCTCTCTTCTTCTCTACCTATTCCTTTATCTTCTTAAATCTCTCAGCTTCTCTCTGTTTCGATCCATTTCGTAACCAAATCCACTACCAACCCCTTCACACCCTTCACCACTACGTCGCCTATCACATTTCCCCCTTCAATCTCACTCGATTTCCATTTCATCGCATTAATTGCCGCTTTTCCGCCATTTAATCCAGATCTAATCACCTTCCTGCATTTCCAATCTAATCGCACCAATTTCTTCCTCCACTCACCTACGTTTTGTTTGATCGAGACCGAGTCTCGAACTCGAGTCAAGTTACTCACTTGCAGGTATTTCAAGTCGATCCGCCTGGAGATCAACGCATGTACGAGTAACATCACAGCAGAGGATCGTTCATCTAATCGTAGCCTATAGGAGCCGACAACTAAAATCAAAATTTCATCAAAAATCCACTTTGATTTCAAATCCATCAATGGATTCGAGCATACACATCATCAATAATTGATAACCGAACAGGGAAGCCCTTGGATCAAACAACCTTCGATTAGAGGCCCAATCGAAATCACCTTAACTCAGTGCTAGAGATCGGAACATCGTCGACTCGAACCACAGTCATAGCAGCCTTGGACAATCGCGCGCACCACCAGAGTTGCACGAAGAACGCTAGAACCGTCCCCCGCACGAAGGAAAGAACGCTGCTGCTTGGAGCATCTCTCGCATTGGGGAAGAACGAAACTAACCTCCAGATCAAAGCCTGGCCGCTAGATTGGGACTTCATCCAACGCCAGTCGCTGCGCCATGTGTCGCCACTTAATCGAAGGCACCGTCCCACCGCTGAAGGGTGGCTCGCGTGCACCACGCATGTTCCCTAGCTTCAGCCAATACGTGAGACGCGCATGCGCTAGCATTAATATCTGGGAGAAATTGCATACACATCCCCGAACTTTTTGATATTGTGAAGAGGTCCTCGCCTGCAGCCTGAGAAGCGTGATCTGTACAAGGCTTAGTAGTTAAATTGTGCAAAACACCCTGAAGTTTCTGATATTCACACCCGTGCCCATAATTTTCTGGAAAATTCATACGTGCCCCTCTAATTTATGCATAGTACATATACACCCCTATAAACACCTACTATAATATCCTATACACATTAAAAGAAATTCAAAATATAAAAATATAATAAAAATACATATCAATATCGTATTTTGCACTATATACATTATTAAATACATTTTGAAAAATTAAAAGATTTTCTACTATTAATAAATCACTTAAGAACACTAAAAAACATAACAAACTTTAAAAATCATAAAAATATATAAAAACTTACCTAAAATCCAATAAAAATTGCCCTTAGAATAATTTACCATATTTTTCATATTAATCCCAAAACAAAATAAAAACTGAATATTAAAATCAATGAAAAATAGAAAATACATAAAACTTCAAAAATTCATAACTAAATAAATACAAATCACCTAAAAAACCCAATATATCATTTTAAAGATAATTTCATCTACTTTCTAATAAAAATAAAATAAAAATAGTTTCTCATGGTTTTGAATTTTAAAAATCAAAAATATGAAATTGTTTTCATAACTTATATTGTTTTCAACATTAAAATACAACAAAATCTATAAAAATAATAAATAACCTTTAAAAATCCAAAAAAACGAAAACAAAATAAACATAAAAATAATAAAATAAAAATCAAGAAACAAAAATTACAAAATATTTTCTAAAATAATAAAAAATCATAAAATACTATAAAATTCACAAAAACAATATAATTTTTTTTAAAAATCAAATTAAAATCCATAAAATTCCCCAATAAAATAAAATAAAATAAAATAAAATAAGGAAGTCATTTACCTTAGTTTGTCTATAGTTTAACCCTAGTTATCAACAGTTTGCCTCTCCGAGTTCGACACTCCCTTGCTTAACTGCTATACACTTAAGTTTAGGAGTATAAATAAAATAAAAAGATTAACTAAAAATTAATCTTTTCTGTGAAAATTCACCCGATCATTTCGACGATATTATTCTTCTTTTAGAGTAGTGGATTGGGTGGTTTTTCAGTCCTTAGATCCATTTGTAATTTCAGAAAATCGGAGAGGACCAAATGTTATTTTTCCTTTGTGCGTAGAGGCATTGCTGCAATTATTGAGAATCAGTCGGGCCTTTGTGAAAAATTCCCAAGCGTGCACATGCGGCACACATCTGGGGACCTTTCTGTAATTAACAGAAGCCAAATAGGTTTATATGCAAATTAGCCAAGCCCTCACATGCATGGCACGCAAGGGGGCTAGGCTCGGGTGGCTGCAGCTTCGGGTGGATGCATGTCGTGTCCTAGGCGCTTCAGTGAATAGCTTGGATCTCTAGGCCTGCAGGTTCGGTGAAAAGGCTCGGAATGCATCTGGGGTCCGATCTAGATGATCGGACGGTGCTTGTAGCGTCTTGCTCTGCCTCTTGCGTCGGCAAGGAGCCTGGGCTCCAGCGAAGTCTCTTTTTCTCCTCCAACCACCTGATGCTCCTCTAAAGGTCGTGCGATGTAAAGCCTTGAACTTGGCATATCTCGGATCCTATATAATAAGATCCGACTCGTCAAGAGAAAACCAACGAAATTTGTTTCGTGTAAATCGGACTTCGTTTCGCATTGTTATGATTTTCCGAAGAAAGAGAAGTCATTAATCCATAATGACTGTCATTAAGACTAATTAAACATGATTAAAGAAATTAATGATGATTGAAAGCTGCTAATGATCATTAGTAAACACTAATCAATAGTTAACAAAAGATAAGCGTAAGCCGCGAAAGTTAAATCGCGATTAGTGAAAGTTAATCACGATTAGTGTTAATTAAGCATCATTAGCGAATCTAGAATCCTCTAGAATGTTCTAACTTAAGCTTCAAGTTTGGGATAAGTTTTGGCTAAAACCATGGGCCAAAACCATGGGCCGCTAAACTATGGTTAAGGTCTAAACCATGGTTTTCTAACCATGGTTAGTGGTTTTCTGGGGCCTATAAATAGATCCCCCTACCCATTCATTCTCTACAACTTCCACTACCACCACCACCCCAAGGGCTAGGGTCGAGAGGTTGGGAGGAGGAGTGGGAGGCAAGGGAGGAGCGCTAGCGAAGCGCTGCCGGGAGAACGAGGAGGAGAAAGGTATGATCCTCTCTTAGTTGCTTCGTAAGCTAGGCTTTCAATTCATACTCTTGTTCTTCTAAGTTTTGTTCTTGATTCATCTTTCTTTATGATTTGTTTCCCTGTTGTGGTTCAAGGAGAAATCTGTGTAACACCCTACTTAGGTGCGAGCGGCTATGCACGTCAGTGACCCTGTGATTCGTCATACGTTCACTCATCTAAGACGCGTGGTGTCTACCGATTCTCCATCGTTTATGTTTCTATTCTTCGCATTATGCTTTTATAGTTATTTTGATGGAGAAATCTGTGTAATACGCTACTTAGGTGCGGGCGGCTATGCATGTCAGTGATCCTGTGATTCATCACACGTTCACTCACCTAAGATGTGTGGTGTCTACCGGTTCTTCATCTCTTGTTGTTGAGTATATTCTTTCAGTTTCATTGTTATTTTCCTCTCGATTGATTTTATAGATGAAACTCTTTTCGTTTTTATTTTGAAATATGTCCCGATATAAGGAGAAACTCTGCCGAAATTTTCCGAGAAATATGTCCCGATATAAGGAGAAACTCTACCGAAATTTTAAGAGAAAATATGTTTTTGATGTTCTTCGTGTTCTTCGCGTTCTTCGTTCGTTCTTCGCGTTCTTAACATGTTCTTAGCGTTTTGATACGAAAAATGAAATTCGATCTTTTCAGGAGCCTTAAAATAGTCTTTCTAAAAACGATTCTCGATAAAGACTTGCATACACGAGAGAGAGCTCGATTAGGTAACGAAATCCTTCCTTTTACTGTTGGGTTTTCGTAAAAATTATTGAAATTCTTGATTTTGTGTTCTTTGCTACGAAGAACCCTAATTTTAGTTATTTTTGAAAAAGTCTGAAGAATTGCTTTGTGATTCCCACTAAAATAAGATTTACGCATCAAATTGATGCGTTGGCTCTGAAAGTTAGGGTTTGGGAGTTAAAATATGCATAAATAGGAGTATACATATGGTTGTGAATAATATATATGTGAGTCGATATTAAGTATTGCGGATTATGCATATCAAAGACTTAACGAAAGAATTACATCATGTGAATTGGTGTGATTGAGTTGGATCCTGAAAAGGATCATGTGTCACGTTAAGGATGAATGGGAGTAGAACTACAGGTCGGGCATGCAACCTGTAGGTTTGTCGGAAGGAACCCGTATTGGCGTTTCCCTACCTAGGTGGTACACGGTTGTCATGTTATGATAAATGTGCACGAAATGAATGTTTTGCAACGCGTGGTACCGGGAGCCAATATAGTCGGGTTGGAATGATAGAAGATGTGGTCGTGCCATGTGGAGGCACGGGTGGTTCAATAGCGGCTGGGTCACGATAATATGTATTTAAAGCCGCTAGGTTATATGATTACATGTTAGCCTGAGGTTTTAAGCAACCGAGTCCTCGAGGACGGTGTGCTCATTTGTTTTTCCAGGCTGAGGATTGAGACCATGTTTAATAAAAGAAAAGGAAATTGTCAGGGTAGTATTAGAGGATTGGTTGAGGCGACGTGCGGCGGTATAAGCTTACCAAGATCAACACAATCTCCAATCCCGAAGCATCCACAGCTTCGGAGTCCAAGAATGGTGGGGTTCCCCTAGATTAATCCCTGATGTGGAATATAAAGGAATAGGACTTAAATTAATGAAAAGGAATGAAATTTTTGTGATATCAAGTTTTGAAAAATTACACAATTTGTTTGCTTTTCTCTTCTTCGTTACTTAGCATTCGCTAATTTTTATCCTATAATTTATGGAAAACCCAACAGGTATCGGTGAGCCATCGCAATGACTTTAAAAATTCATCCAACTTACATACTAGACATCCAGCCAGCCACAGTAGCTTTACTTTTTCAGGTAGTTAGTAATCTTTTGTATATTTTCCTTTCAAGCTGGTGTACATTTAATGGTTATAGTGGGACAGTGTATCATCCGAACTTTATTTTGTGAATGGAAAAGTGTTGAAATACTTTCTTTTGAGTATTTTTATTTGCAGTCTATTTCTGAATGTTAGTTGTGATTGCTGAATAAATTATTACTGAGTAACCAGATCCGGATATGGGAGGATCCGATGACCCCGGAAACGGGGTCGCGACAGATTGGTATCAGAGCTTGGTTACTCCAGTAATTTATTTAGTAATTAATAACTTTGAGCGATATTCAGAAACTAAGGTTGTATTAAGATCCTTTGATCTTAATAAATGACTGCAGTACCATTTACAAGTCATTGTCCCTTATGTACATCATGCTAAGACATATAGGATATGACCTTTGACCTTGACTCATCCCAGGATCATGGCAGACCAAGACGTATCTAGACAATTAGCGGCTATAATGGCAATGCTCCAAGACATGGGGCAAAGGCAACAAGCATTGGAGGAGAGGCTCAATGCACTGGCTGAGAGACCCGAGGCATCTAAGCCTGCGGGATGCTAGGATTGAAGGTTCTGTCCATCTTTCTGAGGAAGAATCTAGTTATCATCCTTCAACTGAGTCTGCTCCTACCCCGGTTGAAGGAGCAATGGAGAAGGCCCTTCTTAGACACCAAACATTACTAGATAATTACCGAAAGGGAAAAATTCCTCGATTCAAAGATGTAGAGACACCTGCCGAGGCTGAATTATGGCTTGATGACGTCAGTAGGATGTTGAGAATAATACACGCACCGCAGATACTTGGGTGCACTTTGCTGATTACTCCTTAGCAGACTATGCAAGACGATGGTGGAGAGCCATTTCCAAGAAATTAGCAGATCCTATTCCATGGGATATCTTTGAAGAGAGGTTCCGAGCTCATTTCTGTCCCTCTCATTGAGAATAATTAAAGAGGAGAGAGTTAGCTTCTCTGAATCAGGGTTCTAAGACCGTAAGAGATTATCATATCCACTTTACTGAGCTACTACGGTACTCACCAGCTCTAGAAGCTTCACCACAAGAGTGTCTTACCAAATTTGTTAGCGGTCTTCTGGGAGATCTACGAGAAAAGCTTGCTGGTTTTAGAGCCACAACCGTAGATGAAGCAATGGACATTGCCTCTCGTATTGAGATGGAGAGGGGTGAAAATCGCCAAAGAAGAAGTTTCCACTTTAATGGTGGACCATCCAAAAGCAAGGCACATTATAATAGTAGAGATCGTCGCTATCATCCAACCGGTTCCAATATAAGCTCATCACGGACTTTGGGTCAGGAATTATCAGGAAGAAGCTAGCACCTCTGTGGCTGGACCTTCACTATATCCTCGCGACTCAGCAGCAGGAGCTAGCACCTCTGTGGCTGGATCTTCAGCTCAAACAGGAGCATGTGTGTGCTTTTACTGTCATCAGGAAGGTCACATCAAGAAAGATTTTCCGAAGTTGAGAAGTTCAGCGTTTAAATCAACCCCAATTAATAGTATAACATCCACCTCGAGCAATGGAGCAACACATGGAGGAAGACTGGTAGAGGTCGAGGCTCACAAGGAGCGTCTCCTACACAACAACCACCACAAAGTGTTGCAGGTTCTAGCTTGCCTATTCCTAATGGCCAGCTCAATGCAATTACTGAGGAACAAGCCTACCATTCAGGCACAGTCGTACGAGGTACCGTTACTATTCATGGCTTTTCAGTACATGCCTTATTTGATTCTGGTGCTTCACTTTCATTTATTGCTCGACGGTTAATAACCACTTTGGGTAAGATACCAGTAGAAGTACAACAGTCCTATCTGATCAAGGGACCAGGAGGACAAGTATTTATAATCCGAGAAATCCTGGATAATTGTATAATACTGATAGCGGGACATCAGTTACCTATTTCACCACTACTAATCGAAATGGAGGACTTTGATCTTATACTAGGAATGGATTGGTTAGAAAGGCATCATACATATCTTGATTGTTTCCAGAAGACAATAACATTTCACCTTCCTAACTCGATAGACTTCCAGTTCATTGGAAAGACATTCAATGATAATATCAAATATATCCCTACATTGAAGGCACAACAGTTGTTAGAGCAAGGGTGCCAAGGTTATTTAGCTTATTTATCCACTACATCAGGGTCAGAAAGAATGATAGAAGATGTGCCAATAGTGTGCGAGTTTCCTGATGTATTTCCATAGGAACTACCTGGATTACCACCTGAGCGGGAGATTGAATTTGAAATCTCTCTCTCATACCTGATACTCAACCTATCTCTATCCCTCCGTATAGGATAACACCAGCTGAGTTACGAGAGTTAAAGGTACAATTGCAAGAACTGTTAGATAAAGGATTCATTCGTCCTAGTACTTCACCATGGGGTGCACCTGTCTTATTTGTTAGGAAAAAGGATGGGTCGATGCGGTTGTGCATTGACTATAGACAAATAAATAAGAGGACAATAAAGAACAAGTATCCTCTGTCAAGAATAGATGATCTCTTTGATCGGTTACAAGGTTCAATTGTGTATTCTAAGATTGATTTAAGATCTGGATACCATCAGTTGAAAATTAAAGATACAGATATTCCCAAAACAGCTTTTCGAACTAGATACGGGCATTATGAATTCTTAGTTATGCCTTTTGGACTAACAAATGCCCCATCAACCTTCATGGATCTCATGAATAGAGTATTCAAGGAGTTCTTAGATCACTTTGTAGTAGTCTTTATTGATGATGTGCTTATTTACTCAAAGGATAAGTATTTGTATGAACATCATCTCAGGAAGGCACTTGAAACTCTAAGGAAGAACAAATTGTATGCTAAATATAGCAAATGCGACTTCTGGCTATCTGAAGTATCTTTCTTAGGCCATGTTATTTCTGGGGAAGGTATATCAGTTGATCCTACAAAGGTTAGTGCGGTGATGAGTTGGGAACGCCCGAAGACTGTCACAGAAATACGATCTTTTCTGGGTTTAGCTGGATATTATAGAAGATTCGTGAAGGACTTTTCACGGATAGCATTGCCAATGACTAGACTAACTCAAAAGGAGGTCCCATTCTTATGGTCTGATACATGTGAAGCTAGTTTTGAGACACTGAAAGAATGCCTAACATCTGCACCCATCCTTACTCTACCCTCCGGGAGTGAAGGGTTTACAGTGTACACTGACGCATCTAAAGAAGGACTTGGGGCGGTTCTTATGCAATATGATAAGGTAGTTGCGTATGCATCACGACAGCTCAGGACACATGAGAAAAAATACCCAACACATGACCTTGAATTAGTTGCAGTAGTTTTCTCTTTAAAGATATGGAGACACTACATGTATGGTATTACTTTTGAAATCTTCACCGATCATAAAAGCTTGAAATATCTATTTGATCAGAAGGAACTCAATATGAGACAGAGACGGTGGCTAGAGTTGCTGAAAGACTATGACTGCACTATCTCCTACCACCCTGGTAAGGGGAACGTCGTAGCAGATGCCCTTAGCAGAAGAACTTATTCACCTGGGTTAGTGAGTGCTATCCACTTCTGGGGTTTACTATCAACGTTAAGTGAATGGAAACGATTTGATAGTAGTGCTGATACTATAACTATTCCTCATCTATACAAACCAGAAATATGGGATAAAATAAAGAAAGGACAGGAGGATGATCCAGTCCTTAAAGACTTGAAACAACAACTTGAGAAGAATGAGATAGAGGGATTCCAGATACAAGATGGTTTACTGTATAATCATCACAGAGTTTGTGTACCAAACACACCTGAACTAAGGAAAGACATCTTACGAGAAGCTCATTGTTCTAGATTATCTATTCATCCAGGAATTACGAAGATGTATAAGGATCTTCATTCATACTTTTGGTGGTCGGGAATGAAGAAAGATATTGCTGAGTTTGTGAATTCATGTTTCACTTGCCAACAGGTAAAGGCTTCACACTAAAAGCCACCAGGATTATTGCAACCCCTCCCTATACCTGAATAGAAATGGGAAAGCATTTCCATGGATTTTATTACTGGCTTACCTCAGACGACTGGTAGTAAAGATAGTATCTGGGTTATAATAGATCGTCTGACAAAGGTAGCACACTTCATTCCGATAAGCTTATCTTTCACTCCAGACCAGCTTGCTGAGTTATATATTACACATGTGATTCACCTCCATGGTATCCCGAAGGAAGTAGTTTCTGATTGAGATTCACGATTCACCTCACACTATTGGGAGAACTTCATGAAAGCTTTAGGTACACAACTATGCTTGAGTACATCATATCATCCACAAACAGATGGGCAGTCATAACGTACGATTCAAACACTAGAGGATATGCTACGAGCATGTGCCTTAGAATGGAAGGGATCGTGGATTAAACATTTGCCTCTTGTAGAATTCACCTACAATAATAGTTACCATACAAGTATTGGCATGGCACCATTTGAAGCATTATATGGACGAAAGTGTACTACTCCTTTGTGTTGGCAAGAGGTCGGAATAAAGAACCTTTATGATTCAGATAGACTTCAGGAGACACGGGAAGCTGTAGAACTTGCTAGAAAAAGACTATTAACTGCTCAGAGTCGTCAGAAAAGTTATAGTGATACCAGGCGAAGAGACCTTGAATTTGAGGTAGGTGACTTTGTATTTCTCAAAGTATCACCTATGAATGGTGTTCAGAGGTTTGGCTTGCGTGGGAAGTTAGCACCTAGGTTCGTGGGTCCCTTTGAAATTATTCAACGGATTGGAAAAGTTGCCTATAGACTTGCCCTTCCTCCACATCTTTCGATACATGATGTATTTCATGTATCAAATCTGAGAAAGTACATTAGGGATCCAGAGCATAAGATAAGTTATGATGATTTACATGTTGAGCCAGACTTGCCATACCAAGAGATACCTGTGCAAATACTTGAAAGTAATATCAAGAAGTTGAGAAACAAAGAGGTGCCTCTAGTTAAAGTATTGTGGCGAAAACAAGAGTTTGAAGAAGCCACATGGGAACCTGAGGTAGAAATGAGAGAGAAATACCAGTACTTTTTTGAATGATAACATTATGTATTATGTATATGTTCATTTTAAATGACATGACATTCATTCTCTTTAAGGTTGTTATGCCTGCATTTCTAGTCTCGAGGACGGGACTTCCTTTAAGGTTGTTATAATTGTAAAGCCTTGAACTTGGCATATCTCGGATCCTATATAATAAGATCCGGCTCGTCAAGAGAAAACCAACGAAATTTGTTTCGTGTGAATCGGACTTTGTTTCGAATTGTTATGATTTTCCGAAGAAAGAGAAGTCGTTAATCCATAATGACTGTCATTAAGACTAATTAAACATGATTAAAGAAATTAATGACGATTGAAAGCCGCTAATGATCATTATAAACACTAATCAATAGTTAACAAAAGATAAGCGTAAGCCACGAAAGTTAAATCGTGATTAGTGAAAGTTAATCACGATTAGTGTTAATTAAGCGCATTAACGAATCTAGAATCCTCTAGAATGTTCTAACTTAAGCTCCAAGTTTGGGATAAGTTTTGGCTAAAACCATGGGCCAAAACCATGGGCCGCTAAACCATGGTTAAGGTCTAAACCATGGTTTTCTAACCATGGTTAGTGGTTTTCTGGGGCCTATAAATAGACCCCCCCTACTCATTCATTCTCTACAACTTCCACTACCACCACCACTCCAAGGGCTAGGGTCGAGAGGTTGGGAGGAGGAGTGGGAGGCAAGGGAGGAGCGCTAGCGAAGCACTGCCGGGAGAACGAGGAGGAGAAAGGTATGATCCTCTCTTAGTTGCTTCGTAAGCTAGGCTTTCAATTCATACTCTTGTTCTTCCGAGTTTTATTCTTGATTCATCTTTCTTTCCGATTCATTTTCCTGTTGTGGTTCAAGGAGAAATCTGTGTAACACCCTACTTAGGTGCGGGCGGCTATGCACGTCAGTGACCATGTGATTCGTCACACGTTCACTCATTTAAGACGCGTGGTGTCTACCAATTCTCCATCGTTTATGTTTCTATTCTTTGCATTATGCTTTTATGGTTATTTTGATGGAGAAATCTGTGTAATACCCTACTTAGGTGCGAGCGGCTATGCACGTCAGTGACCCTGTGATTCATCACACGTTCACTCACCTAAGATGTGTGGTGTCTACCGGTTCTTCATCTCTTGTTGTTGAGTATATTCTTTCAGTTTCATTGTTATTTTCCTCTCGATTGATTTTATAGAGGAAACCCTTTTCGCTTTTATTTTGAAATATGTCTCGATATAAGGGGAAACTCCGCCGAAATTTTCCGAGAAATATGTCCCGATATAAGGGGAAACTCTGCCGAAATTTTAAGAGAAACTATGTTCTTGACGTTCTTCGTGTTCTTCGCGTTCTTCGCTTCTTCGTTCGTTCTTCGCGTTCTTAACATGTTCTTAGCGTTTTGATACGAAAAATGAAATTCGATCTTTTCGGGAGCCTTAAAATAGCATTTCTAAAAACGAAACTCGATAAAGCCTTGCATACACGAGAGAGAGCTCGATTAGGTAACGAAATCCTTCCTTTTGCTGTTGGATTTTCATAAGAAATTATTGAAATTCTTGATTTTGTGTTCTTTGCTACGAAGAACCCTAATTTTAGTTATTTTTGAAAAAGTCTGAAGAATTGCTTTGTGATTCCCACTAAAATAAGATTTACGCACCAAATTGATGCGTTAGCTCTGAAAGTTAGGGTTTGGGAGTTAAAATAGGCATAAATAGGAGTATACATATGGTTATGAATAATATATATGTGAGTTGATATTAAGTATTGCGGATTATGCAAATCAAAGACTTAACGAAAGAAGTACATCATGTGAATTGGTGTGATTTGAGTTGGATCCTGAAAAGGATCATGTGTCACGTTAAGGATGACTGGGAGTAGAACTATAGGTCGGGCATGCAACCTGTACGTTTGTCAGAAGGAACCCGTATTGGCGTTTCCCTACCTAGGTGGTACACGGTTGCCCTATTATGATAAATGTGCACGAAATGAATGTTTTGCAACGCGTGGTACCAGGAGCCAATATATTCGGGTTGGAACGACAGAAGATGTGGTCGTGCCATTTGGAGGCACGGGTGGTTCAATAGCAGCTAGGTCACGATAATATGTATTTAAAGCCGCTAGGTTATATGATTACATGTTAGCCTGAGGTTTTAAGCAACTGAGTCCTCGAAGACGGTGTGCTCATTTGTTTTTCCAGGCTGAGGGTTGAGACCCTGTTTAATAAAAGAAAAGGAAATTGTCAGGGTAGTATTGGAGGATTGGTTGAGACGACGTGCGGCGACATAAGCTTACCAAGATCAACACAATCTCCAATCCTGAAGCATCCACAGCTTCGGAGTCCAAGAATGGTGGGGTTCCCCTGGACTAATCCCTGATGTGGAATAGAAAGGAATAGGACTTAAATTAATGAAAAGGAATGAATTTTTTATGATATCAAGTTTTGAAAAATTACACAATTTGTTTGCTTTTCTCTTCTTCGTTACTTAGCATTCGCTAATTTTTATCATATGATTTATGGAAAACCCAACAGGTATCGGTGAGCCATCGCAAGGACTTTAAAAATTCATCCAGCTTACATACTAGACATCCAGCCAGCCACAATAGCTTTACTTTTTAAGGTAGTTAGTAATTTTTTGTATATTTTCCTTTCAAGCTAATGTACATGTAAATGGTTATAGTGGGACAGTGTATCATCTGAACTTTATTTTGTGAATAGAAAAGTGTTGAAATACTTTCTTCTGAGTATTTTTATTTGCAGTCTATTTCAGAATGTTAGTTGTGATTGCTGAATAAATTATTGCTGAGTAACCAGATCCGGATATGGGAGGATCCGACGGCCCCGGAAACGGGGTCGCAACATGCGACCTTCAAAAGATACTGACAAAGATGGCAGAGGCGATGCGAAGCCTCGACAAAAGCTGAAGGTGTCCGTCGGTGAAGCGTCGCTAGAGGAGAGGAGTAAGATTGGAGCTGGATGCGGGCATGGACCATTGAAGGAAATGAGCACCTGCAGACGTTAGTATAGTCGAAGCGTGGTGTGTGGTTGGTCATGAATGAAGTGGAGTCCATAAGAGGGGCAGAGGTAGCGTTGGGCATCAGGTCGGGTCAGGTCGGGTTTGAGTTGGCCCGGCCCAAGCCCAATTAAGTATATGGGCTAATGGGTCAGGCCTAGGCCCATTTTATTTTCAAACTCGATGCCCAAGCCCAAATCCGACCCAAACAAAATGGGTCGGGTTTAGGTCGGGCTGGCACAATTTAACACTTATGTACACCAATATCATGTGTTCCATTCTTCTTGCATTTATCTGGTTGTTTCTTATGCATGTGTGCATGTTTAATACTTTAAGTATACTTGCATGTTTAGTACTTTAAGTATGCTACCTTATTCATGATTCTAACATTAGTTGTATGTTGAAAATAGAAATATGGTAAAAAAATTGCGACCTAAACCACCATTACATATTCTATTGTAGATTCAAGTACTATGACCCAATATAGATTGGTTACTTACTGTTGTACATACTCTAACACTTGAGGACACATATTCCATTCTTGCATAGTAATGTAATAATATCCTCAATCCATGCTAATGGATATGATTATTAATAGGTCTAAGTATTTATTCTAAACTCTAAATAAGGATATGAAAGTTAGAACATGGTATTTGGAGAAAACATGAATATACTAGATATAATTATATCATATAGGTCGGGCTATCAGGCTTGCGGGTTCGGACCTTCTCAGGCCAGAACCCGGCCCAATAATTAATACGGGTTCATTTTCAGGCCCACGACCCGCTCGCTAAATCTCATGTTTGGGTTTGGGTCGGATTATGCGGGTCGGGTTTTGGGTCGGGTCGGGCCGGCCCAACTCAATGCCCAACCCTAGACGGAGGAACAAGGACCTTGATCTCATCTCCAGCGAATCGGAGAGGATATCAGGCGTAGGTGATCAGGGGTTTGGAGATAGGAGGAAGGTGTGCGGATGTGCGACGAAGATGTTGGAGGTGTTGTGGATGTAGGTGGATGGTCGGTGAATGAAAGGGCAGTGCGTGTGAGGCGAGATAATTCAGAGAAAACAAGAATAAAAGCAAGAAAACAAACCTGGAGGATCAGAGAGGAAGAAGGTGGACGATGCATCTTGGACTGGGCTTCGGAGGAAGACTTGGTCTTCGCTCGAACTCAGTCAGCTGATCAGAGGAGCTCAACGGGTTGGAGGCGCTGCGACACGACGGTCAACGTTGTGGGTCGACACCAGAGCAGGGGGAGGCCATGATGGCCCTCCTCCGACCTCTGTCTGTCACAGGGAGGTGGAGGAGGGTTGGGGCTCTTGCTCGGAGTGTTGGTGGACGAGGTGAGAGTGTTGCGGAGGGGGTGATTTTATAAGGTGGAGATGGCAGTTACAAATAGAGGAGCAGGGGTTTTGAACAGATGATTGGAGGCTCTAGATGGAAGGTGGTAAATGGCTTTGGGATACATGTCGGAGAGGGATGTGAGGGGCTACTCGGAAGTGGTGTTAGGCTTTGGGGAGGCGATCAGAAGGCGACACTAAAAATGGAAGAGGGAAGGCTTTGGTGAGGGTAACGATTGTGCGAAAGGAAGAAGATGAGCAGGGACTGTTGGATCTTCTGATCCAACGGTCTTGATGAGGGAGTGGGTGAAGGGTGAGGATCAGATCAGATGATGTGATCCACAGGCGCTGGATGAGGTGGAAGTGGAGGGCTGGGGTCTAATCTAAGATCAGATCAGAGGGCTAAGGGCATAAAGGTAAGATGGAAAGAGTAGGGCCGTTGGATGGGAGCAAATCTTACAACTGAGGTTAGAGTGGGTGTGGGTGGATGAGATTAGATCAGGGGGGCCTGATCAGATGGTGGAGGAGAGGGGAGATGGACGGTTGAGATGAAAAGGGGGGAGATTATCCAAGGGTGGCCAGCAAGGCCGAGTAGCACACAGTGGAAGGGGCCATGTGGGCGACCCAGAGGGAGCCACGTGGCCCAATGAAAAAAATTAGAAAGGAAAGATCAAAGAAAAATCCAAATACAATAATTAGAAGCTTAATTACAAAAAAAGATAAAAAATGAAATTGTAGATCTCAATTAGATCTACAAGATTCATGTTGAAGAAAAAGTCGAAAGAGGTTATTTGTACAAAGAAGAATTTTTGCAAGTATTTTTAATGATTAAAAACGCTTATTTTTAAAGGTTTTGTTATTTTTTTGTATTTTTAATTTCTTTTAAAAGCCAAGATAAATATATAAAATATTTAGTCTATTTTTTAAGATTTTTTAATAATAAAGAAAATAAGTAAAAGTGTTAGTATTAAATACAATAAATTAAGGATAGTGTTTAATTATAGGTGTTTGAATAATTTGTCAAAGATGCGGAATTAATGAAGATTTCTCATGAGGTTCTTTACGAGGATAAAAAGAGAGAATTATGATTATCCAGTAGGGATTCATTATGCCTCTATACTTAATCTATGCTCGTCCTCGAGCATCTAAAGAATTAAGGAGCTGGATCAATTCCTGACAGTACATGTGGATTTTCAAGGCTCACTTTATTGAAGATCCTCAATTTGAGTGATCCTAAAGTTCTGGGATCAACCATGCTCTAGTCAAAAGGAATCCAACTTTTCTAATCATCAGACTCTTTGTTTGTACATAAAATATAAGGATATGATAATTAATGTACTGCAATCATGAGAGTCGAGTTGAGATGTCACCCAAAGTTCCACTCCAGGAGACTCTCCTCTAGACCTAATCCTCAACACTAGGGAATAAGTCTGTTCTTTCTTCAATCAACTATCTCATTAGTTCGTCAGACTTGAAAGTGTATATGGACGACCAGATGATGGAGGGCATTGGATTGTGTATATTTTTCTCTCCCTCATATTGGAACAAGGGGCCTCTCGAGTGCCTTATTACTCAACACATGTATATTTTTACTGTTGATCAATGTGTCCGTCAAGAGAATTCGGAGTTGTCTGCACTTGTTTTCCTGGGAGTACACAGGGGTGTTGTTGAACATGCGAGCCCACGGCGAGCCATTATGCAATAAATGTTATTGCGAATATCATTCCCTGATCTGAAATGAAGAATGAATAATTTGCATAATAGGTCCCTTAGTACAATTAGGGTTATGTACCATGGCCATCTTAATGATCATACAGTTGTTGATTCAATTATTAAATCATAGAGGCTAGTGCTTAGATGAATATCTAATGAGTTAGATTGAGGACTCATCAAGCACCGTCAAATGATTATTAAGAGATGATCTCCAGCCAGAGTAGGAGATTGCAATCCTATCTCAGTTAGGCTGATATCTGACCGACCTCTTGATGCAGGTCCTCTGCATAGGAATAGAGATTCGGAGGTGTCAGATTAGTTAGGTCATAGAGTTGACTTAATGAGATCGAGATAACCAAAGTCCTATATCGTATGCTGTCACGATACAGGCACACATCCTCTGACCGGAGACAGATGTGTTACTATATGTTTGAGTATGTACATTTGGCAGACCAATAGGTTGATGACCTAATCAAGGTCTATACACCGGCGCGCTGTTGTGCATATAAGGGCATATGAGTAATACGATCTCTCAAAGAGATCATACAAGTTCAGTTACTGAACCGGAAGACATGAGCTCACTCATGAGATATTGGGAAGAATCAAATTCCATGCGCATGGTCGTCTCGCTTTGGAAGCTTGACTGAATTTGAAGGTTTGATATATACTTTTGGAAAGTATATGATCAAGACCTAGGTATGATATATATTTTTGGAAAGTATATGATCGATACTGACTCCCAATGATCGAATGAGAAACTTACTGATAAAAACCCTGAAGTAGATAGTGTAAAGTTGATCTAACACTTCAGGTTTATTCTGAGTCTTCCAGTATGCAGGATGTACATGTATTAGGAATACCTGAGGGTGATGTGATCATAAACGATTGTATAACCATGACGCTTCCATTCCTAGGGAGTGATGAAACGGGTCTGGATTTTAGTGACTCCTCTCAGTAGAGAAGTAATCTGATCTTAGTCCAAATGTTGGACATTGATCTGAATGTGATTCAGATGCAATGAGAAGATTAGATTTACGGTCTTGATTTAATCAAGCATCTATGGGAGGCCCGCGATCTGGATTTGAGATATGATCTCAATATCTATGTCACTATACGTGGAACAATACAATCGCCTTGTCCTTATCTCCAAGTATTCGCGGAGAAAGCGCATTATCCTTGAAAGAGTTCATGGATAATTCTATTGTTGATATATGTATCCGAGCATTGAGAAAATGGATAATTAAATACGATTTAATTATCATGAATAATATGAATTTGATTCATATTATAAGGAGAGTTACCTTAGATAATTAAATGTGATTTAATTATCAAAGATGTAAATAATGTGAATGTGATTCATATTATTTGAGCACAAGAGAATAAGTTATCCAATATAATTAAATGTGATTTAATTATTATGGATAAGAATAATGTGGATAGTAATATCCAATTATTCACAATATATTTAAATGTGATTTATAATGTATTAGAGAGAGTTAAATATAATTTATATTAGTAGATTAATAATTAATGTGTATTGGATACACATTGTCTAATTAATTGAAAATGTAAATTACATTTTATTTTGGGTTGTGAATATATTCCAATGTCAAGATTGCAATATTCCCAAAATTAATTGAGAATTATTTTGGTGAATAAAAATCCCAACAAATAGTTGTTGGAAAATAAGTAGAGAGAAAATAAGGAGATGTGCAATCTCATGGGAATCCATGAGATTGCCCTCCCTCCAAAGGGGAAGATTGATCTCCTTTGTTCTCTCTCTCCTTATTTGATTGATTTAATTTGGTATTAATATTTATTTGATTTATCAAATATATTTTATCAAAATTAAATCACAAGTTGTTGGTTTTTACCAACAACAATCTTGACCATTGGATTGACATAAATCAATCTCATCCATTGATTTTACAAGTCACATGGATTGAGATCCATGGATCCCAAAACCCTATAAATAGAGAGGCATACCATGCTCTCTATTTTACACACAATGCTTGAGAAGCATCTCTCTCTCTTTCTCTCTAGACGTCAACTCTCTCTCCCTCTCATGGCCGTCCACCATGGATGCCATGGAGAGGTTCTCCATCGCCGCGGCATCGTCGTTATGCTGCCCGTTCTTCTGCTCGTGGATCTCCGTCTCCTTCGGTGCGCCTTGCTCGTGAAGAAGACGTCAGATCTCGTGTGTCGAGATCAGGAGATCCGTCGCTTGGATCATCAACATGAATTGCGAGAAGCACGTGGTTCATCCCTGCGCTCGCAAGCGTCTCCTCCGTCGGATCGGACTTGAGACAGGAGGTCTCTTCATTTAGAGACTCGATCGCAACCACGCTTCAAGAGGTAATCCTATTACTTGTTTGTGGTTAAGACGAAACTATCCGAGAAGTGTTCTTGGATCATGTGGTTTCGTCGTAAGAAAAAATTTTTAAATTCCGCTGCATAGAGCAACTAGTGCGACTAGTCGCTCCACGTCGTATTCGATACGACGCTCACGCTTCCGTGATGCGCTTGAGGATCTAACCATATCCTTCAAGTGGTATCAGAGCCTTAGGTCGATGGTTTCGAATATGATTCGCTAACCGAGGACGACTTGGGTTCGTTAAGGTCGCGAAATTTTTTATCGCATTTGATTTCGCAGATCTGTTTAGTAAATAAATTCGGCATTGTTTAAATTGTTTAAACACGAATTTAATACTTGAATTTTGTTCCCCATTAAATAAGGAAACCATAGGATCTGAGTTTGCGTAAATTGGATTTCGTATGCTCTAGATATGGTAGTTTTAATGAACATGTATTCACTGTTACGGGAACTGCGAATCTTAACGTAATTAAAGAGTTAATTACTGTTTAGAGACGCCTCGAAATGCGTGCAAATCACATAGATTCTGTTGTAAATCAAGTTAGCAAATTATGGAAACTTACTTTGCTTAATTTGGATTTAAATTGAATGAGATATGCTAATTTTAGTAAGTTGGGGTCACTGCTGAAATTACTTTCCTAATCAAGAACCATGTGATTGTCAATTAATGAAATTAATTGTTAATTTCGAGAAATAATTATGGAAAATATTTGAGAAATATTGGAAGATGATTATTTTCTTAATTGACTTGGCCTCAACCAATTAATTGATTAGATTTGATCTAAATCATAATTGAAAACACAATCATCAAACTCATTGCTTGAATAGGATTGGGAATTTGTCTAGCAAATTTCCTTATAATCAAAATTGTTTTGATTACTATATGGTATAATTTCGGTTGAAGAACCGATGATCATCTCAAGTACAAATTAATCAATTTGGCATTATCCTTTCCCGAGGCGGATATGGTGTCTAGTCGGGGATCGCTGGGGTAGCGGGTTGCAATGTATGCGGTCCGTCCCACTCCCGTCGGTACTGGCCATGACAGCGGGTAGGGCCGGGATAATGTCCGAGTGATTAAGATGTATTTTTCTAATTATTAAAATACGAATTAATACGTACTTTGAGAATAATACCATATATATTCAAGTAAGACAATGAAGTTTGATTGATTGAATTGGTTGATAATTGATTTAATATGATTAAGTTAATTATGTCCAACTAAAATACTCTAATATGATTGGAGTTAATAATTCTCTTGGAAGAATTAATTGTATGAATGTGATTCATAGTAATTAATTAAATTTGAATAAGAGATGGAGGATCACATAAGTGACATCCATGGTCTCCCGTTAAGGCGAAGGGTTTCGTCGCCAGATATTATATGTGGGAGACGCCTGTCCGAAGTGACAGCTCCTGCATATGATCCATTTGGATCGGGCTCGTCGCTTCTCGAAAGAGTAAGGACGTATGCGTAGTGACCCCAATGTCGGGTCCTCATATTATTGGGGCAATATTGGATTGCGCATAGCGAGTTGTATTCCTGTTGACGGTTGGTTCAATTAATGACGGGTCAACATCACCTTAGGGGTGGTGGGCCCGTGTGTTAAAGACCGAATTGGGAGATGCAAGTTGGACTTGCAAGGCGGAATGTGTTCCCGCTTCTTTTTATCCGAGTTGTAGGTTCTCATATTATTGGGATGCAACAAAGATAAGGAAGGAGATCCCAGATCTTGCTTGAGATATAATGGTAAGTATATCTCTTACATTGAAAGTGATTAAGGGAATGAACTTTCATTATTGACATAGCAAGACAACTTTGATATAAAAATTCCTAAATCAAAGTAAATTATATATTTATATAAGTTTAAGCAAAAATTTCTTATTTCAGATAATCCTTCATTAAACCCACTCAATGATATACTCAATAATAACCAGTAAAATATCATGGATTGAACCCTTGATCCAGATATTGTACTTGCAATTGGACACATAATGTATGTGGTTGAAATGTGCAAGTTTCCTCATAATAATGAGGAATGATGATTAAATAAGACAATATGACTAAAACCCTAGGGTTTGTATGTCTCTATAAGTCTTGATCTCATTGAATGTACTTTGTAAGTGACATGTCGATGATGATCGTAATTATCGAATAGTCCTTATAAAATCAATAAAGATATTCTAGATATTCTGGCATACATATGTGCTCTTGACATTTAATCATGAATGACATGGTTCTCTGCATCATGTATAATGGTGGCTCTATAAGAGATGATGTATTCAAATTGTTTGAATACCTACCTGAACCTATGTTTTAAAAGTTTAGATGGATGTAGATGATGAGTGTCATCATTCTATTGTCTATACTCTAGTCATTCAAGAAGCTTCATAATATTCATATTGTATGAATTAGGTGAAGCATGTATAAATGTCGAAATGCTCTTACATTAAATTCTTTTGAATTTAACATAAAAGATCCTTAGTATTAAGCAATGGTTGTTTATAGATAAAGGGAGCGCAGTGGAAGCATAGGTTGGACCCAAGCAAGAAGTATAATCAAAGAGTTGACTGTACTTCTGTGACTTCCATATGACATCCAAAGAGTTGGATGAACGCCAATACTGCAATATGTTGATGTATTGATAGTATGACTATCAAATCTATCTAGAATCTTTAGAAAAGGAATCGGATAATACATCAAAATAACCTACATATAATCATTGAAATTGACTTACTTATTTGATAAGGTAAAGTCTAAAAAAATTGTATCTCAATCTTCTAATGACACTTGCAATTGGTTGCATATGTATTAGAATATTAGAAATTTGATCTTAAGGTTTATTGGTCATCCATGTTGAAAGTGATGCAAGTATTGCAACAATTTCCATTGGATCAATGAACTTCATATTTTCAGTGGGAGCCCTTAGTCTTAGAGAATGTCTCTATGACCTAGATATTAGAATACACTCATTGTTTATTTCTAATTGTTGGATATAAACATGAATTCTGTAGTAAATCTATCATAAAGAGTTATGATGGAGATATTTCAGATAGTAATCTAAAATCTAGTGGACTCTATTAAATTAGAAAATTAATGAATGGTTCATTAAGATTTCTAATACTGAAAATTAAACCTTTAAAGATCAATAGGAGGATAAAGATCATTTGACAATGATCTGGCATCAAGTTTTGGACATATGTCCGTTGATGAGATCAATGGACTGGTAAGACATGAAACTTTAGATTGTCTAAAGATTCAAATCTCACATACTTGTGAATATTGTATTCAAAGTAAAAATGTCCAATACACCCTTCTTTGGGAAAGATGTAAGATGTTTAGGTATTCAAGATCTCATACATATTGATGGATGTGAATCATCTATATCATAATAAACATTATGGATATGTGATATCTATTAGTGATTATTTGTGATATGAGATTTCTTCTCTTCACTTAGAAAACTTTGAAATGTTCAAAGACTTCACAATTTTGGTTTAGAACCAAAGTTTGAAGGAAGATGAAATGAATTTGATCTAACCAAGGTAGCCTTTACCTATTAGATGAATTCAAGAAATACCTTATGGAGATATGAATATCATTCCTATCTCAATCCTCCCAATGAACCTTAACTCAATGGAGTTGTAGGGAGATACAATTGATCATGTGTGACATGATTTGATCAATGATTAATCCTAGCATAATTATCTCTTAGTTTCCACGGTATATATGTAGTATAGACTACATTATATACTTAATAAGGTTCCATGCATGTAAGCTGGAATCTAGCACTAGAGAGTGCTACTTCATTAGGAAAATAAAGGATGGTATTGTATACCTACTTTATGACCTTGAGATTCTTAAAGGATCTCATCTATGAGAATGTGATTATTAGAGGATGACTCTCTTAAGAATCAAGATAAAATGAAGTAAAGGAACCCATTTAATCTTGAGAAGATAATGAGATTCCTGAAATAGGAAACTAAAAGAATAATTGAAGATGAAACACTAATACTTCTTCAAATAAGTTTGAGGATGTATTCCGTGTGAAAATGATTGGACTTCATGTGATGAAGCTCCTGAGGATCATGACATGGATAGATGGATGTTAGCAATAAAAGTCTAATGTAGACTTCATATACAAGTGATGTATATGGACCCTCGAGGATCCACCTATATGGGTAAGACCCATTAAGGTCTAAATGGATCTTCAAGAGAAAGAGGGAACCTGATGAGAAGGTAGACCTTCAAAAAGCATGGTTCGTAGCCATGAGCTACACACCGAAGAGAAGACATCGCTAGCGATGAGACTTGCTCTCCGGTGACCTTGCTTTAACCCATCAGAATATTGCTAACTATAGCTACACAACTTGACTATGATATCTTCATGATATGAGTCAAGATTGCATTCCTCTATGAATACCTCTCTGAGGATATTCATATGATGTAGCCCCAGGGCTTCGTGGTTGAGGAAAGCAAGGTGTGCAAGCTAAAGAACTACATCTTTGGACTCAAATAAGCTTCTTGTAGTTGGAACATAAGATTTGATGAAATTATAAATGTTATGATTTCGGATAAAATCTTGATGAACCATGTGAAGCATAGTGGGAGTGCCGTTGTGTTCATCGTGCTAAATGTAGATAATATCCTAAATGATCTAAGGATGATACTAGTAAGTGTTTTATAATTTGGTTGTTCCATACCTTGAGATATGATCTCAAGGATACCTCTTAGATCCTAGCTCTGAAGATGTTCAGAAGCAAAGAGAAGAGGATATTGAGACCGTCACATTAGTAGTGCACCTTGGACTTATTCCAATTTCTGAAAAAATCTAAGAAAGGCTTCCTTCCCTTAAGATATGTTACTGACCTATTTAAAGGGATAGCACCTCAAAGAGTTGAGGAAGTGAATGCTAGAACTGCTTGCACTTGTGCATCAGTTATGAGAAGCTGAGTGTATGCTAAATGTGTACAAGAGCCAGATGTCTGCCATGCAGTGGGAGTAGTAAACTGTTACTAATCCTACTGTGGAGATAAAACACTTGATTGCAGTAATAACAAAATCTTCATAGATGATAAGATTTTTTTAGACAGTGATCTCAAAGTCTTATCTTCAAATACTTAAGACTATATAGATAATGATCTAAAAGGTCTTAACTTTGGATACCTCTAGAGATAGTGATCTCCAGGGATAAAGGTATTCTGATAAGGATTGTGGAAATGCTGGTTATAACAATTTATTAAGCTGTAGTGTCAAGGACCCTATAATAGCTTTAACAAAGATTGAGTATTGGTTGCATGAGATGCAACATTCGCATTAGATGCGAGCACTGTTACTGGGGATATGCAAGTACCGTAAAAGGACTTGGCGTAGTCTCGCGGGAATAGAGTGATTGATCAACTTACCTGGCTATTTTCTAAATAGTCTATGATTGTCACATGAGTGTGGGTTTAAATGATTAGCCCATTAATGGCTATTTGGGCTAGTGGGAGATTGTTGGACATGCGAGCCCACGGCGAGCCATTATGCAATAAATGTTATTGCGAATATCATTCCCTGATCTGAAATGAAGAATGAATAATTTGCATAATAGGTCACTTAGTAGAATTAGGGTTATGTACCATGGCCATCTTAATGATCATACAGCTGTTGATTCAATTATTGAATCATAGAGGCTAGTGCTTAGATGAATATCTAATGAGTTAGATTGAGGACTCATCAAGCACCGTCAAATGATTATTAAGAGATGATCTCCAGCCAGAGTAGGAGATTGCAATCCTATCTCAGTTAGGCTGATATCTGACCGACCTCTTGATGCAGGTCCTCTGCATAGGAATAGAGATTCGGAGGTGTCAGATTAGTTAGGTCATAGAGTTGCCTTAATGAGATCGAGATAACCAAAGTCCTATATCGTATGCGGTCACGATACAGGCACACATCCTCTGACCGGAGACAGATGCGTTACTATATATTTGAGTATGTACATTTGGCAGACCAATAGGTTGATGACCTAATCAAGGTCTATACACCGGCGCGCTGGTGTGCATATAAGGGCATGTGAGTAATACGATCTCTCAAAGGGATCATACAGGTTCAGTTACTGAACCGGAAGACATGAGCTCACTCATGAGATATTGGGAAGAATCAAATTCCATGCGCATGGTCGTCTCACTTTGGAAGCTTGACTGAATTTGTAGGTTTGATATATACTTTTGGAAAGTATATGATCAAGACCTAGGTATGATATATATTTTTGGAAAGTATATGATCGATACCAACTCACAATGATCAAATGAGAAACTTACTGATAAAAACCCTGAAGTAGACAGTGTAAAGTTGATCTAATACTTCGGGTTTATTCTGAGTCTTCCAGTATGCTGGATGTACAGGTATTAGGAATACCTGAGGGTGATGTGATCATAAACAATTGTATAACCATGACGCTTCCATTCCTAGGGAGTGATGAAACGGGTCTGGATTTTAGTGACTCCTCTCAGTAGAGAAGTAAATCTGATCTTAGTCCAAATGTTGGACATTGATCTGAATGTGATTCAGATGCAATGAGAAGATTAGATTTACGGTCTTGATTTAATTAAGCATCTATGGGAGGCCCGCGATCTGGATTTGAGATATGATCTCAATATCTATGTCACTATACGTGGAACAATACAATCACCTTGTCCTTATCTCCAAGTATTCGCGGAGAAAGCGCATTATACTTGAAAGAGTTCATGGATAATTCTATTGTTGATATATGTATCCGAGCATTGAGAAAATGGATAATTAAATATGATTTAATTATCATGAATAATATGAATTTGATTCATATTATAAGGAGAGTTGTCTTAGATAATTAAATGTGATTTGATTATCAAAGATGTAAATAATGTGAATGTGATTCAAATTATTTGAGCACAAGAGAATAAGTTATCCAATATAATTAAATGTGATTTAATTATTATGGATAAGAATAATGTGTATAGTAATATCCAATTATTCATAATATATTATAAATATGATTTATAATGTATTAGAGAGAGTTAAATATAATTTATATTAGTAGATTAATTATTAATGTTTATTAGATACACATTGTCTAATTAATTGAAAATGTAAATTACATTTTGTTTTGGGTTGTGAATATACTCCAATGTCAAGATTGCAATATTCACAAAATTAATTGAGAATTATTTTGGTGAATAAAAATCCCAACAAATAGTTGTTGGAAAATAAGTAGAGAGAAAATCAAGGAGATGTGCAATCTCATGGGAATCCATGAGATTGCCCTCCCTCCAAAGGGGAAGGTTGATCTCCTTTGTTCTCTCTCTCTCCTTATTTGATTGATTTAATTTGGTATTAATATTTATTTGATCTATCAAATATATTTTATCAAAATTAAATCACAAGTTGTTGGTTTTTACCAACAACAATCTTGACCATTGGATTGACATAAATCAATCTCGTCCATTGATTTTACATGTCACATGGATTGAGATCCATGGATCCCCAAACCCTATAAATAGAGAGGCATACCATGCTCTCTATTTTACACACAATGCTTAAGAAGCGTCTCTCTCTCTTTCTCTCCAGACGTCAACTCTCTTTCTCCCTCTCATGGTCGTCCACCATGGATGCCATGGAGAGGTTCTCCATCGCCGCGGCATCGTCGTTATGCTGCCCGTTCTTCTGCTCGTGGATCCCCGTCTCCTTCGGTGCGCCTTGCTCGTGATGAAGACGTCGGATCTCGTGTGTCGAGATCAGGAGATCCACAGCTTGGATCATCAACATGGATTGCGAGAAGCACGCGGTTCATCCCCGCGCTCGCAAGCATCTCCTCCGTCGGATCGGACTTGAGATAGGAGGTCTCTTCGTTTAGAGACTCGATCGCAACCACGCTTCAAGAGGTAATCCTATTACTTATTTGTGGTTAAGACGAAACGATCCGAGAAGTGTTCTTGGATCATGTGGTTTCGTCGTAAGAAAAAATTTTTAAATTCCGCTGCATCGAGCAACTAGTGCGACTAGTCGCTCCACGTCGTGTTCGATACGACGCTCACGCTTCCGTGATGCGCTTGAGGATCTAACCATATCCTTCAGGTGTGTCTCTTGTGAGTATCTAAGATACCTTCGACACCCAAACTTGTATCACTATACGATGTAGAGACCTTTTTTTGGTGCTAGCCCGACTCCTTGGTCCTAATAGCGTTTGGTCAAAGTGGAAACTTTAAAGTGGTTGGGTTGGTGGAAGCTCATAGAATTTGTATTTGTAATGATTGAGCTTTTCTTTACATGAGAGAACGTCTCTCGCATTTTCATTTCATTGTTTAGCTAGCTACACTGATTTTACCAAGAGTTGGCGCACACTGATCAACAATTTAATTAGGTTTCATCACATCCTGGTACATAGGTAGATATCAAACGATAGCATGCGAACGTGTTCACATACTGGCTAGGGTTTTGCTGACACTTAGGTTTCTTGGAGACTTCATTTACTTTATCCCATCCTTGAGCATCATTAAATCCGGTCTAAACTCAAATCTCCATTCCTAGTTCCTCAAGTGATAACTCACCTCATCTCATCAAGCATGCAGTTGTGAAAGTGATGTGCTTATCATATTATTTAGAAGGTAGAGATGAAGAGTGTAGTATAATGCTCAAATCTTAAGGTTCTGGTGCAGAGGCGGCAAATCGGAGCACAGAGCCTGCGTGGAGGCTGGAGGATACTCTAGTCAACTCGAGCCTCGAGGCTTGGGCTAAGGATCGGGGAGGATGTGTGGAGGCTTCATATCTGTTGGATCAAGGGCTTGAGGCCGATCCAACGGTCGTGAGGCGCATATGCATCATAAGGCGGAAGGGCGGAGCAGCTGGAGCTCGATCTGCGCCTAGTTTGGCAACGCAAGGCGGAGTATGCGTCGGGGGGCAGAGGCACTACGGAGTTCGGTTGACACACGACCGAGCGATGGTGCAGTGGAGGTGCGGCTGACAACGTGCCTCGTTGGAGATGGACGAGGCCGGGCGAAGCTATAAACAAGGCATAGCGGTACAAGGGTGAGCGGAGCTCCGTTAGATGCGTACACTTGCAAAGGTTAGCAGAAACTAAGGAAGGGAGTACAAGGAGGTGGGTCTCCATGCGGAGGTGGGCTGAGCTAGGCTCCGGCCTTAGAGAGGCCGGAGGGGGAATCGATCGACAAGGTTGGACTTCGAGAGATATGCAAAGTCGAGGAATCAAAGATGAAAGTGGGGCTTCAATGTCTGGAATAAAGAGGAAGATGATCAGGAGAAGGACGAATGGATACATGGGGATGCGAGGTGCTTAGAGAACTGGAAGATAGGGAGGAGGAGTCAGGAAGTCAGTTGAAAGGAGGAGGCGAAGAGGTTCCTTCCTTGTTGCTCGAGTGCCCAACGAAGAAGCACGAGCTCTTGCAGTGAGCTGCGACACAACTGCGAAAGGGAGGGGGGGGGGAGCTGTGGATCATACCCCTCCTCGAGATAGCTTCGTCACATGATCAGACCTCCTCTAAGATGTCACCGTAGAGGGTTGAGATAGAGAGAGGAGTTGGGAATGGTGTATAACTCGAGAAGGAGGTGGGGGTTTTGTAGGTGGTGGAGGTGGGGGTTACATGAGAGGGGGAGGCGGAGCGACAGTGAGAGGAGGTGGTGATCATGGGCGGTGAGTAGGAGATGGGTAACAAGAAGAGGGAGAGACGGGGGCAGCATGCATATCACATGCCTACATGCCTAGGAGGATGGAGAGGGCACGTGCTAGGGGAGAGGGTGGCGAGGTCACGTGTCTGGCACGCGACCTGGGCTAGGGTAAAGGGGTAGAGAGAGAGGAAGAGAGAACGAAAATGGAGGAAAGAGAAAAAATAAGAGGAAAAGTGAGGAAAGGAAATAAAAAATAAAAGAAATAAAAGTTAAATATAATAAATAATAAAAAATAAAAATTTTAAAAAGTAAAAATTAAACATAAAATAAATAAATAAATAAAAAGAAAAAATTGAAAAGAAATAACAAATGAAGTCAAATAAAAAATTAATCAACATGAAAGTTGTTCGTCTCGACGAGAATACAACTTTTATGAGAGACTCAAAATCAAAAGAGGCCAACTATAAAAAGGATTTTTTTGGAGGTACTCTAGAGATAATAAAATACCGAATTTTATATTTTATATTTTTTTATATTTTTAATTTGATTTTAATTAGCAGATTAATTTAAATACAACATATACAGAATTAATCTAATTTTTATGGATTTTTTAAGGTTAAATAAATATTAAATAAAAATCAACAATGATAAAATATGTACAAAATATACAACGTCTGATATTCTTTATTTCTTTTAATTTTGCTTTTTATATGGGTTCAAATTCTCGATGTAATGTTAGTTAATTAATCCAAAAATAATTTAGAGAAATAATTAGGTTAAAATAAGGATTATTTACACAAAAAAATAAAAACTCAATCTAGGAAAAAAGAAGGGATATTTATTTACATATGCTATCCCAAATTATGCCCAATTAGTGAATGCTAATTAATTGATTTTAAGGAGTTTAATTAGTGAATTGTTGAGAGGATTTTGCTAAAACATCCATATAAAGTAAATGAATCATGGATCCATCACTCGTTATCCATTCACGTAATCCAGATACCCATTAGAAGTGGGTATTCGTTGGATTAAGTCATAGTCAACTCATGATCCGATGGCGATGGGTTAGGGTGGGTTGTGATTGAACATATTGATACTTGTCCAACAAGCTATATATGATCTCCCTTCTCATTGTCTAATTCATAACTCTTGCGTTGCACTGTATTGAGGATAGAAAAAATGTAATATGAAAGATAATAAATTTATCACCTTAATAAATTGTTTCTTATAATACATGTATTTTGTAGTCATAAGTAATTTGTATCATCAAAATTATAATTTTGTTTTTATACTGTAAAATTATGTTTAAGAATTGTAATTATAAATAGTTTGTATTAGCCAACGTGTTTACAACTTTTCATAGATATGTAATAGTTTTTATGATCTTCAGGCATAATACACATCCTTGATATTAATACTTGAGTGTTGTATATTTAATGATTCCTAATTGAAGTTTTACAAATAGAATGCAAATTTTAATAGACAATACTACAACAAAATCTACATGGATGGTATTTTTCTCTCATAAATTGAGTTGAAAATTAGCCTCTTTTTTTCATTAATAAAGGATTTTCCATAAACCATAATCATCCCTATCTATATGTTAAAAAATAATTTGCCATTCATTGCCATATCTCCTATAATTAAATGTTTAACAATGAATATTAATTGTTGTAATTTTTTGTTTGATTATTTACATTCACAATGAAAATCATAATCGCTTCCATATTTCTATCAACAAATCTTATAACAATAATTATCCATCGATTTCTTTCTAGTCATTGCCAAAATAATAACAATTGGTACAAATTTTAAGAAAACGTCAATGCGTATGAAACTCATTGCAAATTATAAGAATAAAGTATAATTATGCAATGAACAATACTCATTGTTATACATTTCTTATCGCAATATACACCAAGAAATACTTTAAATAATTCGCTATTATAGTTAATTTGATTGTTTTGTAGATTTGAACATGCACCTATATCTTGCAAGATTCAATTTATATATCCCCATCTACCAAACTGACCACTAAGTTTATTTATTAGATAACTTAAATTCAAGTGCATAAAATCCTAAAAAACTTGAAATCGATTCATTTACGTATCCATAAATAGAAAGTCAACATTCAAGGCTTGTATGTTTACCTAAAAAGGAAGTTTTAACGATGTATTTCAAGGTTCAGTGTGTATAATTGACATCATTTTGAACAAGAGTAATTTAGATGGAGGTCTCAAACTAGCTTAAAGGTAATGGCATGGTCCCTTGCTAATTCTCCACTTTTAATTGTTACCTTTAAAATAATTCCGAGCTCGAATGGTTACATTTGCATGTTTGGGGACCAGATTGATATCAGATGGAAAGTTTGAGGATCTCGCCTTAAATTACTCGGCATAAATACTTAATAAATACGATGTGATCTCCCATCCCATTAATTCCCCCGCCAGAACCAGTCCCTGACCGGTCCTGTGTAACCGATCGCGTTGTTTCCGCTGCCCAAAGCGGGCGGTCCTCTTCCTCCTCGGAGGTGCGAGGAGAGGAGAGGAGTGGAGTGGAGAGGGGCACCGGAGGGAGCCACAGCAATGGATTCCGGACGCCTCGCCGCATTTCCCTTCCTCGTCTTGCTCCTCCTTGCCGGCTTCGCATCCTCCGCCACCTTCATCTCCCGTTCGTTTCTCCACACTTTTGTTGTTGTAGTAGTAGTTTGTTTGTCTTTTTTTTTTCTGACTTTTTTTGATGCAGATGAAGTGCTGGAACCACATGGACCCAACGGGAGGAATCTGCTGCAGCAGAAGAAGGGTGAGTGCCCTCTCTCTTCTGAAGTTGCTGATTTTCCCTCTCTCTTCTTATTTTTTTATATGCTCCCGCTGCAATGCGGAATACATAATGCTCAACTTTGGGTCATTTGCTTGAAAAATTGAATCTTTTTGCTGTTGATCTTATTTTAGTTGTTGCCTCGATCAGGAGCGTTTTCTTTTCCCGAGAATGGCCGATTATATGGAAAATTGCAATTTCTTCTGTCTGCGGTTTTCTCTTGTATATAAATTTGGATTTTGGTTCGGATTGGGAGCTGGCGTTTTTCATGGAGGTTGTTGGATTGCTTCCTAAACATACGATGTAGTGAACAAGGCGTTCATAGGTGCGGTTACTCATCTTACTGTGAGAGGGTCGAGAAGGGAATAGGTTGGATATCTTATGAGATCGAAGCAATGGGATTTGTCATGCCATATGGGTCTGAATGTTTAAAGTTTTGAACCCTTCTTTGTAGCATCATACAAAGGATGCAAGGAATTGGAAACAAAGATGCTGATTAGATATTTGATAACATGAAGATGATGGTTAGAAATTACCAAAAAAAATTGATGCAACATCTATCTTTAGTAATGCTGTTAGAAAATAGGAAGCGAAAGCGATAATGATAAATAGAGCATAAATCAAGAAATATAAACATAGAACTCAATAATTTTTACGTGGAACCCTACTCCCTAAGGAGCGGGATGAAACTACGAGAGAAGCCCTCAAAGGGGCGGATATTGCATTCCTTTTTCTCAATGGATACAGGAGGTCTGGGACTCCTTATATAGCTTCCACAGAGCCTCCAAATTCCACCACTGGTAGATGTGAGACTAAACACTGGGATGTGGTAAATGGATCCTGGATGTATCCATTTATCCATCTTCAACATAAGAGGTGCATAACTAAATACTCCAACACTCCCCCTCAATATGGAGCATACAATGCTTCGCTTGGACAAACAAAAAGAAACTCAACTCACGCTACATGACAATGCATACAATATCAACTCAACGCGCACAATTGTCGGCTGTTGTCGAGGACGTTGCTTCTCATGCCTTGCAGGTGAGGAGGACGAACGAGCTGGAGTGTGAGTCAACGGAATCTCCTTGTCAGAAAGCATGTGCTCTGAACTGCGCCTGTCAGAGTCACTGCAACTGGAAATGAGTCTCCTCGTCGGAGTTTCTGGTCCACCACAACATGTGGACAACTGCTCCATCTCTGAAAAGGATCGAACTGAAAAAGGTCGTAGAAGTGCAATCCTCGTCGGAGTCGACGGTCGTTGGAGAATGGAGTCTGAAAAGTCTCCTCATCGAAGAACTGGATCTTTCCCATCTGGCATAGAGAATGGTACTCTACTCTGGATTCCCTATGATACCACATGAAAACCCTTGCTCACATGGCATAGGGAATGGTCCTCTACTCTGGAGTCCCTATGGCTCACATGAAAAGTCTGGCCGACAAAACAAGACTGATGGGGACCATGAAAAATGATAGCATACATTTGCACATTTGAAAAAAACCGCATACTTGTGCGTGTCTGAATCTAAAGAGTCAGAACCAATCTGACGTCGAGTCTGAATATCTGATCATCAGTAGAGTCTGAACATCTGGTCGGTCTGAATCTGACATCTCAATCTTGCAACAAACCTGTGACTCTACATATACTCCCTCTTTCTCCCATACTTGTCGGAAAATGACATCGACAAAGTTGGGAGAAGAGAAGAAAGATGTGGATAACATGAACTTACGGCTTTGCGTTAATTTTTTTAAAATAACCGCCTTGATTTTTTTTGTTTAAGCCGTTTCATTTTTTACGGCTTTTCCTTCCTCCTTTTTTCTGCAATTTTTTTTCTTTTATGTATGGCTTTTTAATTGTACGCGCTTTTTTAATTTTTTGAACAATATAAAAGTGGCCCATTTGGTCTCAAAGATGCCTTAGCCCAGTTGGGCTTTACAAAATAACTCTCTCCTTTTTTTTAAAGCAAACAACCCACTTGGGCTCTTCAAACAAATAACCTTTTTTTAAACCGTCGCCCCCCCGTAGGGTTCCTACGACGGGAACCCTTTCTTATCAAGTGTCGCCTCTCCCAATTGAGGCCTTTACATGATGCCGCTGCTTGCTGGAGAGGGGGAGGCCGCCGCCGCCATGGAAGATGTTGGAAGCGTACCCCGCTGGAGCTTGGAGCGGAGGAGCGCTCCGCCGCCATGGAAGATGGAGGAAGGGAACACCACCCCTGGAGTGTTGCGCTGGAAGGGAGACGTCGGAGGGGATTGCCGCCACTCCGCCTCGTGCATCTGGATTGTTTCCACCTGGGGATGTGTGGATGCTCGATAGGGCGCATAAGGCTGTGCGGTCGTACAATATTGTGCTTGAGGCCCGATATGGTCGAGCATCGCCTGAAGTGGGCCTAGCTGCGATGCAAAGGGTTGCACCTGTCCTGTTTCTCGCTGAGGCTCAAGCACCCCTTGAGGATTTGCTTGAGGAGGGCCGGGTGGGACGCCACCTTGTTGTTGTTCTTCCCGTTGGCCATTGCTCCCAGAACCTTTGATGACGTGAACAAGAGAGAGGAGTGCAGCCATGCTGCCGCCTGGATCTGAAGGGGAACTTGCCTGGGAGCCGTGCAAGGTTGCTTGGAGGCGCGTGGTGGATCTGAAGATGCGCTGGCTGAGCGTTAGAGATGATCGCCGGCACGAGATCGTGCAAGGGAGAACCTTTTTACGCCTGGGATATTGTGCTTGGGATCGCGTTGCATCTTTGCTAGAACATGTATTCGACGATCTGCATGAAGCCGATCTGAATGATGTCACCAGCAGTTAGGCTCCTGTTCGAGAACACTTTTTGCCTGACGCGAAGAAGAAGGAAGGGCGCTGCCTGTACGCCGTCTGAAGATCTCAAAGCCTGGATGTTGTGCCAAGAACAACTAGGGTTTCGAAAAACCCTAGATGCGTAGAACTAGAGAATAACATCAAACAGATCTTCGACATGAACTTGAATAACTCAGAACTCAATCGTCTTTAACAAATCTTTAAGAACAATTTGATAATCGAATCTCGAAAATAAAAATAAATATTCAAGAACAACTCCTTGAGAATCAAATCCGCTCTAATACCATATTAGAAAATAGGAAGCGGAAGCGATAATGAAAAACAGAGCATAAATTAAGAAATATAAACATGGAACACAAGGATTTTTACGTGGAACCCTACTCCCTAAGGAGCGGGATGGAACCACGAAAGAAGCCCTCAGAGGGATGGATATTGCATTCCTTTTTCTCAATAGATACAGGAGGTCTGAGGCTCCTTATATAGCCTCCACAGAGCCTCCAAATTCCTTTATTGGTAGATGTGAGACTAAACACTGGGATGTGGTAAATGGATCCTGGAGGTATCCATTTAGGATCCATTTACGCATCTACAACATAAGAGGCGCACAACTAAATACTCCAACAAATGCTGACTGCTCGCATGGTTGGGAGATTAGATGACTATATGACGTGGCAAGGGTCATGATGATTTTGTTGGTTTAATTTCTAAAAGTTTTCCCACTCAATCAATTCAGATAGAAGATATTGTGGTTGCAGTCTGTTTAAAGAGGATCGGGAATAGGGCCTATTAGGGAGAGGTACCTATGAAGGTGGCTTGAGAAGAGGCTTTTGAGCTATCGAAACCTCTCTCTATACGTGTATTGCATGATCACTAGTGTCACACCCCCAAATTCTATAATCGAGAATGATCATGCTGACATGGTAGCAGATGCTCGAGAATGATCGATGGAGCAAGGACTTCAGGAGGAGTTCGAAATATGTGGATATTACGGAGGTTATCCACGAGAGTCTGGAGGCTCTACCGTACGTGACAATGGAGAAGCGTCACACAGGACACTGACTCGATAGCAGAGTGTCGTGGTGCTTGTAGCAGTGCGAGCATCGAGTACAAACGACATTGCAAGTCATGACGGTGGATGCATGCAGCGGATACGTACGCGAGTGCAGAAGGGCGGTATGCAATGAAGCAGTATGCATTGAGGAGCAATGCGATACGGCCACATAGGCATACGCACGAAGGCGCACGGTACAAGTATTGATGCGTGGCGATAGAGGAGGCATGGATCGTTGTAGGTGCTGAGTACGAGCATTGTCGAGTATGCTCGGTAATACACGTATGAGAGTGGTCTGGACTCTGGAGGCTACGATAGTGAAGTTCTGGAGGACTTACCCTTAGCGTGCATAACGCTAAGGAAGGGTTTGCCGCACGAGGATCTGGAGGCCGCGGGTTCCTTCGGTGGCACTCGGTGAATTATGGCAAAGCTGCACCAGCAAGCGTTGGAGCGTGAGTGTGTTGATGACTGGGCGGTTGATGTGGCGTCAACTGTACGGGAAGATGAAAGGACAACAAGGGAGTCGAAGAGACGATCAAACGAAGAGTTGCTGAGGAACACGAAGGGTTGCTGAAGAACTCGAAGGATCTCTTGTGTCTTTATGTATCATTATTGTAGAGGTAATAATGAGTGTCCCTTGGGTTGCCTTGAGTCTTGTATATAAGGAGGGATGGTGGCTCATTTGTGGACGGACATCACAACCCACTCCAGAGCGAGTTCCCCTTGTAATAAGAGAAGAGCTTTGTGCCTGTGCCTCGTGTGATTGCTTGTGTGAGTTCTTGAGCATTCTTGAGCGTGTTCTTAAGAGTGTTCTTGAGCGATCTGGAGTTTCGTGCTCGTGCTTGTGTTGGAGCGTCGGTACGTGAGCAAGCAAGAGTATCGAGAAGAGTTGGAGCGCGTTCGTGACCGTTCTACTCGGGAAGGCTGGTTAGCTACAGGTTAAGTCCAAATTGATAGTATGATTTTGACCCTGTGACAATTGGTATCAGAGTAAAGGAACAGATCACAAAGCTTGGTCGGTGCCAAGAAAGCGGGCAAAGCCACGAGCTGCTGTTGGTGCAGTCGATCGCGGAAATAGATGATACTTGTTGGTACAAGTATATCTTCAATCGATAAGAATGAAGATGGTGGGTGTCACCGAGCGTGTGGCAGCACCTGGAGCAAGCGATGACAGAAGTGGAGTCCACTATTGGGACTAATGCCCACCGCATCACCGTCTTCGAGGATCGTTCTTTAGAAGGATCAGATGTTGGGGACGAGACCCAATGCTCAGCGGAGCAGATCAAGTCCTTGGAGGACAAGCTGGAGGTGTTCAACTCGATGATGGAGGATCTACGTAGCTTGATCTCTCTCATCAAGAGGGCAATGACGAATTGCGGGAGCTCCATGGAGGTGCATCGACGCAAGGTACCCGAATCCAAACCCTTTTCAGGTACGCAGAGTGCCAAGAATTTGGAGAACTTCATATGAGATATTGAAGTTTACTTCGAGGCGATTAAGACGAGGGAAGCCGAGAAGATCGGTTTGGCATCGATGTACATGTCAAGCGACGCTAAGCTATGGTGGAGGAGTCGTGTAACAGACGAGGCAAGACCGAAGATATCTAGATGGGATGATCTAGTCATAGAACTGAAGGCGCAGTTCCGTCCGAAGAATACTGTGTGGGTTGCATGAGAGGCTCTTCGATGTCTGAAACAGACAGACACTGTTCGTGAATACGTGAAGCAGTTCACGTCCTTGCTGTTGAACATCAAGGGCATGTTAGAGGAGGACAAGCTGTTCAATTTCACGATCGGATTGCAAAGCTGGACGTAAGTTGCCGCGGAGGCAGGGAGTGAAAAACCTAAATTCAGCGATCGTGGTGGCAGATACGTTGGTCGACTACGGTGCCCAACCAAGCCACAACGTTAAAGAGAAGGAGTTTACCAACAAGCTGAAGGCGCAGTCGAAGGATAAGGGCAAAGGCGTTGCCCATGATCCACCAACGGAGGAACGAGAATACTCCAAGAAGAGGGAGCAACCCAAGAGAAAGGGATGCTTCATATCCGACGGACCGCATTGGGCGCGGGAGTGCCCACAGAGGGAGAAGCTCAATGCTCTTCGTACGGACGGGGAGGAAGAAGAAGAATGTGAGGTACACTTGGGAGCAATCGGTGTTATGCGCAAGGCACGCCTCACAACACTTCGAACTAGAGCTTCGAATTTAGTGGAGGGAGGGAAATCCACAACAAAGAGCTTTGGAGGCGCCAAGGCTCGATCGAGGATGCACAGGAGTGCGAAGGTGCATGCTTAGCACCAACAGGTGTGCTGGAGGCACACAACAAAAGCCGCTGGTTGGAGAACATCCGTGTACAAGAAGGTGATGCAGAGCTCAGGAGGGCGATGAAACATGGACAAGAGGCTGAATGTCCATGGAGGTGGAGTGGTGACGAACCACACCACCAACAATCTTGCAGTAGGCAAGATATCAAAGATGCTCGGAGCGTGGGAGGCGCTCATTTCCCAGGATGCGGGGATACCCACAGGGAACGATCGAGATCGTCAACGAGCAAGCGTGGAGGTGAGTACTCCACATGTGGAGCTGGAGCTTGCACAAACCAGCGATGGAGATGCTGGATCTGCGAAGGATACATTGAAAATGGAAGCTGACAAGGAAGCTCCACTTTTCACCTTGAAGACTAAGTCATGGAGGAACATGGTTCGTGAGAAGACCATGTGCAGGAAGGGAGGCCGTGCACGCTTGCACCACCCTTCCAATTGAGCAGCATCAGGAGATACGTAGCGGATGGAGGATCGTGACGGGATCTCAGTTGAGGGAATGCTCTGTCGAGGACAACCGATTCTTCAAGTGGGGAAGGCTTGTCACACCTCCAAATTTCGTGATCGAGAATGATCGTGCAGACACGGTAGCAGATGCTCGAGAATGATCGATGGAGCAGGGACTTCAGGAGGAGTCTGAAATACGTGGATATTACAGGGGTTATCCACAAGAGTCTGGAGGCTCTACCGTACGTGACAATAGAGAAGCATCACACAGGACACTGGATCGATAACAGAGTGTCGTGGTGCTTGTAGCAGTGTGAGCAGTGACTACAGACATCAGTGCAAGACATGACAGTGGATGCACGCAACGGATACATATGCGAGCGCAGAAGGACGGTGTGCAGTGAAGCAGTACACATCGAGGAGTAATGTGGTACGGTCACATAGGCATACGCGCGAAGGCACACGGTACCAGTATTGATGCGTGGCGATCCAAGGAGGCATGAAGCGTTGCAGGTGCTGAGTACGAGCATTGTCGAGCATGCTCGGTAATACACATATGAGAGTGGTCGGGAGGTCACGATAGCGAAGTTCTGGAGGACTTCCCCTGAGCATGCAGAACGCTAAGAAAGAGTTTACCGCACGAGGGTTTGGAGGCCGCGGGTTCCCTTTGGCACAAGACCGAGTTTTCGGTGGCACTCGGTGAATTATGACAAAGCTGCATCAGCAAGCATTGGACCGCGAGTGTGCTGATGATTGGGCGGTTGATGTGGCATCAACCGTACGGGAAGATGAAAGGACAACAAGGGAGTTGAAGAGACGAGCAGACGAAGAGTTGCTGAGTAACGCGAAGGGTTGCCGAAGAACTCGAAGGGTGTCTTTTGTCTTTATGTATCATTATTGTAGAGGTAATAATGAGTGTCCCTTGGGTTGCCTTGAGTCTTGTATATAAGGAGGGGTGGTGACTCATTTGTAGATGGACACCACAACCCACTCCAGAGCGAATTCCCCTTCTAATAAGAGAAGAGCTTTGTGCCTGTGCCTTGTGTGATTGCTTGTGTGAGTTCTTGAGCATTCTTGAACGTGTTCTTAAGAGTGTTCTTGAGCGATCCAGAGTTTCATGCTCATGCTTGTGTTGGAGCGTCGGTACGTGAGCACACAAGAGTATTGAGAAGAGTTGGAGCGCGTCCGTGACCGTTCTACTCGGGAAGGCTGGTTAGCTACGGGTTAGCTAACGCCGCACAAGTTAAGTCGAAATCGATAGTAGGATTTTGACCCTGTGACAACTAGAAAGGTGCTAGAGTAGCTGGTGGGATTGACATGGTTTATATAAAAGTGCCCGCTATAGATCCTTGAGCAAAGCCTTTCCAAGACGTCAGATCGGAAAAATACTTCTGTCATCGTGCTGAAAAGGATTGATGATCAGTGAATGCACATTCTAGTGTTCTCTTAAAAAATCAAGCTCTAATGGAATTCTTGTTTCCAAGCATAGATTCGAAGGAAAAGGGGTTAAATCATGATTCCCCCTTCTTCGAAAATATTATACGTCTTTAAAGTATGAAAGAACAATGCTTTTGAAGTGAAGAGAATGTAAATTTGACTTGTTATAGGAAATTCCATGATGTTATGTGAGGAGACGTGGAGTAATCCACTTTCCTTTTTTTGTGAGAAAAGTGAAAGGTTGTTCTAATTGGGAAATTAGATCTTGTTGAAAGATCCCCATTATAGTATGGGATCTCGTATTTAGGCCTACACAGTCTATTGCGAGAGCATTGGGTGTGAGTGCTACATGTTTTAATGAGGAGAGTCAATGCAGAAAACACAGCTTTGTGCTACTTTTATTAAGGAGAAAAGAAGTCGTCTTGACCATCTTAACCCATAAAAATCGATGTTTTGATCATCGATTGTTTCTTTTGTGTTCCAGATTTACTTTCCAAAATGACAACAGGGCAAGTCACATGGAACTTCTTTTTGAGGTTTGTATCATCTGTGGGATATTTTATTTATGAAGTTCGGCATTGAACTTGTTGTTGCGATTGCGGTGAAATCACCACATGAGGTATAGCATAGTCTCGATAACGTGCAAAGGTGTTTGCACACATGACATCTACATGCATGTGGCAATCACCTCGAAGGTGGCAAGACGATGCAAGGAGGCACATATCCAACCTTCCATCTATTGATTCTGAATTATCGATCCGTGAGTGACAATAACGATTAACTGCTTGAGGTAGCATCGACAAAGTAGCAATGGCATCCTCACAAAAAGGCTTGATGGCTTTGCGAGAAATCTCTGACAATGACGTAAGAGGTCATAGGAAGGCCCTCGAAGAAGATTGATAAGACACATCCTCGTGTGATAGAGATAAGACACCCATGCTCGAGAGCATCTGGGGCACAAGAGAGAACCCTGAAGGAGTAACCATGCCACAACTGAGACGATGATGGCACCTCCTCGTGGGGAGAACTATAGTGATATTGACGGCTTCTCCTCTGTACCATGAAAAAAAAGAAGAAATGAGGTTGTTGGGAAAATAAGAGTTCTTGTTTATTCCATCAGCCCTAGGCTCTTTTATATAGGAGAGTAGCCTATGGGTAAATTACATAAAAAGTACAACGGGAAAGATAAATAACAAAAGAGATACATAAGTGAATAATATATATCCACACTCCCCCTCAAGATGGAGCATAGATATCAATCATGCTCAGCTTGGACGCGCACTTCTGAAACGAGCCTCGCAGTAATGCCTTGGTAAAAATGTCTGCTGTTTGATTCTCTGAACTAACATGGGATGTAGCAATAAATCCCTTCTGAACCATGTCACGTATAAAGTGACAGACAACTTCAATGTGCTTGGTTCGTTCATGGAATGCTGGATTATTTGCAATGAACAAGGCCGCCTGATTGTCACATTCCAAAGCCATAGGAAGTGGAACTTCTATATGTAAATCTGTAAGCACAGCCTTTACCCACATCATTTTTGTGCTAACCTGGGCCATAGCCCTATATTCAGATTCAACACTAGACCTTGCCACAACAGTTTGTTTCTTGCTCCTCCATGAGACTAGAGAATCTCCAACATATACAGCAAACCCAGAGGTGGACTTCCTGTCCTTGGGACACCCTGCGTAATCTGCATCTGCATAGGCTGAGATAGTAATCACCTTGCCTTTCTTAAACAGTAAACCCGCACCTGGAGATGACTTGAGGTACCTGAGTATCATATGTATGGCATCCATGTGTACCTGACGTGATTGCTCCATGAACTGGCTTACTCGACTCACATCAAATGATATATCGGACCTAGTAGTAGTGACATAAAGAAGTTTGCCCACCAATTCTTTGTATCTTCTCCTATCCACCTCCTCTGTATCACCATCATATAGCTTCATACTCGGATCCATAGGTGTGGTAGCAGGTCGGCAACCAAGCATTCCTGTTTCACTCAACAGGTCAGTGACATATTTCCTCTGAGACATTACCAACCCATAAGGATTTCTGGCGAACTCCAGTCCCAAAAATATCTAAGAACTCCAAGGTCCTTGGTAACAAATTCACGGCCCAGCATTTCTTTCGCCTCATTTATTCCCTGTTCATCATCACCTATAATCAGAATGTCGTCTACATAGACCTTGATTGCAATGATGCCTCTGGAAGTCCCTTGTACAAACACGGAATGATCAGCATTAGAACGCTTGTATCCCTGTTTCTCAAAGAGATCTGAGAGCTTCTGGAACCACGCTTTGGGGCTCTGCTTAAGGCCATAGATAGCCTTATGAAGTCTGCACACCTTAGGATACTCCCCCTCAACAGCAAAACTAGGTGGCTGTTGCATGTAGACTTCCTCCTGTAAGTCACCATATAAGAATGCATTCTTCACATCCAACTGGTATAGTGTCCAATTACGAGTGACCGCAACAGAAAGCAGGATCCGTAGAGTGGAATGGTGGGCCACCGGCGAGAATGTATCAAGATAATCCACCTCATATGTCTGTGTAAAGCCACGAGCAATAAGACGAGCCTTGTATCTTCAATACTGCCATCTGCATTCTGCTTGACTGTAAATACCCACTTGCAGCTCACTGGAGACACATCGGTAGGTACAAGAACCAGACTCCAAGTTCCTCTAAACTGAAGAGCTGCCATTTCTTCCTCTATGGCTAGACGCCATCTGCTATCCTTCAGTGCGTCTTTGTAATTCCGTGGAATAGCCACTGCTGACAATGCGATGACGAAATTCCTGAAATCTCCAGTTAGACGATCAAATGACATAGAAGCTGCTAAAGGATATGACGCGCAGCTCCGCTTCGACTTTCGTACAACTATAGGAACATCTAAATCATCTGTGTCCTCGTCTGGCCTCTGTAACACATCTTGCTCAGAAAAATCATCAGATCCGTCAATAGTAGTATCTTCAGAACATACCTTAGACGAGCTAGGTGATGAGAGATGACCATGAGCTGAAGCAGGCCTACGGGTATAATGAAATGGTAATGGTGAAACAAGTATAGTGACAGGAGGTGTAGAAGATGGTAACGGTTCTAGTGGTGGTGGTGACATGTAAATGGCATCAATATTAGCAGGGGTATCAACTGATCACCTGAAGCTGAGAAATACATAACAGATTCAAAAATGTAACATCAGCACTGACAAGGTACCGCCTACGCAATGGATCGTAATGCTTGTACCCCTTCTGAGTTCTGGAGTACCCAACGAAGACACACTTGAAAGCCCTAGGAGAGAGCTTGTCAGTCCCGGGAGACAACTGGTGGACAAAAGCGACCGAACCGAACACACGAGGAGTAAGGGAGAACAATTCCTTTCCAGGGAAGATAAGAGAGAAAGGAATCTTCTCACCTAGAACAGATGACAGCATACGATTGATTAGGTAACATGCTGTAAGTACAACATCACCCCAGAAAGAGTGAGGAGCATGACTCTGTATAAGGAGCGACCTGGTTACATCCAGCAAATGGCGATGTTTCCTTTCTGCAACCCCATTCTGTTGGGAGGTATAGGCACATGATGTCTGATGGATGATCCCTTGGGATGAGAAGTAACTAGATAGGACATGAGTACACAATTCCAGGGCATTATCACTTGTCACAATTTTAACAGATACTGAAAAAAACATTACGAATCTCATTAAGAAAATTGATGATAATATTCCTTGCTTCAGATTTATTCTTTAACAAAAATACCCATGACACACGAGAGAAATCATCCACAGTCACTATATAAAACCTGTGTCCCTGATGATCAGGAACATGACTCAGACCCCAGATATCGAATTGAAACAACTCAAACTTGGAGGTACTACCCCAACACTGACGACCGGGAAAGGTAGACCGATGATGCTTTCCCAACTGACCAGCCTCACATTGAATAGACATGTGAGGCAAAACCTGAGGTAACACACGACACAGTTTCTGAAGCGGTAGATGTCCAAAACGCAGGTGCCATTGTAGAGGAGAGATGGGTCCAGCAGGTAGGGATGAGGTTCCAGCAAAAGGAGTCTGACTGAGGCGATAGAGGCCTCCTTGCTCATAGCCACGCCCAATCACGTTGCCTGTAAGGATGTCCTGAAAACAAGAGAAGATGGATCAAAAATCGCCCGACACTGTAAATCCTTTGTAATTTGACTGATAGACAACAAATTCATTGAAAAATCAGGTGCGCGTAACACATTCTTGAGATGTATAGATGACGTCAGTCTAATATCCCCCCGACCAGTAATCGGGGAATGTGTACCATTAGCAACGACCACTATTCGACCTGGAGAGATCTGTCTGTACACTGTAAGTAGACTTTGATCACCACATAGATGATGCGTGGCGCCAGAGTCCATAACCCATGCTAAAGTATCTGATCCACTACTAGTAAATGCATATGTGCTACCTGATGCACTAGTAGATGCAGAGGCGGATGCGACAACATCAGAGTGGTTCTCAGTAGTGGGTGCTGGGCCAGATGGAGGAATGATGCCTCTTAGACGGGCGACAAGATCATCAAAGCGTCGATCCAAAGAAGCAGCATATGGAGGCTCGATCTGCTCAGCGACTCGTGCAGATGCAGGAAATCCATGCTTAGAGTAGCATGTATCTTCGGTATGTCTAGTGAGATGGCAAAAGGTACACGTTGGGTCAACACGACCTCCTTTGCCACGAGGGCCACGGCCACGAGCCTGATGATGGTGACCTCCACAACCTCGATTGGCTGCCATGGCTGAAGCAGTCTGATTCATAGTCGTAGAAGGGACAGTGATGCAACTCAATCTGTAAAAGGCTTCCTCCATAGGAGGAATAGTAGAATCTGCCAAGATCTGGGAACTTGCTGCCTCATACTCAGGATCAAGGGCAGCGGGGAAAACTCCTACCATAGTAGCATTTCGGTAGGTCTTCTGGTTCTCTGGTATGGCTGTTAGGGGCATGAAGCTATAAAGCTTCTCAAACATTCCTCGTAGAGATGTGTACAGTGAGTGTATAGGACGTCCATTCTGCTTGATAGTAAATATGTCATGCTGGAGTTGCAGAATCTTTGTCTCATTCTTAGCTTGAGAATATGTAGCAGCCATAATATCCCACATTGCTTTGGCTGTGGGCTGATGAAGAATATCATTGGCAATCTCGATTGCCAGAGTTCTAGATAGCCATACTTTGGCATATGCATCATCTGCCTCCCATGAGGCATTGACTCCAATCTTCTCAGCAGGCTCTTCTTCAGTAAGAATGTGTTTTTTACCGGTTGACTTCATCATACTCGTGAACTGCATAACCCACAGTTCATAGTTCGAACCATCCATCTTCACAATCGGCGCTGGTCCTCGGAAGGCGCTTATAGATGGATATCTGCCTTGCTTTCTGACATACTGATAACGGAAGACTGGAGTGGTAGACTGAAGATATGATCGTCTACACTGATATAAACGGGTTTAGTTGCATGTGTAGACTTCAAGCAACCAAACCCATTACTTTGGAGGCGCGCGCGCGCTTGACTTAGGGTGTATGAGCCAAGTCTTTCAGACGGTCACAGGCGCGAGACACCCACGAAGATCACGCGCGTCAGAACGCTAGGTTGCCGTGCAAATGTGCATGGAAGTCACAAAAGATGCACGATCACTGCTCCCCGCGCTAGGTCACGCACAGGACCTACTGCGCGAGATCAAGGACTACTTCGCGAGACAGAGGCGAAGCAGGGAGGCGTGCGATGGCGTACAGGAGCGTGCGGGGGCACGCGGAGGCGCACAGCAATGTGCACGGAGATGCGCAGGGGTGCGCAGAGGCGCTTAGCGATGCGCGCGGTGGTGCGCGAAGGCGCGCGGCGACGCCAAGGGTTGCGCGGAGGCGCGCAGGCTTGAGGGTAGGGCTAGAGTTAGGGTTTGGCTCGAGAACTCCGGTCTAGGACCGTCGCTCTGATACCATGTTGCGAAAATAAGAGTTCTTGTTTATTCAGTCGGCCCTAGGCTCTCTTATATAGGAGAGTAGCCTATGGGTAAATTACATAAAGAGTCCAACGGGAAAGACAAATAACAAAAGAGATACATAAGTGAATAATATATATCTACAGAGGTCAATGTCTTTATTGGGCCTTTGGTATGCATTTAGTTATGTTTTTTCCCTTTACAGTCTATGCTTGACTCTTTTCTAAAAAAATAAAATTATTAACGAGAAAAGGAAAGAGAAATGAACCTTATAAAAAGATGAAAAAAATGGTGTTTGGAAAAAAATTGAAGAAAAAATAGATGTTTTTTATCCCTTTATTTATGTCCTCTTCCAAGTTGGTCAGATTAAGACAAGTATGGGTAAAAAGGGGAGTAGCATAGTATAATTTCAAACTCTTCCTTTGTTTGAGTCATCTAGAGAAAGATTATTGTCTAACCTACATTTTTTTGAAAGGTGTCTAACCTACAACTACAAAGGACGAGCCTTGGTCTGCATCCTCGTTTGATTATGGTCAGTGGAATGATATTCTTTTGAGGTTTCTATGAGATTGTTTTCAGAGGGCTATATGACAAGCTCATTCTTGGATTCTGTCAAAGAGAGGTCCATTATGAGATCCTTAGGATAGTGGTTAATTTTTTCGAGATCTTCGTATGAGTATTCCCATATTTCCTTGTTCCTTGGAGAGATGGTGTTGTCTTTCATCGATTAGACAAATTGAGGGACCAAGATCTCCAGACAAAGATTCATTGTAGGTGACTAGTCAATGCAAATGTGGAGCATGCATGTCTTTGCTTTCTACCTAATTGCTCGATAGATCATCATTCCAGACTCTATCTTCCAGTACTACTCAATGACATGAACCAGATGCATCCTCATCGCCATTGGTAATCATGAGAGTGTGTGCTGATTTGAGGTGGTTTGTGTTGTCATGTGTTCAATGTGCGAATGAATATAGAGTTTTTAGTTTGTCCGAGGTGAACATTGCATGCTCTACTTCACTAAGGAGTGTTGAGAATATTGAGAGATTGAGTTAATATTTTGTGGTCATATGATTTCTTTATATAGAGGGATAACCCTAGAGGGCAAATAACCAATGGAGAAATTACATAAAAAGGAAATAAGAAACACATAACTACTATTTTCTATAACACCCCCTCAAGCTGGAGCATAGATATCTATCATGCTCTGCTTGGAAGAACACTTTCGGAACGACCCCTTGGTTAGAGAGTTGGTGGATATGACTGCAGTCTAATTCCTTGAGCTGACATGTGGTGTAGAGATAACACGCTTATGTACACGGTCTCTAGTGTAGTAGCAATCCACCTCAATGTGTTTAGTCCTCTCTTGGAATGCTTGGTTGTTGGCAATAACCAATGCAACCTGATTGCCAGATAGTCATAACGGTCCTTACCCACATCATCGCCGTGCTTCATTACACCATGGTCATGCATTCGAATTCAACATTGGATATAGCAACAACTATTTTTTTCTTACTTTTCCATGAGATCAACGAGCTCCTAATAAACACTGTAAATCCAAAGGTTGACTTCCTGTCTTTTGGTATACTACATAGACAACATCTGTGCAAGCCGTGATCTCAAGAGATGTCCCTTTGCTGAAGAGTAACCTTGTACCTGATGAACACTTTAGGTACCTTAGGATCATAGAGACAACATCCATATGAACTTGTCATGGTTACTTCATAAACTGGCTGACTATGCTTATTGCAAAGAAGATGTTAGACATGGGTGATCATTACTTATAGGAGTTTCCCAATGAGCTCCGTGTATCTCTTCTTATCCACCTTGTATGTATAATCATCATAGAGCTTCATGCAGGGATCTATGGGAGTAGTGGCAGGTCCACAGTCTACCATCCCTGTCTCTAAAAGGAGATCTGTTGCGTACTTCATCTGAATCATTACACATCCTTTCTAATTTATGGCAAATTCAAACCCCAGAAAATATTGTAATTCACTGATATCTTTGGTGATAAATTGTTGTCCAAGGAACTTGTTGGCCTTGCTTATCCCCCATAAATAATCTGCTCCAATAATAATATCATCATCATAGACCAGAATGATAATAATACCTCGTGATGTCCTCTCTACAAAGAGCGAGTGATTTCTAGTTGATCTCTACAAGCCCTGCTGCTCTATCAAGTTTGAGAGCTTCCGAAACCAAGCTTTGAGACTTTGTTTAAGGGCATAAATAACATTATGAAGTCTGCATATTTTCTAACACCACCTCAGCAACAAGTCTAGGTGGCTACTTCATATAGAATCCCTTTTGTAGATTGCCATACAAAAATACATTCTTGACATCAAGTTGGGAGAGTGAATAGCTATATATATACTTCAGCAACATTAAGGAGAATTTGAAGAGTTGGGAGAGTGATAGTCCATTTCTTATGTCTGAGTGAAACCACGTGCCACAAGTCTAGCCTTTTAGCAGTCAATGCTATCATATGCTCTCCGCTTTATTTTAAAGACCTACTTGTAGCTAACCACAGGAGCCCTTGCTAGGACAATACCGAGCTCCATGTGCCTCGTGACTGGAGTGCAATCATTTCTTCCTACATAACAATTCACCATCGATTGACCTGCATAGCCTCACGATATGTCTACGAGGTTATCACGGCTTACAGTCCTACCATAAACTTCATGAAGTCCTTTGATAGACGTCCCAGTGAAACATGTCATGAGAGAGGGCACATAGCACATGTATGTCTCCTCTTCTGAAGCGTAATAGGTTGGTCAAGTCTCTAAATGATCTATCTCCTGTACCACTATCTCATGAGGACCTGAGTTCTCACCCTGTAAAGTCTTTTGCTGTACAAACACATTAACAATGCCATTAGTGGAAATAGAATGTTTAGGATTTACATGGGCATGATGGATGATGGGAAAGGCACTAGAGCTGATGGTCTAGTAGTTGGCATGCGAATGTATACACGAGGCAAAGTTTGAACCATATGGGTGTGGTAGGGGTTGGAGGCAAAGGGGGAGGTGGAATATAAGCCTCCTCACCAGACTCAGAAGAAGTTATCCTGTTACTTGTGGGAGAAAAATATATAACAGACTCAAAGAATGTCATGTCAACACTGACATAGTAGTTTCATCAGACATGACCAAAGCATCGGTACCCTTTTTGGGTTCATGGGTAGTCAACAAAGGTGCATTTAACAACTCTGGAGGAGAGTTTGTCAGGGCTACAACACATGGTGGACAAAGACCACACAACTAAAGACATGAATTGTTAGAGAGAAGAGGTCCTTTTTTAGTAAACACAATCGAATAAGGAACATTTTCTCCTAACACAAAATATATATAAGATTGATGAGGTAGCGAGCTGTTAGGACAATATCTCCCCGGTAAGAGTAAGTTGCATGACTGTATCAAGAGAATCCTGTTAACATATAAGAGATGATGGTGTTTTCGCTCGGTAACACTATTCTGCTGAGAAATGTAGTCATAAAGTTTGATGGAGAATCCCATGAGACTTGAAGAACAACGATACCTCAACGGTACAAAATTCCAAAGTATTGTTAGAGGCGAACACACTTAACTGTAGAAGAAAATAGATTCTTTATCTCAATGATAAAAGTTTGCATAATAGAACTAGCCTCAAACTTATTTTTCAATAGAAATACCTAAGAAAGTTGGGAAAAGTCATCAACAACATCGACAAGATAGAACATGTGCCTTTGGTTGTCAGGAACACGATTGGGACCCAACTATCAAAATACAACAACTCAAATAAAGAGTTACTGTTAAGACTCTGACGATTAGGAAAACCAGTACAAGGATACTTTCGAAGTTGGCAATCCTCACACTGAAAGCTGGGCTGAGATGATATATGTGGAAGGACTCTAAACAGCTTCTGCAGAGGAAGATAACTGAATTGAAGGTGCCATATATACGGAGAGGTTGATCCAGTAGGATTAGAAGGTCTACCGACATAGGGAGTCTAGAGCAAATATGTAGAGATCTCCTTGCTCGTGGCCACATCCAATCACCATGCCTTTGAATATATCCTGAAACATAAGAGAAGATGGGTCAAAATGGTAGGAAAATTTAGGTCCTTGGTAATATGACTCATAAGAAATAAATTCATAGAAAAGTCAGGTGCATGTAGTACACTTTGTAGATGCATGGAAGGTATCAAGTAAATCTATCCCTGTTCAAGGAGATTGTCTTCCATCGGCAATGAAGGAAGATCAACTGGGGTGAATGGTACTTTAGGATGTAAACTATTCTCTGTCACCGTAGAAATGATGAGATGCTCCCGAGTTTGTGATCCATTCTGAATATCAGCGTTGTGACGGGTGGTACATGCATAATCTGTACTTGAGGCATTGTAATAGGCATCAATATGAGATGATGCCATAGGAGTACCGATAGAACCAATGGATGGAACATAATCTCAATTAGATGGGAGATAAATCACTGTATCAAAATGAGTAGTAGTTGGCTCAAGCTACTCAACAACACGAACAGATGTAGGGTGATATCATTTCTGATAGCATGTATCCTCAGAGTGCCCTATATGATTGTAGTATGTGTACTGCAGGCGAGAGCAATCACTTCTCCTGTTGCAGACACTACGTTCCTCTAAATTGTACATGTTTGAGTTATTATATTTACATATATGTTCATAACCCTTCGAGTTCCGTAACCCTTCGAGGGTATTTATATATTTTTCCTTTTGTACTCTCTAATGTTTTCTCTATATATATGAGATCCTAGTCCTATGGAATAAACATCTCATTCGTTTCTCTTCTCCACTTGGTATCAGAGCGACTGTCTTAGACAGGAGCCTAATACCTAAAACCCGTTGCCACCACCATCTCTCTCTCCTTTCACGGACCCTTCTTTCATCAAGGGGTCCCGTGCAAGGCAGTTTGAGCCCCTAGCGGCGCCAGCCACCACCTCTAGCGGCACCTAAAGCACTACCTAAGTTCCAGTAGCTCCAGCCGCGTCTCTTGTGCCGTCGGCATCGTTCGACACCACCTGGAGCCCTGTCCAACAAGCCCTGCTGCACCTCCAGCACCGCCAGTACCGCCTACCAGTCCTCTTGAACTTCTGACCTGCTGTGCACAACCCCCTGGATACCATCTTTGGTGCCGGAAGAGCCCCGAAAACCCCCTGATCTGTTGTGGAAGCAATTTTTCAGACCACTATCACGTCCAAACGTGAGTTCTAGGGCGCTTCTTTGCCCTTGTATGCATCCTTAAGTCAAGTACAAGATCTCCTTTCTTTTCTAAGGCCACCATGACATCTTTTTCTACCGAGACAAAGCCCTTGGACTCGAATGTTATGGCTCAGAAAATTACATGCTCTGGTCTCAATCTTTTACGGTGTTCATTGGTGGTCAAAGAAAACGCTACATTCCGACTAAAGATCATTTACATGAAAAGGATAAAGAGTACGACAACTGGCAGACATACAACTACTTGATTATCAACTGGACGACCAACATTGTTGAGACACACATTGCCTCAAATCTCCTTTACAAAAATACGACCAAGGAAATGCATGAGGATATCAAGCTAGCATACTCCCAGAAGAAGATAAAGTCACGCCTTGCAGACATTTACATGTGAACCTGGTCGGCATCTCAAGGTGATTCCACCCTCATCGAGTACTACAAGCATCTCTCCAGCTTATATGAGGAGCTCGCAATATTCCATTCCTCATGTTGCACCAAACATATACAAGAGCGTTCTGATAGGTAGTTATACCGCTTTCTTGATGGCCTGAATTCTAGATACCATGCAACGAAGTGACAATTTCTTATATCATATACACTGTCAACGATGAAGGCCATCTTTGGTCGACTTGAGGAATTCAAGACATCTGTTGTCATGCCTCATGTCTTACCTTCGACATAGAACTTTGCACACATCGCCTCATCTGGGCGGGGAGGCATATACAACTTTCGAGGATGCAGTTCGTGGACAATAATCTGGATGAGGCCACGACTTTGACCGTGGTTGTTGGCGAGACTCTATCTGCCCCATGCACTCACTGTGGTCGGTGGAACCACCCATCTAAACGACGCTGGCAGAAGTTTGGCATACCTTATTATCATACCAATAATGACTATAAGGATACCTATGATGTGGAAGAAGCATCACCTTTAGCAACCTCTATTAGCAAGACTGTTCATCTTAATGACGCAGATTACTCCTGTCTGACGTAGATCCTTCAGACTCTAGAGCATACTACCACTAGTTACACTACCATTGCTGCTCTGGCTACTCATTCAAGTACAATAGCCAACTCTCTGTCACTTCTGTTACAGCTTGGATTATTGATTTCGGTGCATCTACTAATCTGACTGGAGAAGGTAGTCTGCTTGCCTTCTCCATACCATCTACCTCTGTAAAGTCATTTCGAGTACTCAATCACCGATTATTACTGTCAGAACTATGGAGTTCTCTTCCAAGCTCCGACTTTTTGGAGTCTACTGTGCTCCTGATTTTCCTCTTAGCTTGTTGCCAGTTCATAAGCTTTGTGTTGAGCTTCATTGCTTCATGATATTTGATGAGTCTTGTTGCTATTTTCAGGACATCCAAACGATGCAGATTTATGGTGGGGGTCATGAGAAGAACGACTTATATTTTCTTGACATACCCTCGGACTCCAAGTTTGTTGGTTCTGCGTCCATCTCCGAAGACTCGGTCCTATGGCATCTGCGCCTTGGACATCCCTCTGCCAAGGCCATCTCCATGATGTTTCCTGAACTCTCTACTATGAATCCCTTTCAGTACGAAGCGCGCGAGTTCGGGAGGCACCATTGAGCTTCGTTTCCTGTTCGTATCAAGTCTCGTAGTACTACTGCTTTTCATCTTGTTCATTGTGATGTTTGGGGACTTTGTCCAGTCTGCAAATTAAGTGGCCATCACTATTTTATAATTTTCGTTGATGATTATAGTCGATCTTCTTGGGTTTATGTAATAAAGGATCATTCGAAGACTAATCAAATTGTTAGAATTTTTTTCAATATGTTAGAACGTTCTTTTCTAGCATTGTTAAGATCATTCATACTGACAATGCTCTTGAGTTAATCCAACAGGAGTTGACCTCTTTCTTGGCATCTCGGGGAGCTGTTCACCAAACATCCTGTCCATACACCTTACAACAGAATGGTATAGCTGAGAGGAAACTCCGACACTTGCTAAATGTTACCAGATTTTTTTCTTAGTCAAATGAGTGTTCCTAAAAACTATTGTGGGGTTGCTATCCTTACTACAATTTATCTCATCAACCGTGTTCCTTCATATCTGTTGTCAGAGGGGAAGCTCCATTTTCCTTACTTTACCCTACCGAGTTTTCTTTCTCATACCTATGCGAATTTTTGGTTGTATTGCCTTTGTTCATGACTTTTATGCAGCTGACAAATTATCCTCTTGTGCCATCAAATACGTCTTTCTTGGGTACTCTTGTACCCAGAAAGGCTATCGCTGCTATGATATCGTTGGGCATCGATACTATGTGTATGCTGATGTCACCTTTTTTAAGCAAACAAGTTATTTCACACATATTGTGAGTGACATTCCTCTAGACCTCCCTCCTCCACCAATCGTCTGTACTCGCCAGCGTACCTCTATGCCTTCTACACCATTGTCTATATCTTGGCCTGTCCTTTTTATGCAGGATGATATGGCCACTTCGAGTGCTCCCACCACTATTGCCCTGGATATACCCGAGAAGCTTTGTATAGCTCTACGTAAACAAAAAAGGTAATGTACATATCACCTTATGTCACATTTTACTTCTACTGATGGTTTATCTGGATGTGACAAGAGATTTGCATATGCTCTGAATGTTATTTCTGTTCCAAGAGATCATTTCAGTGCAATGTAGGATCATGGTTGGCGACATACCGTGGATGAGATGGGTTTCCTTATCTCACAGGGGCACGTGGGATCTTGTGCCGTGTCCCTCGGGAGTTTTTCCTGTGGATTGCCGATGAGTCTTCATGACCAAACAGTTGCCTGATGGTTCTATTGATAGGTTGAAAGCCATACTAGTTGTAATGTTGATTATTTTGAGACCTCACCCATTGCCAGAATGGGGTCGATAAGTACCATTCTTTCGGTTGCTGCCAATAAGACTTAGCCCATTTACCAACTTGATGTGAAGAACGCCTTTCTTTATGGTGACCTTGAGGAGGTCTATTATGCAACTGCTGGGGTATGTAGTCGACCGGGGGGGGGGGGCATATATGTCGAGTACACAAGGCCATTTATGGCTTGAAGCAGAGTCCTAGGGCATGGTTTGACATGCTCACTACGGAGATCAACACACTTGGCTTTCAGAGGACAACATCTGACTACTTTGTCTTTGTTAGACGACGGTCTATTGGCACAATCATTCTTGCTGTCTATGTTGATGATAAGATTATTATAGGAGATGATGTAGACGGTATTCATGAGACCAAGACCTTCCTCCAGAAGATCTTTATCACAAAAGACCTCGGCCAACTTGGCATTGAGGTAATACGCACTACAGAGGGGCTCCATCTTCCATAGAGGAAGTATTGCCTCGATATTTTGACTGAGGCGGGACTACTTGGATGCAAACTATCTGGCATCCCTGCAGAAGTGCGAAAACATTCAACATTTGCTGATCTAGCTTTTGAGGATGCAACACGATACAAAAGCTTAGTGGGAAAATTACTCTATCTCATTGTTACTAAGACAGATATATCATATGCCGTGAGCAGAGCCAGCTATTATATGGAGAAGCCTCTTTACAGTCAATGGTAGGATGTTCTTTTGATCCTTCGATATTTGAAAGAATCTCCCAGACGTGGACTCTTCTATGGGGTGAATGGGCACACTAGTATCTCATCCTATACAGACTCTGACTATGCTAGCTCTCCTGAGGACCGCTCATCCACTACAAGATACGCCATGTTTGTTGGGGACAACCTTGTCACTTGGCGAAGCAAGAAGCATACAGTAGTCTCCGGATCCAGTGCATAAGCAGAATACAGGGTAATGGCTCAAGCCACCTATGAGATCACATGGCTTGTCTCTTTCCTAACAGAACTTGGCATGTTAGTCGCCACTCCTGTACCCTTATATTGCGACAACAATTCTGCCATGTAGATCGCCACCAGTCCAGTTTTCCATGAGCGGACTAAACACATTGAAGTTGGTTTCCATTTTCATGATGCAGTACGAGAAGGACGAATCAACACTCCACACATCTCCATTGAACTTCAACTTGCAAACATCCTTACAAAGGCTCTTCCAAGGAAGCGCCTCATGTACTTAGTATCTAAGTTGGACATGATCGATAGATATGCTCCAACTTGAGGGGGAGTATTGGAGTTATTATATTTATATTTATGTTCGTAACCCTTCAGGGGGCTATTTGTGTATCTTTCTTCTTGTACTCTCTAGGGTTTCCTCTTTATATAAGAAACCCTAGCCCCGTGGAATAAACATCTCATTCGTTTCTCTTTTCCACATTGCTGAACCTCCTCTGTCGCGAGATGCGACCATAGCAAAGGAGGTCTGAGTAGTAGCTGCATGGGGCACTGTGATTCTGCTAGGTTTACTGCACCTTCTACATGGGATGTATATAAGTGTCGATAGGAAGCTGGCTATGTGCGACATCATACTGGGGATTAAGAGCCACAAGAAACACGCCCACCATTATGGAGTTCCTGCATACACTATGCTCCTTAGTACTCGTATTTAAAGGCATGAAGCTACGAAGCTTCTCGAACATGCTCCCCCAATCAGGAGTAGAATGCATGGAGTGGGTGAAGTCAAGCACTACCTATCTTCAGTTTCATGGTGAGGCAATGTTGTAGTGAAAATAAAAGGTGTGAAAATTATACTTGTATTTATGATGCAAACCACTGGAAGAGGCACACAACATGCAATGTGCACTGACAATATTAGATACGTACCCTCACATATGTTATGATAGCATAACAAGTTATGGTATGACTATTCTCCATGATACAAAGAATTGTTGTTTGCAGGCGTGCTTTCGCCAATGTCGAGACTTATCGAGCAACAATCGATTTTGTTGCTTGTCGTGGAAGCAAGTATAAACACAATCAATCAAGTAGGCATGCAGACATGGATTTACAAGGCTCACTTGTAACTGGGTTACGTCCTTAGGTGGCAACAATCGGTTATCGCTATGTGGAGAAGAAGAAAAAATAGAGGATGTTGAGAGCCCTAACCCTAAGGAGTTTATATACTACTCCCGTACAAAACATACCCCAAAGTTAGATGGATCCGAATATCAATAGTAGGAAAAAAACGAGACCAGGGAGGGGGTGTACCTGTTCCCACACCCCCTAGAATTCAATGCATATCAACGGATTTTCCCTTCGAGATAAAGACTTGCATTTGAAGATGATAACTTGTTTTGAATAATAATTGAATTTTAAGTTTTTAGCTGACAAGGAAAATGCCCATATAAATAAGGTTGACCACATAATGTTGAGCAATCCACTTGACATTCTCCATTTAATCACCGAATTTAAACGTGATTAAAGAGAAGCATGCATTGCATGTTTACAAAATGAAAATGGAATGGTCAAAAACGTATATAATTGACGTTGGGTTTTTGCCGAAGGGAAAATAGAACGTCCAGTGGACTTTGATTAGATATAATGTTGTAACAATAACAAATCTAATGACAATATTATCTAGCAATAAAGTAAGTAAAATATAGGGATTTTATCACTTGTGCCCCTCCGAGATATCGCAATATCAGTTATGCCCCTATCTTTTTGGTAATATCCGTTGTGCCCCTCACTTCTTCTTATTTTGTCAGTTGTGCCCCTCGGGTTAGAATCCGTCCATCCACAGTGCAAACGGACGTTAACTTTGAGGACATAGGAGGAATTACTTTTAAAAAAAAGGTTAGGAGGTCATTTTACATCATCTTCTTCTTCCTCCTCTTGCACATCCTCTTCCTCCTCATGCAGCTCCTCCTCCTCCTCCCTCTCTGCCCCCGCCCCTGCCCCGCGCCGCCTCCTCCCAGCCCCACCCCTCCCAGCCCTCCGCCTCCGCCGCTGCCCCTGCCCCGCATCGCCTCCTCCCAGCCCCGCCCCCTCCCATCCCACCGCCCCCTCCCATCCCGCAGCCCCGACCCCTTCCCCAACGGGCCCAACCCCATCGCCTCCCCGTCCCTGTGCTCCCTCCCCTGAGCCGCCCCCTCCCAGCCCCGCCCCCTCCCAGCCCGCCGCCCCCGCCGCTGCCCCTGCCCCCGCCCCTGTCCCGCGCCTCCTCCTCCCAGCCCCGCCTCCTCCCAGCCCCGCCCCCTCCCAGCCCGCCGCCCCCTCCCAGCCCCACCCCTCCCAGCCGCCGCCCCCTCCCAACCCGCCGCCCCCACCGTTGCCCCTGCCCCCGCCCCTGCGTCTATAAAGCCTTTGGTGGCATTCCAATCCAAACCGGAGGAGGAGACCGGAGCGCCGCCCCTAATGAATCCCGCTTGCCCACCTTTGCAGCATGTCTTGGCTTTCTCCGACGAGCATGGCCCTGTTGTTCTCCTCATACATCTGCGAACCACTGCAAGCAGACCTGGACGAGGAGGATCGGGCGTCCATGGAGAAGCTGCAGCTCCTCCTAAACTACCGCTTTAAGGATCCCAACCTCCTCGCCGACGCTCTCACGCACATGTCCCACCACCGAGCGTAGACCTACTCCTACCAGCGCCTCGAGTTCCTCGGCGACGTCCCTCGCCCTCTCCAACTACCTCTTCCTCACCAACCCTTCTTAGCCCCCCGGCCTCCTCTCCTCCATCTCGTGTCTCCACCAGGAAGCTCGCATGTGCCGCTGTCGACAACGACCTCTACCCTCTCCTCCACCGCAACGACCCCACCCTCGACCTTGCGGTCTGCGGGTTCACCCGTTCCATCCACTCCTCCCCCTCCGCCCCTGCCGGCCACACCGCCTTCAGTGGCACCCACATGCGCGCCCCGAAGGTAATCGCCGACCTGATGGAGCCCTGGAGAATTGTGCTCAGTAAGATGGAGCCCTGGAGAATTGTGCTCAGTAAGAGAGAGAAATTATGAAGAGAAGGAAGAAGAGCAAATGGAGGAGGAAGAAGATGAAGGGTATGGACCATAATACCCTTCTTAACCACACCATGGTTTGAATAAACCATGGTTATTTTAATTTTTTGACGGTCAATCTGACGGAAGGGCACAACTGGTGACGGAGCAAGAAGTTAGGGGCACAACTGATATTACCAAAAAGATAGGGGTATAACTGATATTGCGATATCTCGGAGGGGCACAAGTGATAAAATCCCTAAAATATAATCGTATAAGATGGAAATAAAACTGGCATGAATAATTGGGACCTCTCTCAGTTCAGAACCAATACTCTTTAGGATAAGGAAATGTTTTACAAATGAATAGAAGTATCACCATGCAATAGAAATAAATAACATATGTAAACGTACTTAAATTATTCATAATTTTTGCATAAAAATAATTATTTGAAACAACTCTTAAAATAACAATCCCCCACTTATTTTGAACGAAATAAAAACAAGGAATATCATAAGAGAAACACAATTTAATAAGATGACTAGCAAAAAGGACTTCAATAGAAATTTCTTGAACACTTAAATGTTGATTTGATGTCTTATCGACTATGAACCATCGAATATGAATATAGTTTCCAAACATTGGCAGAATTACAATTCCTACGAATAGATTCTCTATTTGTGAAACCGTTAGACTCATATATCACACTACATTTTATCTTTGTTGTTTATGGGGGAGTAACACGTTTCACCCATGCTTCTATGTGGATTTTCATGTGTGTCATAGATATTTTGCCAAAAAATCTCATAGGAAGTGACCACACTTTCATACTCATATAGGTGGATCATCAACAAGTGTATACTTCTTCTATGTCAATTTTGAGCTATAATGTTATTAAGAACATGTATGGTCAGCCCCACCACTTTAGTACTATCGTGTTATACATCATATGATTAGGAAATAATTGATAGTATCCTTTAAGTTGTCTAGTGAATCTTTGTTCCCAAATGAGCATTCTTCCCGTGATTTCCATTCATAAAGGTTGGATTTCCATTACTTTGACTCTGGACTTGGGTATAACCTATTCCATTTGTTGTATACTCCACACTTTTTTTGTAGTGATTTAGTCAGAGGATCAACCAGATTCAACTCCAACTTCACAAAGTTCAGTAAATTATCTCATAATATTTTGCTCCAGATGGTAAATTAGCTTCTCCCATTATAATAACTTATTTATCACAATGGATGAACACAAATGGTGTTAGTTTCATTCAAATGGAAAGATCTAATAAGAGATTTCTCAACCACTGTCTCATAAAGTGACTTCTCTAAGGCAATGCACTTGGATTCCATTATGGACCACGCAATACATGTTTGTTTGATTGATTTTCAAGATATTGCCCCTCCTCCAAGAGTAAATATATATCCACCAGTAGATTCTTTTGTTCAAAGTAGAGCACCATTTTGTATCACAGTACCCCTCAAATACGGAAGGATATTTGCAAAAAATTTAAGCAATAACCATTGTACTTTATAAATATTTAAGCACTCTAATCAAAACACTCCATTGCTCTCTATTGAGATTTTGAGCATACCCGATTAACCTTCCCATAACATATGCGATATAACCTTCCCATAACATATGCAATATAGGGTCTAGTACAATTTATCAAGACATCTAATAATTAATGTATATTGGATTTGGAATATGGTCACTTTTTTGTTCTTAAGCTGAGTCACCATTAAAAGGAGTGCCGATTGGCTTGCATCCAAAAGAAAAAACATTTCAAGAGTTTATAATGTTCTTTTTTTTGTGAGAGCATGCTATAATTAGATTTTATCAGACATATCCCCATAATGATATATGCTTCTCCCTATCTTAAGGGCAAATTTAGAGGTAAAGTAAATATCAAAAAGTTCATCAGAGAGTGCACCCAGTATAATATGTTTACAAAATTTATTAACCTTTTCTCATGCAGAAAAATCAGGCTTTGATTTATTTTTTTGAAGAATGAAGAGGTGTGAACTCAGAGATGTGTCACACCTGAAAAGTAATTAGAAAAAATACAACGATTACAGAGACCATGCCTCGCTCAAGACTCTGATACGACTGAGTAAGTTCTCTACACAACAACACTCATTACGAAAGACAACCAGATTACGAGAGAGCGAGATCACCTAGAGGACTATGAATTATGAAAGGACGCAAGCACCCGTAGCGAGCAATAGTGTAGGCCGAAAGCCTAGAACTCCAGAAATTCTCAAAAAAGCATGCCAAAGTCAAGTAATATCTATACATTCTCTTAAAAAAGTAATATCTATATGATCCCATAACTCTGTCATGTCTGGACAAGAGAAAAAGATGTGTTCACAGTCCTTCAGAGCAAAGGCACAACGAGGACAGTGAGACTGAGGGTCACCCAAGTGACACCAAGTAGCTCTGCGTGCCTGAGTGGATATAAAAAACATCGATCTTTGATTTAGGTGTATCAAAAATATAAATCATGTCTCTTTCAAAGTAAACATTTTTTCTTAAATATTTTTGTTGGGAGAAAAATCAATCATGCATTTAGAATAGACCGAGGGCTCTCTTATATAGGAGAAAAGCCCTTAGGTTAATTACATGATAAGTACATAAAGAAACATAAAACATAAAATAGACCAAGAGATATATTTACTCAACACTCCCCCTCAAGCTGGAGCTATCATGCTCAGCTTGGAGCAACACCTTTGAAATGGACCTCTAGCTAAGGCCTTGGTGAAGATGTCATCCGTCTGATCTCTTGTGGAATTATGGGCGGTAGATATGAGACCTTTCTGGATCAAGTCTCTAGTGTAATGACAATCCACCTCTATATGCTTCATCCTTTCATGAAAAACATGATTATTGGCAATAAATAGTGCAACTTGATTATCACATAAAAGTTGCATAGGAAGAGGAACCTCCATAGTAAGGTCAGTCAATACCAATCTAACCCACATCATCTGTGCACTCCCTTGTGCCATGGCCGTGTATTCAGATTCTACACTTGATCTGGCCACCACTGTCTGCTTCTTGTTTTTCCATGAGACAAGTGAGCTCCCGACAAACACAACAAAGCCCGAAGTAGACTTTCTGTCTCTGAGACAACCTGCATAATCAACATCTGCACAAGCTATCACCTCAAGAGATGTATCCCTGTTTAATATAAGACCCGAGCCAGGCGAGTTCTTTATATAGACAACATCCATATGCACCTTTCTGGACTGCTCCATGAACTGGCTAACTTTGCTTACTGCAAACATTATATCTGACCTGGTGATAGTGGCATATAAAAGCTTCCCAACCAGCTCTCTATATCTCTTGCTCTCTACCTCCTCAGTGTCATCATCATATAACCTCATGCTTGGATCCATAGGGGTAGTAGCAGACTTGCATCCTGTCATACCTGTCTCAGAAAGGAGATCCATCACAAACTTCTCTGCGTCATTACCAGGCCACGCTTGTTCATGCCGAACTCCAACCCAAGGAAGTATCGAAGAGTGCCAAGGTCCTTAGTCACAAACTGTTAACATATGAACTCCTTGGCAGTCTGAATGCCTTGGTCATCATCCCCTGTGACAATAATATCATCCACATAAACAAGAATAACAACAGTACCTCTCTGTATCCTCTGAAAAAAATGAGTGGTCCGCAATAGACCGCACAAATCCTTGGTGCTCTATCAACTCTGATAGCTTCTGGTACCAAGCTCTCGGACTCTGCTTCAGGTCATAAATTGCCTTGTGGAGCATGTACACCTTCTGAGACTCCCCCTCATTAGCAAAACCTGGTGGTTGTTGCATATAAACTTCCTCCTGAAGGTCCCCGTGTAGAAAGGCATTTTCACATCAAGTTGGTACAAAGGCCAGTCCCGTGAAACAACGGAAAGAAGAATGCGTAGTGTCGAATGTCTAGCCACAGGAGAAAAGGTATCCTGATAATCCACTCCATAGGTTTGGGTGAACCCACGTGCCACAAGTCTTGCCTTGTAGCGGTCCACACTGCCATTTGCTCTTTGCTTGACTGTAAATATCCATTTACAGCTTACAACTGAGGTACCTTTTGGAGCAGATACAACGCTCTATGTACCACACGACCTCAAGGCTGCCATTTCCTTTTCCACTGCAAGTCGCCACCTACTGTCTTGTAGTGCCTCATGATATGTACGTGGGATAGTAGCAAAAGAGAGTCCCACTACAAACTTTTTGTACTCTTCTGAAAGATGATCCAAAGAAACTTGTTCAGCAAGAAGATACGGGAGCATTGGCGACAAGGCTTCCTTAGGGCAATAGGAATCTCCGGATCATCAGCCTCTCTGTCTTCTGGAATCAACTCATCCTGTGTATCATGCAAAATTCCAGTGCCATCAGTAGAAACAATGTGTTCATGACATATCTGAGGCGTGGTGGATGATGTGGATGACGCATGAGCAGAGGAGCGAGTAGAAGACATGCGAGTGTAAACAAGGGGTAAGAACTTGGACTGGGTAGATGGAGGTGGAGGTGGTGGGGCGGTAGAGGTGGTGGAGGTGAAGGCTGAGGTGCAGTATGGGGTTCATATGGTGGGGGAGACAGAGGTGGAGGAACAACAACATCCTCTCCAGAAGTAGCATTGGATAACCTATCACATGTAGGAAAGAAATACATAACCGACTCAAAGGAAGTGACATCAACGCTCACATAATATCTCCGTCCTACAGGATCAAAACATCTATACACTTTTTGGGTATGAGAATAACAAACAAAAATGCTTTTGACAGCTCTAGGCGAGAGCTTGTCCCGATCAGGAGTGAAATTATGGACAAAGGCCACAGATCCAAAGACTCTGGGAGTGAACGAGAAAAGTTCCTTCTCGGGAAACACAATCAAGAAGGGAACCTTCTCCCCAAGAATAGTTGACGGCATGCGATTCACCAAGTAGCAAGCAATGAGAACAGCGTCCCCCCAGAAAGAATGAGGGGTACGATTCTGAATCAATAGTGTCCTTGTGACATCAAGAAGGTGACGATGTTTATGTTCAACCACACCGTTCTGCTGAGAAGTATAATTGCAAGAAGTCTGATGAATTATACCGAGGGACAGGAGAAAGTCAGATAAGTGTAATGTGGAAAACTCGAAAGCATTGTCTGTACGTATGAACTTCACATTAGCAGAGAATATATTTTTAACTTCAATAAGAAAGGTTTTAATGATAGCATCAGCTTCAGACTTATGTTTTAACAAGAAAATCCAAGATAGTCTAGAAAAATCATCCACAACAACCATATAAAAACGACGTCCCTGATGATCATGGACACGACTCAGACCCCAAATATCAAAATGAAACAACTCCAAGGACTGACTACTGTGACGACTCGGAAAAGAGGAGCGATGGTGCTTCCCAAGTTGACAGGCTTCACAATCCAGTGTAGTACGGGGAGATATCTTCGGTAGCACATGACACATCTTCTGTAATGGAAGGGGGTCAAATCGAAGATGCCACATGAAGGGAGAAGCAGATCCTGAATGTAGAGTAGCAACACCAGCATAAGGTGGTATGGCAAGCTTATACAATCCTCGCTGCTTACGATCATGACCAATCACCCTGACAGTTAGTATGTCCTGAAATACAAAAGAAGAGGGATCAAAGATGGCACGACAATGTAAATCTTTTGTAAGTTGACTAATGGACAAAAGATTCATTTGGAAGTATGGAGCATATATGATGCAACACGAATTTGGCGCGACGATCGACTTTAAAATATTTGGTAGAATTTTCGGTGGAAGAATAAGGGAAGGGTTGAGAGAAGAAATCGCACCTGTAGCGCGGGGTTGAAGGAGGAGAACGCGGAGATCGCGAGGGGAGAGAGGGAGGAGGGAGATAGAGGGGGATAAATCTCAATTTTTATCAATATTGAACTGCCTAGAAACATCGGACCCTCATACCTTTATATAGGAGGGATGACATTACAAAAATAGAAATAATTTAAATAGACAACCAATTATCCTAAACCGTCTCTAACCAATTAACCGACCAAATTTAAAATCAAATCTACGAATAATTGTTGGAGATCACAGGCGATCTTAATTATTTAATTAGAGATACGATAATTTAAATAAACGTAAATAAAATTGACTATTAAAATTAACTAAAAATTCGGCCCTATTCGTTGGGTCCACGCTGCATCAACTCTCCTCCTCTTTAAAAATTCGTCTCCCGACGAATTGCTGAATCTGCAGGCTTGGAGGTCGATTCGGCGTGCTCCGTCTTTGTCTGGAAGAATAGGTGCGGAGCGAACGGCGGAGTCCATCTGCGGGTGTAGGTGACGCGGCCTTCATGGTTGAAGAACATGTGTGGCGCGAATGGCGGTGTCTTCTTGATTGTTGTCTCTTCCTTGTAGTGACCAGAAAATTGATGAGGCATGAACAACATGGCCTTCAGAGCATCCATAACGAAGCAATAACACAAGGAGAGGAGGGGAGGAGATGTGTCCAAGGAATGAAGCCATGGGGTCCTTATATAGGGGAAGCCCAAGGCCCTAGTCCTACTTGGATAAGGAGGATCCCCATATTTCTGGTTTGCAACCCTTTTTTTCAAATATTTCTGCCGCCGGGGCTTGGGCGCAAATTTCACATCCCTTCAATCTTCTTGACTTTCCTTCTCCTTTTGGCCCTTCTGCAAATATGTGGTTTATGGAATTTTCTCTTGCAATTTTCCCCAATCAACCTCAACTCCCGAAAGTTGAGGGATTCGGTTCCCTTAACCCCCGATATGGTTTCTTTCCTCCCCAACGAGAGGCGGCGCAGCGCGGGATGGAAGAGGCGGCGGGGAGGGCGCTCTGCAGGTTCGAGGGAGGCGCGGCGATGGTGAGTGCGCGAGGAGGGGAGGAGCGGCTGGCGGAGGTGGCGGTTCAGCAAGGCGAGGGGGAGGCGATGCAGGGAAGGGCGAGATGCGAAGATCGCTGGGTGCGAGGTGGGGGTGGGTGAGGGGAGGGCTGCGGGGTTGGCAATGGGGGAAGGTGCGTCGGGAAGAGGGATTGGGGTCGGGGCTGGGGGGAAAACTGCTGGGTCTTCAGGGTAAATCGCGGGGAGGAGGGGGAAGGTTGGGGTTGGAGAAGCGACGGCGTGGGGAGGGGTTTTAGGGTTCGGCGGAGAGGGGGCCGGGGGTGCGAGGGTGGCGATGGGTGCTGTGGGGTTGGGGGGGAGACAGGAGAAGGGGTAGGCGATAGGGGTGGTACTGGGGGGGGGGCAGGGGAGTAGGGGAGGGAGGGGGCGGCGCGCGTGGGAGGGCTGGCGAGAGGGAAGGGCAGCAAGTGGTGGGCGGAGGGGGTGGGTTCGGCAAGGGGGAGAACGCGCGGGGGGTAGCTGGGGCTGGGAGCGGTATCGCCGGGGTTTTAGAGGTCGCGGGCAGGGCCGTCGGTGGTGCGGCGGGGGTCTGGACGGCCTGGAGAGCCGCTGGGGGGGCTGGGGCTGCCATCGGGGGCGCTATCGGCGAAGGCGGCTGATCTGAAATCTCCGGGACAGCCACTGTTTCTTCGATTTTTTCTTCTGAAACGGATGGGACAGCAACGGATTCTTCGTTGACAGCGAGCTTTTTGTCGTGGACGGCGAGATCTTCACCGATTTGCGCGGCTAACCATGCTTGGACTTTGAGGCATGATATAAGTCGCTGCTGGAACTTCTTTGAACGTGAATGCGAGCGCGAACCATGAGACGGACGACTGAGACCAAACTTCAACTGCCAATATTCAACAGGATCGTCGAGTCGTAGGAACGATTCGGTTTCCATGCTCTGATACCAAATGATGCAACACGAATTTGGCGTGACGATCGACTTTAAAATATTTATTAGAATTTTCGGTGGAAGAATAAGGGAAGGGTTGAGAGAAGAAATCACGCCTGTAGCGCGGGGTTGAAGGAGGAGAACGCAGAGATCGCGAGGGGAGAGAGGGAGGAGGGAGATAGAAGGAGATAAATCTCAATTTTTATCAATACTGAACTGCCTAAAAACATCGGACCCTCATCCCTTTATATAGGAGGGATGACATTACAAAAATAGAAATAATTTAAATAGACAACCAATTATCCTAAACCGTCTCTAACCTATTAACCGACCAAATTTAAAATCAAATCTACGAATAATTGTTGGAGATCACAGGCGATCTCAATTATTTAATTAGAGATACGATAATTTAAATATACGTAAATAAAATTGACCATTAAAATTAACTAAAAATTCGGCCCTATCCGTTGGGTCCACGCTGCATCAATATAAGACATTCTGAAGATACATAGAGGGGATAGAACAATCTCCCCCCTGACCAACAATGGGTAGACGAACTCCGTTGGCAATAACCACGGATCTGTCAGGTGGGATACATCTGTATGTATTGAACTGTGTCCGATCTCCACACATGATGTGATACTACATAATCCATAATCCAGTCAGTCAAATCTGAACTGCTACTACTTGTAAACACAAAAGGAGTACCTGATGAACTAGACGATGCTCTGGCAGTGGTCGCGACATCTGTGGAACCTGGTGTCGGAGTCGTAGGAGTGGTCATCATGTCTCGAAGTCTGGAGACAATATCATCGAAACGTGGATCCGGAGTAGGCGCACTATAATGCTCAGTCTGCTCAGCAACACGTGCAGACGGTAGATACCCATGCTTCTGAAAGCATGTCTCCTCAGAGTGACCAGGACGATGGCAATGGGAACAAGGACCACGCTGTCGGTCGTCTCCTTGACCTCGAGGTCCATGGCCACGAAACTGGGACGTCCCCCCTCTGCCACGAGTAGCTACCATAGCAGAAGGAGTCGTCTGGAACGTAGTAGTGGATGTGGTAATGATCCTGTTCAGTCGATTGTAGACTTCCTTCATTGGCGGTATCGTCTCTCCAGTCAGAAGTTGAGTACGAGCGGCATCGCACTCCGAGTCAAGAGATGACAAGAAGACTCCTATCATGGTGGCATTCCGATATGCCTACTGTTGTTCAGTGCTAGTGGTAATAGGCATGAAGCTGTGTAGTCGCTCAAACACGCCTCTCAGATGAGAGAAGTGTGTGCGGAGCGGTCGACCATTCTGTTTGGTCGAGAAAATGTCGAACTGCATTTGAAGAATCTTGCTTTCATTCTTTGCTTGCTCGTATGTGTTTGCCAATATATCCCACATAGCCTTTGCAGTTGGCTGGTTAACAATATCATTAGCGATCTCTGTGGTAAGTGTCCCAGAGAGTGAGATACAAGCATAGGCATCGTCTTGCTTCCATGATGCATTTGTCCCAGTCTTGTCCGTCGGCTCCGAATCAGTCAGAATATGCTCCTTGTTGTGGCACTGCATTAGGGTACGAAACTGCATGGACCATAACTCATAGTTGGTCATGTCCATCTTTATGATAGGTGCCAGGTCTTTGAAGGCACCGGAAGAGGAGAAAACATCACCACTGTTCTCTGACATTGTACCAAGAAGCCAAGATGCAGAACAACTGAGGATTATATCACAGGAATAAAAGTCCGTTTACAGAACCATAGGTGGGATTAGTTGTATCTGTACACTCATACAACCATCCCTAGGTCTTCGTGCGAGGTCTAGAGCCAAGAGAGAATCAGAAGATATCATGAACTGCGAACTAGAACAGATCTCGGCTCAGCACAAAATCCCTCGCGACGACCCACAGGGCGTGCTTGGGCCCCTTCCTCGGCGGGGCAGGCGACAGCAACACCCAGCGGTGGCGCGGGAGGGGGGGGGCATGAGGCCCCTGTGGTAACGCCTGGTGGAGCGGGAGGGCGCCTGGCAGCGTGGTGGAGGGCGCCTGGCAGCGTGGTGGAGGGCTAGGGCCCCAGGCGCGGGAGGGCTTGGCCGATGAGGCGGAGGCCGGGTGGGGGGGGGGGGCGTGCAGGGTTAGGGTTTAGGGTGGGATATGGGAACCCCGGTCTAGGACTGTTGCTCCTAGGGATGCAAACGGTTACGGATATATCCGTATCTGATCCGCCACCGTATCCGTTTTATACATATTTTGACATCCGTATCAGTATCTGTTTTAAAATGGATACGGATATGGATATCATTTTGATATTCGTAAACATCTGTATCCGTATATTCGTTTTCATATATAAATACAGTCATATATTTATTTTTAACACTATATAACATAATTCTATACCTTCTTTATCATATTTATATAATTTTTATGATACAAACACATTTAGTAAAGTTATATCATGTATTTTCCATCCAATTCGTGTATATTTATGTCGATTCTATAGAGTATTTCTAACGTTACTCGTATGCGATCAATATCCGTTTTACACCCATATCCGTTTTTTAAGGATTTGGTAAGATAGCTTTAATATCCGCCACTATCCGTATCCGCATCCGTATTCGTATTCAAAAATGGATACGGATACGGTAATACCTATATCCATATCCGTATCCGACCGTTTGCATCCCTAGTTGCTCCGATACCATGTTGGGAGAAAAATCAATCATGCATTTAGAATAGACCGAGTGCTCTCCTATATAAGAGAAAAACCCTTGGGTTAATTACATGATAAGTACATAAAGAAGCATAAAACATAAAATAGACCAAGAGATATATTTATCTCAATAATTTTTCTTCCCAATGTTTATCATGGGAACAGGAAAATCGTTTAATTTCTGATACGAAGAGAGACCTATTCAGAACTATGACAATGGAATAACTTAGCCGACTGTCTACATTCCCTTTTATTTTCCTCTCATTCTATTGATAATGATTCAAAGCATTATATGAGTCCAATTGTTTTGGCAATTGCACTACTGCATCATTGGTACCTTAATTATCACCGTCGTCATCATTCATTGCCGAGAACATGCAGGTTATGGCTAGTTTCTGGAACGATGTCATCGATGTGTAGCTGCCTAGATGCACGGTATCGCTCCCGGATAACGAGAGGATCACTGATTTTGCATCATCCTGATGCTGGACAGGAAGACCACGAGCGGGACATATGAAGATGGTTAGGGGAGGATAAGTTTGCCATAACCCTGGTGTAGAAGGATCTGAGATTGAGTTCAAGATTACTGGAACCGCATTTTGTTTGAGATGTTGACCGATTTGGAAGGCCAAAGCACTGGTGGAAGTGATGATTAAAACATGATTGATGAGGAGTTGACTTGGTTAGGAGTAGGTACGGCAGAGCTTGGACAATGGGTTCCCAAGTTGTAGGTTGGGGAGGAGGATGCTGATTATCCTTTTTTATGCATCTACTAGTGATGAAAGTTTATGATGGAACGAAGATCCTGTAGATTGTGGGAGCCGAGTAGAGTCCTATTGAACAAGTTTCAGAGGAGGAGCAACCGGCAAGGTGAACTGGGTGTATAGAAGATATTTAGATAGAAGATGGCTGCTGGCGGTTTTGTTTGCTGTCTGTATTGAGAGAAACCAGCTATCTTCAATTAGGGGACATATTATGTTGAAAATGTGGTGCATGGCGCAAAGACACTACATGCATTGTGGGTACATTTGGGAGAGTGAGGAATCTATGAGGGTTTGCATTTGTGATTTTTTTCTTCGAATGAATTTTATATGGAATAACTCAGCTGGATGACCATCCTTTGTCTACATCATTCCATCACAAAATCTGCATTGTACATGTTCACGCAATAAAGCACACTTTTCCATTTCTTCAGATCCATTCACGAACCTCAGGCTTTTGCAACGCATTCTCTTCCTACATTCATAATGCAAAGCATCATATGCTGTCTGTAAATTAAAGAAGACATGCATTCAGCTTGAGGCTTAATGTTTGGGTAGTTGGCCTCTACTTAATCTGCATATGCTTGATTGATACTGTTGACTAGTAGCTTGTATTTAAAAAAGGTAGGAAATAGGCACATCAAGTACTGCTGCTTCCCAATAGGTTTGCTAATTTTTAAAAACTTCTCGAGTTATTAGAAGACATTTTGTTAAGGTATAGAACTATATATTGCATCGTGTTATTTTGCAATTTATAATAAAAAAGACAGGTGTATGAAAATATAATGTAGCAACAAAATATAGGATTTGACTCTTTCTAAGATCTTCACCAAAAATGTCCATTTATTTGAGAACCAGTTCCGATAGATGTGCAAGACAACAAACACCACACAAATATTATGTTAAAGAATATTGCCATTTATTCATTTTTTACCTTCGGTACCTTATATTGCAAATAAGTTTCTTTTTAGATTGCTCCGTCGGGAGGGGTGGTGGTGGCATCTTGCAGTGGCGCTGGTGGCCGTGTTGGCCTGCTGATGGGGAAGGTGGACTTGCACCTTTGATTAAATAGATTAATCTACATGGTAGGAGAGATAGAAGGGGAGAAACGGTTTTGGAAAAACATTTTGTTCCAAGGGCTTTTACGTCAAGTGGTCGTTCGTTTCTAACGGCTCATCATTTTGCCATTTTCTAAACGGTCTTTAGATCATGTTCCTTACGAATTAAAGATGGAGACCCATTTTGAGATCACGGAGACTCGGAGGCCCAATTGTAAGCTACCCTATTTAAAAAAGGTGGTAAATATACACATCAAGTTCTTCTGCTTTCCAACCTGTGTGCAGCAGGTTTGCTAATTTTATAAAGACTTACTTGAAGTTATTAGAAGACAATTTGTTTAGGAATAGAGCTATATTGCATTTGGTTATTTTGCAGTTTATTAAAAAAATGACAGGTGCATTAAATGTAATGCAGTAACAAAATATAGGAGTTGACTGTTTCTTAAGAGCTTCACCTCTATTTCTTTGAGAATCGGTTCCCATAGAAGTACAATACAACACACACCATTCTGATATTATGTTAAACCTAAAGAATATTGCCATCCATTCCTTTTTCGACCTTCAGCCCCTCATTCTCATGTTGCAAATGCGTTTCCTTTTTAGATTGCCCTGTGGATCTCCAGTCTCAGAACTACACAATCATCACAAGCAAATGCAAAGGACCTCAATACTCTCCTAAGCTTTGCTGCGATGCTCTGAAGGAATTCGCATGCCCATTCTCCAATGAGCTAAATGATGGAACCAACAACTGTGCAAGCACCATGTTCAGCTACATAAACATCTACGGCAGATATCCTCCAGGCCTTTTTGCGAGCGAGTGCAGAGAAGGAAAAGAAGGGCTAGAGTGTCCCGATGAATTTATCTCGTCCAAGAAAAACCAAATAAGTTCCAGCCACTCGACCCAAGGAGTTTCCATGTTCATGATCTTTGTCATGGCAATCGCAGTCGTCCTCGCAGTATTTTGAAAGGGCTCGAGTATGTTCTCCGTTACAGCTGGTTGCTGAAATTGTATGATGCTCTTGAGCTCCTCAACATTCACGATCTTGTGGTTGTAACTTGTAAGCAAGTATTGATGAAATTATGAATATTTTATTCTTTGTATACGTTATAAATAATGTGATTGCATGGAGTGTTCTAGCACCAGATTTTCAGCAAATAGCGAACAGGAGAGGACACTGAATGAATGGTCCTGCTGAAATATTTTGTTATTCTCTGCTGCATTGATCCATTCATGGGCTTCAAATCTATCGGCAGATGGGGCTCACTTCGGTGCTCTGCCTACACAAATACCTTCTTCCAATGTGATGTGTCTCTGTTTCCGGTTAAGATAGACTATCAACTAGTTACGTCTACTTGAGGAGGACCCCCATTCTGGTAGGTTAGGTCAATGGATGAACTTATAAGAGGGGCATGTTTAAGACAGAGCAACTATTCAAGGTTTTGGATGTAATTCACGATTATTCAGGGTTATGTACGTGATTACGATAGTATATATATGATTATAGGTGCAAAAACCCCATTAATTAATCCAAAATGCAAAACTTATTGCAGCAAAATATATTAAGATTGGAATTGACTCTTTCAACTTGGATCGAGAAGTGAATGAGGACGATTACTTATCGAATGGCGGGAGAAACATACGTGATGGTAGGGTGTTCGAAGAAGGGTTTGACCGCGAGCACCCCGAAAATCTTCCTCCACTAACTTAATGCATAGAAACTATCAACAACTAGGGTCGCTAATTGAACCGATTGTAATGGAAAAAAACTGTATTTGAGTTCGATTAAATAAGAAAGTTTGAGTTTGAGTTATGTTCGATAACATATGCTTGAATTTGGGTTCGTTTAGAAAATGACTACTTGAGTTCGGTTCAATAGTTTTTTCATAAACACTTTGATAACAAATAACCTAGTTAAAATGAACTTGTTCGAATTGAATTCGATAGTTTGATAAATATTTACAAAAAATAGAAAATTTAAATTGAAAAGAACATTTATCCCCTTATAAATGACTAAATCAAGGTTGATATAGGCTCGAGTCCATTGTTTATTTTATTTTACAAATATGCAATTTCAACTCTAACATTAACTAAAAACTTATTAATTGTGTATATATGTTACATTTATGTACATTTAACATTTGTTAAACGAACATATGTTACATTTTATGTACAGTTCGTTAAGCATTCAACTAAATTTGATGTTGATATTTAATTAATTTAGAAAAAAAACAGTTAACATACACTAATCGAATGCCAGCCTTTCGATTAAGGAGGGGAGGCGTGGGAATCACATCACCTCCCCAAGACGTGCGAGGCTCCACCCACAGCACTCCACGTCAGCAGACCACTGCCAGCTGGCTCTTCCCGTCCCTCCGAAACCGGTGCCCCGAACCGGGATTCAATGCTTCTCCTCCTTTGCTCTCTCTCTCTCTCTCTCTCTCTCTCTCCCGTCTCTTCTTCCCTGTCCCCATCTCTATAAACCTCACCCTTCTTCTCCGATCCCCCACCATCCCATCTTTGCTCATATCACTCCAGCGCCCCGGTAAGAAATACGCATCTTCTCAGATTTTCATTTGATTCTGTCTATGTGGGTTGTTGGTGCTGCTTGTTTTGCTCTGTTCTTGACTTTTTCTTGAAAAGGAATTTGTTGGTGTTCTTTGGTTCGAAGTATTCTATGCGTTTCTGAAGTCCGTTCTTTGTCTGCTGTGATTTTTTTGGCTTCTGTTGTACTGGTTTCCATTTTCCATTCCTAAATTGGTATATCTTTCCTTGTTTACTTTTTTGAGGAAGGAAGTTTACATTTTTAGCTATTGGGTGCAAAAGAACAATGAAAAAGAAGGGAGAAGTAACCTGCTGTTTTGGAGGGCTCGTGTACTTTGTGTTCACTTGGAAAATGTTGAAAATAATTGAAAATCCATATTTAGATAGGTTGGGATGCGGCAAAAAATGCTATTTGCTCCTTTAGTTCCTTGTGCTGATTGCCGAATGATTTCAATGTTCGATGAGGTACGTGTAGTATTATTGAGGGTTTGTGAGTGGATTTGGTGAAATTTGATGTTGCCAATGGAGAGTTATGACTGAATTCCATTGATGTGAAATGCTTTCTGCCCTTGTGTGGAGAGCTCCGGAAAAAGGAGGAAGCTTTTCTCGTTGAGACTGAGTTTTTAGAGATTTTATCTTTGTTAAATCTTAAGGCCTCATGCAAAGAGAAGGTTGTTGCAGTAGGCACTGCTGTTTGGGGTCCTAGTCCTTTTATTGTTTAAGCTGTTCAATACTTTGCAAAAAGTTGAATTATAAATTCATATCTTTGTCAAGAAAATCAATGCTTCATAGAACTTCCATGGGTGCAAATGAGTATTTTGCTTTGTTTGGTGTCTTTTATACACTGGTTGTGATGCTTGAGAAAATTATCTTATACAAGTTTGGGATTATTTATGATGTTTAAAAATGCACAGAATTGACCATGTTCTCTATTGATTTTTAATCTATTTTGAATTAACCATAGTTACATGGGTAATATTGGGGTAGTATGAGGGGAGCATATTCCCTTTATAGATTGGATTCATAAATAAATCACCACAAAGTTATATATGGATCCTGCTCCTTTTCTCCAAAATAGGACAACCGTAGCCATAGAGTACATAAAATCTCAATTGTGGGCCTCATTTTTGAAATATAGCGAAGATGGATCAGATCTTTTTTTTTTCTCAAATACATGTTTCCATAGGCTTTCATAACCTCTTTATGTAGAACTTAAGCTCTAAAGTTCATCATTCGGTACTCTTATAGTTGCGCTACAAAAACAAGTATCCTAATTGAAAATCGGGGCATATATTAAGCTCTTTTTTGAAATTTACCAATCTTATAATGTGAGAATTCTCTTATATGAGGAAAACCATTACATGATTGATTTCAAGCCAGAATCAAACACTATAATTAAATAGATTCTTCTTGCAGAGCATACACAAAAATTCTTCTATATAATACCATAAACCATGGAAACAATGATGATAATAAAAATGTACTAAGCCTTCTCCCACTATAAGTAGGGTTGGCTACATAGATTCTTGCTCAAATCCATGTTCAAAGATTCGACTATTTTTACGCCGACCGTCGACTACCTAACACAACCCCTACAAGAGTGGGATTTGAACCCTGATCTTTTGTGTGATAGACACACTGTACTACCACTAGACCATTAAGTGAGTACTAAACAATGATGATAATAGAGAGGAAAAATATCACTATGGGGAACAATTGATCCCTTAACTCAGATCTTTGTCTTCATAAAATCCCTCATCTCCCCTCTTTCTTTCTCTTGCTTCTTCTTGTCTATGAACTTGGATGCGTCAAAATACATCCATTAAGCTTAGTATATACTTTTCCATGGTAGCAGATAAGGTAGGAGTCGATTATGCTACGTATTAGAGGTTCTTCGTCCCATTCTTCATCGAGGAGTATGGTGATAAGTATATCCCACACCACCTTGGCAGTGAGTTGATGTAAAATATCGTTGGCAATCTCCATTATAAGAGTATCGAAAAGCCAAACACGTATCCATACATTATCTTGCTTCCATTAAGCATTATCTCCAGTCTTGTTGGTTGGCTGGGGTTGCATCAGAATATATTGTGTTGTTGCTCTCTATAATACTCATGACCTGCTGCCCACACTTAGTAGTTAGTCCATACATCTTGGTGATAGACACTTGGGCCTTTGAATGCTTCAGAGGATCATGGTGGTGGAATATCAACCTTGTTTTCTATCATGATGAACTAAGGAGACTGGAAAAGATGCGATCGGGTGGTTAACCATATAATTTTGTCTAGATAATCATGCAAAGAACAAATTGTGTGTGCATTTAGAGTACAACCTTTCCCAGCATCCGATTCGACGCTTTGGGTTAGGCATGTTGGATTTAGATGATTAAACCCAACCCGATCTGCAGTTTCTGCACCAAAATATGGGAGAAAGAGCATCTAGAGAAGTCACAAGGGACTTGATGGGTCACGCGAAATTGTCGAGGCCTGTTATGGCTCCCTAGGTGTTGCTAGACATTTATATGGCGATCATAAGTCACCACAACTAATGTGCGATGGTGCTGCAAACTGGGCGGCGCTGGGGGCCTAGTGGTACATAGTTGGGTGGTGGCTAGATGCTACAAGGCCCTGTTGGGTAGTACGTTGCCTCGAGGCCTCCGATCGGTAGAAGGTGTGCTGAAATCGAGGTGTTGAGGAAGAAGAAGAGGTTGACGGGTGGGGTTTAGGGTATCACGAGTATAGGAGATCCCTGATCCGGGATCACCGCTCTGATACCACACGGAAAGAAATGAATGACTTGTTTATTTTGAGGCCATAGAGCTCCTTTATTGGACTAATATGCATAACCTGATAATAAACAAACAAACAAAAAAACTGATAATAAATAAAGAAACAAAAAAGGAAAAAAAATACTATTTTTGCTTCAAGTGCTTGCCTTGAACACCTAGCACCTCAGACAATGTGTTCGCATGGTTTGTGCCTAGGCGCACAATGCCGTGGCACCTAATTTAGGATAAACATAACATAATAGAGCCCCTCGCCTTGCCATGCTTTGACATCTAGGAAGGCGCCGTGAGTGTTTTTGACATCATTGTCACTCAGTATCAACTGATTGATTTTTTGTGCTTACTAAATGCACTAAAAACCTGTCTGTGATTGATCATCTCCGATGATTAGGATCGATCACCCATTTTTTTGATGTACTAGTTCATTGGAATCTGTCAGCATGCTTTCATGTTATGTTCCTAAACCACTTATGTCATTTAGATATTAAATTGTAACAAATAGTTGCCATTTAGATATTAAATTGTATCCAATGGATGGTAAAAGCACTTACTAGCTGGTTTATCAACTACCTGATTTTATTAATCTAGAAAATCCATAACATGTATATAAACTGTTAGAAAATTGGAAGCGGAAGCGTAAACATTGAATAAAGATAAATAACATAAGAAGAACGAAGCGGCATCGTCGCCAACCGCGAGCCGCCTGCGCCATCTCTTACTGATGCGCGATGACGGTTTGGAGGGGAGATTGCGCTGCCTTGCTGAAGAAAAAAACGCCTGGATCTGGAGGCCTGCACGTTGCGGGCTCGCCATCGGCTCGGGAAAGACCTCAGCCCAGCCCCCCAATGCGCTGGAGATATGGAGATGGTTCGCTCAGAGGAGCGAGATGGGGTCGGTGACCTCGCCATGATGATGTGCGTGAAGAAGTTGCTGGCTGCGTTGAGCAGATTTGGTCAGACACACAGTCTGATATAAGGCATCTCGTGATGAAAGGAGCGCCTGCGGCATCTCGCGGGATCTGGAACAAATGGGCTAGGGTTCCCCTCCTGGGAACTGCGTCCGCCTGGGATGTGCGTGATGCGTGAACTGAAGCAAAAACCCACGACTCTTCTTCGTGATTAGGAACTTGAAGGATTAGGGTTTCTGAATACCCTAGAATCTCTTGAAACACGAACGGATCATGAACAATAACTCCAGAAATTAGGGTTTCAATAGAAACCCTAGAACTTACAAAACTTGAACACAAATCGAATCTCGAAAAAAAGAGAGACAAACTCCTCGAGAATTGACCCGCTCTGATACCATGTTAGAAAATCGGAAGCGGAAGCGTAAACATGGAATAAAGATAAAGAACATAAGAAGAACGCGGGATTTAACGTGGAACCCTACTCGTTGAGGAGCGGGATGAAACCACGGGAGAAACCCTCAAAGGGGCGGATACTTCATTCCTTTTTCTCATCTGTTACAGGAGGCCTGGGGCTCCTTATATAGCCTCTATAGGGCCTCCAAGTCCCACCACTGGACGATGTGGGACTAAACCACTGGATGGGGTAAATGGATCCTGGAGGTATCCATTTGCACATCTACAACTCAATAGGCGCACTATCAAATACTCCAACATAAACCAAAGAAAGATTTATATGGACTAAAACAATCTCCTAAAGCATGTTATGAAATACTTAAAGTTTTCACCTTTCATCCAACTTTGAAATAGGAAAAGTAGACTTAACTCTTGTCACTAAGAACTTAAATGGATAATCTATTATTTAAGTTTTTGTTGATGATATAATTTCGAAACTACTAACAAAAATATGTTTAGAGATTATCTAAGCTCATGTAAGAGGAATATGAGATAAGCCTTATGGGAGAACTAAAATCAATAACCTTTATTACTTCGATCTATCATTGGTGGCTACTCTAGGATGACTTTTTATCCTCCTGCCTTAATTTAACAATTTCATTCACTAGCGTGGAGTGATTGATCACTCTCTAAACCTTTGATCTATAATCAGATTTGAGTTGTGGAACAAAGAAGGTTAGTTGTGATGACTTACCATAGCAGCGAAACAGAAGAGATGAAGAATGCTGAGCTTTCACCCTTATGTATCGAAGAAGTACTAGTTCGAGGACACATGCTAGAAGGTTTACATGCTACAAGAAAACATTACTATTGATTTCTATTTGGAGCTTTATCCTAAAACTTCCTACTAGGGGTAGAGATGATCGATGGATCACAAACATGGGTATACAAAAATTGATGCGAGTACCTCATATCAGATTGAGAAATAATGGAAGATAACCTGGATTTTAAAGCAACTACATGGCCTTTAGGATCATTTTACACGGATAAGCACCCAAGAGGAAGATCCTAAAGAGATTTCCATTGTCAATCAGTCATGCCCATGATGCAAAAAACCACACAATAAGTGATTCATAACTATTCACAGTTATAATATTGCTTTTGGTATAAACCACGTGTCAATTATTGATGGCTTTCATGTTATTGTGGCCACAAAACAAGTTTCTTGTTCATAATACTCTTTATTTCCCCAATATTTCTTTGAACATTCTTTTTGCTTGTTGCGAATCGCAGAACCACGCATAAACAAGATCAATCACACAAGCACAAAGACATACGGATTTACAAGGTTCACCCGTAAGTCCATAACTGGGCTACGTCCTTTGCAAGGTTTGAAAAAATGAAAGGCGGAACGAGGCGGTCTCGTTGGAATCGAGGCGAGGCGTAGCCTCGAGGCGGTCGAGGCGTAAGCCTCAGTTTATATAGAAAAATATGTATAAAACTACAATTATATATATATCTATGTAATTATATGTTTTCTGCCCAATATATAATAATTTACACTACAAGATATGATGAAATAATAAAGATAAGAACCACAAAATAGAAGATAGAACAACATCATATACATTTCTACACAATTTTCATCCAATCAAAGAGGAATTCATTAACAATACATATATGTCTATGAAATATTATTGTAATTAAAAGTATGACTAAATATACATCGAAGAAATTTATGTTATGTGTCTAACATATAATATATGATCGCACGAGAAACCATGAATCATATCTATTTCGAGCAAATCTTTGAAATATTGTTGTAATTAAAAGTTCGATTAAATATATGTCGAAGAAATTTATGTTGTGTTTAATATATAATATAAGGCAACATGAGAAACCGTGATCCTTATTCATTTTGTTTTGCTTGATATATTGCAAATCTTGTTAAGTTACAAGTATTGTTTAATTTAATATTTATGAATTCATTCATTAAGAGTGGAATAGTAAGAGTTTGCCAAAATAGTTGGATACATTAATTGTAAATATGAAGTTATGGGCATGAAATAAACATCATACTTAGGCATTCATCTTATATAATCATTATCCTAAATAAACAGATATTTATAAGCTTCTCAAACTATTAAGAAAATCATTAAAATAATAAAGAATACTTCAAAAAAGCAAAAACGCCTCACTTAACGCCTCGACCGCCTCGAGGCGTTCCGCCTCGAGGCTACGCCTCGATCAGTCGAGCGCACGCCTCACAGGACTGGTCTGAGGCGTAAGCCTCGAGGCTAAAAGGGACCGCCTCGCCTCGAGGCGTACGCCTCGACCGCCTCGAGGCTAGCCTTTTCGAACCATGGTCCTTTGGCGTCGACGATCGGTTTTCACTATGTGGAGAAGAAGAAAATAAAGAGGACGCTGAGAGATTTATACAAAATATAAGCAAATTAAAACTTTTCACAATTGGAAACTGTCTACAAAAATTACAATAGATACCCTACTACTTTTTTTACATCATCAAGAGCTTTAAAAGAAAAGAGCAAAAGAAAATAACTCCTCGACTAGCCTCAACCTCAGTGTTGTCTCGCAACTACACTACCAAATACTATGACCTCAATCTCCTGCTCGACAACCCTCTTGGATTTTCAAGAGAGCTAACTTCTGAGTTAAATGATCTAGGATGACTATAAATAATTATATTATATAAGGTGGTAGATAAGAAATGAAGTATCGTGGTGAGCGTGTTTTTGACTTGTCTTCAATGTTATTTGGCGAAACAAGAAAATGCTTGAAGATTGGAGGAGAATTATCATGGTGCCTCTTTATAAGAACAAAGGAGACATTCGAAATTGTTCAAATTACAAAGGTAATAAGTTGATGAGTCACACTATGAAAATTTGGGAATGCGTGATTGAAAGAAGGTTGGGGCAAGTTTCCGAAGTGAAGGAAAATCAATTCGGATTCATGCCAGGTCGCTCAACTGTTGAAGCCATCCATTTGCTGATGAAAACAATGAAATTTATAGAGCTAAAAAGAACCTCCATATGATTTTTATTGATTTGGAAAAGACTTATGATTCTGTCCCACAGGAGATATTGTGGAGAGTTTGGAGAAGAGACAAGTACATGTCCTATACACTAACCTCATAAAAGGATATATGCATGATAGGGCTTTATCTTGTGTAAGGATCCAGTCTGGGGAGATTGACTATTGTAGTATTTGGTTGTGCGCCTATTATGTTGTAGATGGGTAAATAGATACATCGAGGATCCATTTCTCATTTGACTACAGGGATGTGAGGCTCTCTATATAGCACCCACGAAGTCTCCACATCTCCAAACTGGTAGATGTGGAACTAAAATCTGGATGAGGTAAATTGATCCGGGAGGCATCCATTTACCCATCTACAACATAATAGGCATACAACCAAATACTCCAACACTAACTATTTTGACATCAACATTGGTTTACATCAAGATTCAACTTTGAGTCCATTTCTTTTTACTTTGATTATGGATGAGTCGGCAAGTCACATTCAGGATGAGATACCTTGGTGTATGTTATTTACTAATTATTGTGTTGATTGATGAGACTAGAGATGGAGTAAATGAGAAGCTTGAGATTTGGAGACATGCATTGGAGACTAAAGGATTTCGTATAAGTAGGACCGACACTAAATATATGGAGTGCTCCTTTGATGGCAACAATGATGAGGGAATCGAGGTGAAGATTGGTGACGATAACATTCAGAAGAGAGATTCTTTTAGATACCTGGGATCTATTTTGCAACATGATGGGAAAATTGATGAAGATGTTACTAATAGAATAATGCAGGTTGGCTAAAGTGGAGAGGTGCCTCTGCTATTCTCGTGATAAGAAAATTCCTTTAAAATCAAAGGAAGGTTTTACAAAGCAGTTGTGAGACCTGCTAAGCTATGGATCTGAATGTTGGCTTGTGAACCATAGACATGTACAGAGAATGACAATATCAGAAATGAAAATGCTAAGGTGGATGTGTGGACACACACATAAAGATCGGATTCGAAATGATGCAATCAGAAATAAAGTTTGTGTAGCTCCGATCGAGGATAAGATGCGAGAAAACTACTTAAGATGGTTTGTCATTTGTAAAGAAGGTCAGCTGATGCACCAGTTAGGAGATGCGAGTTTTGTGATGTTGAGTCAGCTAAGAGAGGGTAAGGACGACACAAGATGTGTTGGAATGAGACTATACGAAGGAATCTTAGTTTTTTGGATATAAGCCCGAGATTGGCCCAAGATAGATCTGAATGGAGGCATAGAATCCATGTAGCCGACCCTACTTAATTGTGGGAAAAGATTTTGTTATTGTTGTTGGTAGATAAGAAAGGAAAATTACATCAACTGAATAATTATAATCGGATACTAATATAAAAACTCAAGTTGTGTGCTTAGAATTTTGTATTAAGCCTCTAGCAAATCCTAAACTATTTTATACAATTATTCCATTTTCGATTACATTGTTTTATCCGAACATTTTATTTATTCATTAACCCCAGACTCGTCAATGGTGAAAGTCCGCCCTAAGAGTGAAGCAAAGACACACTTTATTCGAAGTATAGTCTTCATGGAGACATACCAATCATCTCTCGTTAATATATTTTTTAAATAAAATAGATACATTGTCAAAAACATATTTGGTTTTTGACTAATGATACTACGCTCAATGGAATATTAAGTGCTAAAAGAACACTAAGATTAAGATTAGGAGAGTGTTGATCTCCTCCTAACATGTATTAGGTGAACATCATCCATCAACGAGTCTAACTATCTGTTTGCCTGTAAGGGACTAAACTCAAGATAGTTGTTGTTCATCTCCATAAAGATTGTGGGACGCATCAAAGTCTATCGACCAACCAATCTCATTATGAATTTATGACAAATACCCGAGATCTCAGTAGAAGCAGTAGTGTTAATCATGGCAATTACAAATGTACATCCACAGGGTGGCTGAGTGAGTCTGTTGAGCCTTGTAAGCAATTCATCATACTCAAAACGAGATACATAGGAATCTTTATTGGACTCCTCAACAGAAGCATGATTGGATAAAGCTGGCCGTTCATGCTTTTGCCAACAAGTACCCTTGACATGGCGTAACTTATCCCGAGAGGTGCAATTTTCAGTGTGTTAGAAAATAGGAATGCGGAAGCGGAATGATAAATATAGCACTAAATCAAGAAATATGAAACATGAAGAACAAGATTTTTATGTGGAACTCTACTCCCTAAGGAGCAGGATGAAACCACGGGAGAAGACCTCAAAGGACCTTTATGCTTCATTGCTTTTTCTCATCTGAATACAATGGGTGTGGGGGTCTATATATAGCCCCCACTGAGTCTCCACATCCCACAGACGGTAGATGTGGGACTAAACTCATGTATGGGGTAAATGGATCCTGGAGAGATCCATTTACCCATCCACAATATAAGTGGCTCACAACCAAATACTCCAACACAGTAGACATACAACCACATCGTAAAGCCATGTGCAGTCAAGTTTGCAATAATCTGCCAACTAGGCTGATTAGTTGATTGACTGTTCTATTCAATTAACTAAATAATGACCCATTGAGTCACCGGCCATTACCAAAAAAATCCGGTCAATTGGGTATTTGAAGGGCACACTAGTACAAATTGGAAATACGTACAAATTGGGTAATTTGGGTTGAGCTGTGTTATGGTGTTGACTGGTTGTAGGTGAAGATTTGTTCAACCTTGGGACTGCATATGCCACTCAAACCCTTTTTTCATTGTAACAAATAGAAAGAATCCCTGCCTCATTAGAGCAGTACAGACTCCTGTAGCCTCGTACTTTCTCCCTCATTGGAGGGTTCCCACATCGAATTCTTGTGTGTTGCTTGGAGTTTGCTCTTCTACACATTGTATTACATGTATTGCAGGAGAGCATATTCTCTTAGGGTTTTGCGTGTGTTTTATCCCTTTCTTCAACACGGTGGAATCTTTTTTTGCCTATAGCTACTTTCCATTCTACTGTTTTTTCCATATTAGTTTTTTTTTGCCTTGTGTTAAGTGATTTCTGATTTACCTTATTTGCAAGGCACAATGCTTGATATGAATTAAGATGGATTGCATTGTGCGTGTTTTCAGGAGAATAGTATTCAGGTAAGGCATTCTATGGTATTGCATATTACCCGAGAACACCCTCTGCCATGGTTTTGCACATGTTGTATTCCTTTTTCTGTATACTGGTTTTTCCATTATTGTTGTCTTCTACTCAATAGGAGGTTTTCCACGTATATTTGAAGCATTTTGTGATTAGTTACTCCTTTTATCTTTATTGTGCATGATGATATCAAACATGTATTAATTGAGGCCTATCATTTTTATGGTTGTAATAATTTTGAGTTAAAAAAGGCTAAGAGGCAAACTTTCCCTTCACATGGTTAAGGGCAAGAGTTGCTTGTATCCTTCACCTACATTTTCTAATTTTTCAAAAATAAATTGGTGAATGGGCATGGTTGGGTCCTCGAGATCCCTTCTTACATCATGTCTTCTCTAGCAATGCATATTATGCAAAAACATAGCATCTTTTCATGTTATTTTTTTTACCTTTTTAAGAAGGGTATAATTTGAAATCTGATATATTGTGTCGAAAGCTCAGTAGTCCATTCAGGTAAGTTGATATGTATTTTCTAAACTTTTGTGCAACTTCTGTTGTGTTGAAATCTCGAGATCTTAGTCATTTGGATCTAAGCCCGAGAATAACCCAAGATAGATCTGAATGGAGGTAAAAAATCTATGTAGCCGACCCTACTTAATGTGAAGAAAGGCTTTGTTGTTGTTTTGCAACTTCTAAGTGTGTTTTATTGTGTAGATGGCATTTCCTTTGTATTATACTTTCCGGGTAATATGAAGCCTGTATTGCTTGCTTTGACTGGTATCGCCTTTATTTTATTGATTTTTTTCATTTCCCCTCAGAATTATTATGGCCAGCAAAAGAATTCAGAAGGAGCTCTTGGATTTGCAAAGAGATCCTCCAACATCATGCAGTGCTGGTCCTTCTGGAGAAGACATTTTCCGCTGGCAGGCAACAATAATGGGCCCTACGGAGAGCCCCTATGCAGGTGGTGTCTTCTTCATTGCAATTCAATTTCCTCAGGACTATCCTTTCAAGCCTCCAAAAGTCAGCTTCCAAACAAAGGTAATTGGAGTCCTTTCATACCATATATTTGTCTTCCTTACATTTCTTCATTACCACTCATCTGGAAGATCTCGTTATTCTCACTCAGATTGATGCACTTTACATGCACGTACTCATTGTCTTTATTTTTCATCATCTCACCACACATTGGAAAATCTTCTTATCCTCGCTCTAGCTTAAGAAGCTGATTTATACCCACACTGCATATTTCGCAAGTCAATTGAATGTTGTTACCTCGACATACAATAAACTACATGTGGGAAATGACTACTCTTCTTCGGGAGAAGTAAGAAGGATCAATAAGGGGGTACTCATCGATTACAAGACACTTCAACTCGTTTCAGTTAATTGATGAAAGAGATAAATGGTCGAGTTGGCGGATTGTTAATTGAGGTATCCATTTATTTTATGTAGTATGCAATGCACATGGTTTGAAAAATCGCGCCTCGAGGCGTATGCCTCGAGGCGAGGTGCCCAAAATCCGTTTTGAGGCGAGCGCCTCAGCTTGCTTCTGCGAGGTGGGTGCCTCGACTTGCGAGGCATTACGAGGTGAGGCGCAAGGCGAAGCGGTCCTGGGATTAGTGGGTCACGTGTGAAGCACGTGACCCACTTATAATCATTTTTCTGCATCGATGAAACCCGAACATCTATTTTCACGACGAAAAACCCTAGCCACCACCGAGCGTTGTCGCCTCCAACAGTTGCATTGCCGACTCGCCAGTACCACCAAGCCTCTCGTGGCTCTTCTCCGGCACTGCACTGCGCACAACCACCCACCGTGTCGCTTCCTGCTACTCCGCCTCCTCCCTTCAAAGCTGTTCCGCCTCTGCCCTTCAAACAACAATAAGATTTTTTCTTTTTAATTTTTTTACTTAACTTTTGTTAATACTTTTTAATTAAAGAAAATAGGTACATCTTATTCCATATTTGCTATGTCCAAAATCCGCGAATAAATCCAAAGGTTGTACTGTTTAGCTCGTCGATTTTGTTGCTGTAGGTTATCCTTGAGACAAATTAAGCTCAAATTTATTCGACTTAGACACAAGGCTTGACTAGGTCTTACTGTAACTGCACCTCTAACTTAAAAAGCATTCAATCCAAGAACTCTTGCATTTTTTGTTTAGGTGCTGATAGGAGCCAATTAAATGAATAATTTTGGAGAATTTGTTCAACGAAAACTGCATAGTTACCATTTCCCTAAATATGCTTTATTACTTTTTAATTTTTTAATTTTTCAATGAGAATTTGTTCAACGAAAACTGCACTTTTTAATTTTTTACTTAACTTTTGTTTATACTTAATCATATGGATCATTTAAACCGGTATATGTGGTTGTGGCCTGTGAATGAGCTTGAAACAAAAGTTTTTCAGATTTTGAAATTAATACATTATCTGTACTGACTCGAGTCTAATTTCTTAAATTAGTTTTATGCTTTGTAATATCCTTAAATCAGTTGAGTGTAATTCCCTAAATTTTATTAATTTAGTCTTTTTTAATAAAATTTTAGGTATTGCCATAGTTTTATTTGGTCGTGGAATAACTTAACAACTTATTTGGTAGTTTGATGGTTGTTTCCTTAAAAAAAGTATGATGGTTGTTTAACTATATAATGTTGTTTATCTTTGTTAATTGAAATTATAGAGATGCCGAAGTCTAGCAAAGGCACAAAGAATTCCGATGGAGGTCGGAATGTTCCCGCATGGAAATATTGTATTCAACTTGAGATGGATGGGGCTCAAAAGGTAAATGATATGTGTATGTCCAATGCAATTTTGTGGGAAGAGGATTACATGTGGAGTCGCTAGACTCAAGCATCATCTTGTGACGACCGGAAAAAATGTGAAAGGTTGTGCACAAGTTCCTATTGAAATGTTGAATGAAATGAAGGCTATATTATCATCCAACGAAGAGAAAAATAGAAGAGCAATGATGGAGATGGAAGAATTGTGCAGAACATGTAGCTTTGACATATAAAGTCTATTTGGTGGTGACAATCAAGCAGTTTCTCCATCTGGATCTAGTAACATGAAGAGGGTAAGAGGTCCCATGGACTTCTTTGTTGCCGATCCATCACCATTGGGAAGTCCAAGTCCTACGACTATGATCGGGGCGAGTGGCCATCAAACTACATTGAATGAGATGTGGAAGAAAAAGGAGAGAAGTCGTGTCTGTCGTACCATCAGTAGTTTCTCTTTGAGAATGGGTTGGCATTTAACTGTGCAAGTAGCCCTTCTTTTTTGCCATGCTTCATGCTATCGGCTCCTTTGGGAGGGAATTGAAGCCTCCATCTGCTTACGAGCTAAGGGGTTGGATTTTGAAAGAAGAAGTGAAGAGTATTGAGGACATTATGAGTGAGGCAAGGGCTTCTTGGGCAGAAACTAGATGCAACATAATGTCCGATGGTTGAACATATTTAAAGGATCGTTCTTTAATCAACTTCTTGGTGAACAATCCGAAAAGCACTTGGTTCTTGAAGTCCGTAGATGCATCCGACAAAGTAAAGACTGCAACCTTGCTATTTATCCTATTGGATGAGATTGTGAGGAGGTTGACGAAGGCAATGTTATGCAGGTTGTTACAGACAGTGCCTTAGATTACAAGGCGATTAGACAAATATTGATGGCGAAAAGGAAGCACTTTTACTGGACTCTGTGTGCAGCCCACTGCATAGACTTGATGGTGGACGATATCTTGAAATTACCTCTACCTACCTCTGTGTTCAAGAAAACGAAAAAGATTATTAATTACATTTATGCGCATGGATGGGTTTCAGCCATGGTAAGGAAGCAAATAGGAGGAGATTTGATACGACCATCGGTCATACATTTTGCTACGACTTTTCTCACTCTACAGAAGTTGATGAGTATGAAGGATCCTTTAGAATCCTTTTTTACTTCCAGCAAATGGAAGAAGAGTCCCTATGCTTCAAGCCTCAAGGGAAAACTGTGAGTCAAATAATTTTGAGAAGCAAAACTTTTTGGCCCGGTGTTTCCTACATGATACAAACGACGAAGCCGTTAGTTTTGGTTTTGCAGATGTTGGATTCCGAAAAAAATCCGCCAATGGGTTTCATCTATGAGGTCATGGATAGAGCTAAGGAAGAAATGGTGAAAGCATTGGGCAATGATGAAACGAAATACCGAACATTGTAGAATATTGTGGATGACAAATGGGATTGTCAGCTCCATACCAACTTGCATGCGATAGCATACTTTCTCAATCCTCAATGTACATACGAGCCATCATTCTCCTAAAATTTTGAGATAAAAAGGGCTTATTTGATTGCATAGTGAGGATGGTAGATTATCGATCTGCAAGGAAGAAAATTGATTTACAGATTGATGCTTTTAAACATGCAAGAGGCTTCTTTGGATGAGAAAGCACAATAAGTACGTGCAAGAAGAGGAGTCCTGGTTAGTATGTATTTTGTTTTATTATTTTATTTCTTTCAATTGATAACTATCTAAGATTAACATTGATTGTGAAATATAACATTTTCAGCGGATTGGTGTTCTCAATTTGGGGACGAATGTCCCGAGTTGCAAAAATTTGCTATCCGAGTTTTGAGTTTGACTTGTAGTGCTTCGGGGTGCGGGCGCAATTGGAGTTCTTTTAATTAGATAATATTCTGATTATATTAACAACTATATTCTATTAAGATTTATGATAACATATTTAATGATATTGGACATCTGGCACTAGGTCCACACAAAGAGAAGTAATCGACTCACACAAGCAAAACTGAATGATTTGGTCTATATGATGTTCGACCCAAAGTTGAAGCACAGAGTGATTAGGAGAAAGATCTTGGAGGATCCTCTATGCATGGATGACATGGATTCTGGTGATTAATGGGTGTCGGAGCTCCAAAGTTGTGACTTTGAAACGTTTCAAGAATTTGATGCAAACACTCCCATCGAAGATGATGTTGTAGAAGTCGAGGATGAAGCGGATGGACAAGGCGGAGGAAGGACAAAGGTAATGGATTATTGTTAATATGATTCTTGAACATACTAGGTTATTTTAAGCACAACAAAGTAAGTTAAGTAACATTGGTATTATCTAATTTAGATAAATTAGTGGTGGACATTGACGAGGAGGAGTTTTAGGACGATGAAGTTAATGATGAAGGGGAAAATGAAGCATGATTGAAGTATATGGATGACTCAATGGATGATCCAGTAAGCAACAGTTCTTCGGATGCCGATCTTTATGCAGATGTTGTAGTTGGAGCCAACACCAATGAGTAGGAGCCTTTAGAAGGCCCAGAATTTTGATTAGGAATTCAAGATTTAGCGAAGCTACCTCTCTTAGTACTCCATTGGATTTTCAGTACTATTGGACATGTATTAAACTAGAATATTTGAACTTATATCATGTTTGTAACCATTTTAATCTTGCATCTTAAATATATAGACTTTTATATTAACACAAGCAGTCTAGCAACGATATTTGTTACTGTTCCTTCTAAGAAGTTACTTGAAACATGCTTTAATTTCTTTAGAATATTGGAAACTCGTTAGATAATATTATCTTATTGATTTTTTATAATATTCTTTATTAAATTACATATTTTTGGGTGGGAATACTGAGGCTACGCCTTGACCGCCCTTTACTCTCCGTTAAAGCGTATACAAGAACAAAGCCTTTTCCACATTAAGTAGGGTCGGCTACATGGATTCTTTGCCTCAATTCAGATCTATTTTGGGTCATTCTTGAGATTAGATCCAAAAAACTAAGATCCCTTCGTATAGTCACATTCCAACAATTCTTGGGCCTTCATTCGCTATTGTATATAATCTCAGGAGATTATTTCGTAGAATTCCTGTCACCGACCATCTATCCTGCCAGAACCTAAAATGTTTACCATCACCCAATGAGGGCATGGGTAAGTGGTCCCGCTCGCCTTTCCTTGCAAATGTTGCACCAAATTGCCGAGGGTTTGTTGTACATTCCCAACGAACCTTCTCTGTAAATGCTCATGAGTACTAACACACCAAATCCTCATCTAGCCCCAAAATACGCATCACCTACTTGGAGAGAAGGGCTTTGTTAATTACATTCAACCGCAACACCATTAATCCTCCTGCTTTAATTGGTCTGGCAACCACATCCTATTTAACCACGGAACCTTCTCCATAAATGCTCATGAGTACAGAACACACTAAATCCTCAGCTAGCCCCAATATGCTCATCATCTACCTGGAGAGAAGGGCTTTGTTCATTTCATTCAACCGCAACACTACTAAACCATCTACTTTAGTTGGTCTGGCAACCATGCCCCATTGAACCACGGATATTCCCCTCCTTTTACGATCAAAAGCCACTCATAGTGTAGCGGATCGCGGAAGCAAACATGCACAAACACGATCAAACGAGCAAGACAAACACATAGATTTATAAGGTTCACCCGTAACTGGGCTACGTCCTTGGACGATGGTGATCGGTTTTCACTATGTGGAGAAAGAAAGAAAATACAGAGAATACTGGGAGTCCTAACCATAGGGAGTTTGTATTAGCTCTACCATGCCCCCCATCTTGTTGGGATATGTACAACAAGAGGGGGTGCATACATGGTTCTTCAACGTGAGTCAGATGGTTATGATTCATGGCATATCAACAATCTCCACCTTGAATTGAATCCTTTGAGAAGTTTTGTCAAGCTTTGCCGTGCTACCACCAACCCCTCCTTGGGGCTACTGCCAACTATCGACATTGAGCAAGTCCAAACAGTGTTTGAACTTACTTTCAGGAACTACCTTTATGAACATATCAGTTGGATTATCTGTTGTGCCGACATTCTTCACGTTGATCCTCTTCTCAGAATGAATGAAGTGATATCTAACATTTATGTGCTTGGTCCTCTCATGATGCACCTGGTCCTTGGTTAAGCATATCACACTAAGATTGTTATAATATACTATAGCTTGATCCTATTGTAAACCGAGATATTCAACTAAGCCCTTTAGACGGATGCCTTCCTTTGCAGCGTCTGTCAAAGCCATGTACTCTGCTCTGTGGTAAACAAAGTAACTGATGGCTGCAAGGTAGCCTTCCAACTGATGACCGAACTCCCAAAGTGAAGACATAGACTGTCATTGATCTCCTTCCATCGACATCTGCAGAATAGTATGAATCTGAATATCCAGCAACCAAACACTCTAACCACTTCTGTAAATGAGGTCAATGTTTGATGTTCCTCTCAAATAGTGGAAAATCCGCTTAACTGCTTGCTAATGCTCCTTCCCTGGGTTGCCCATGAATCTACTAACAACGCTCACAGGATGAGCGATGTCAGGTCTTGTGCATACCATGGCATACGCAAGACTCCCAACTGCGCTGGTATAGGGAACACGTGACTCATGTTCCTTCTCTGCATCTGACTGGGGTGCGAAAGATACTGCGAGATGAATAGTTGCGATGGATGGAGTACCTATAGGCTTGGTTATAAACATCCCAAATCTCATTAGAACTTTCTCAATGTAGTTCTTCTGAGATAAGAAAAATTTCTCTTCTGCACGATCTCTAATGATCTCCATCCTTAAAATCTTCTTCGCTGCACCAAGGTCTTTCATGTCAAACTTTGAACTAAGAAGCTTCTTTAGATCATTTATGACACTCTTCTGCTTGGCAGCAATCATCATGTCATCGGTGTACATTAACAAATAGATGAAGGAGCCATCCTCCACCTTATTGTAGTAAACACAACAATCGTATAGGCTCATGTTGAACCCATGATCAGTTATGCACTGTCAAACTTCTTGTACCACTGCCTAGGAGATTGCTTAAGCCCATACAAGGACTTCTTCAATCTGCACACATGGTTTTCCTTGCCATGAGATGTGAATCCCTATGACTGGCTCATAAGAATGTCTTCTTCAAGTTCACCATGCAAGAAAGCTGTCATCACATTTAATTGCTCCAGCTCCAAGTCTCGATGTGCTACAAGAGCTAGTAGCACCCTGATGGATGTATGTCTTACAACGGGAGAGACTATCTTGTTGTAATCCACACCTTCCTTCTGACTGTAACCCTTCGCAACTAGGCGTGCTTTGTATCTGATGTCTTAACTGCCCGAGATTCCTGTCTTTTTCTTGAAGTTCCATTTGCATCCAACGACCTTCCTCCCTATTGGCAATTTGACAAGCTCCCATGTCTGATTCTTGTGAAGAGATTCCATCTCCTCACCCATAGCAACAATCTGTTGCGTAGATTCTGCATTAGCTATTGCCTCCCTGTAAGCAGAGGACTCTGGAGACTCTGCCTCCTTCGCAACCTATAATGCAAATGCAACCATGTTTTCTAATATGTATCTCTGCGGCGGATGTATCTCCCTACGCTGGCCTCTCTGGTTGCTCAGCTTCGGACTGTTCAGCAACAACCTGATCAGGAGTGATGTGATCAACTGCGTGATCACTACTTGTTGTCAGTTCAAACTCTGCCTGTTTGGGCACTTCATCACTCGTCTCTGCATCAACAGACTCACTACTCGAGTGAAGCATTAATTTCTCATCAAAAGTAACATTCCTGCTAACAATAATTCTATGCTCATAAGGGGACCCAATTATGTACTCCTTTATTCCTACACCATAGCCTATAAACACCCATTTCTTTGCCCTTGGTTCTAACTTTCCTTCACTAATATGATAATATGCGCACAACCAAAGACTCGTAAAATAGAATGAATGGCATGATTACCATACCATACTTACATGGGTATTTTGCAATCAATGGCAGATGCAGGACTCCGATTCACCAAGTAACAAGCTGTATTCACAGCTTCAACCCAGAATTCTCTACCAAGTCCAGCATTAGAGAGCATGCACCTTGCTCTCTCCAGAAGTATCATGTTCATTCATTCTGCAACTTCGTTCTGTTGTGGTGTATATTTGACGGTGAGGTGTCTTGCAACACCCTCCTCCTTGCAGAACTCATCGAATTCTAACGAACAGAACTCCAGCCCATTATCTGTACGAAGATGCTTCGCCTTCTTAGAAGTTTGGTACTCCACCAAGATCTTATATTACCTGAAGGTCTGAAATGCTTCGCTCTTGTGCTTCATCATATATACCCGCACCATCATAGAGTAATCATCAATAATTGATAGAACATACCTGACACCTCCCAAAGATGGGACCCGTGAAGGGTCCCAACAATCAACATGGATGTAATCGAGCGTCTCCTTCGTTCTGTGGATAGCTTTACCGAATTGCTTCCCGTGTTGTTTCCTAAACACGCAATGCTCACAGAATTCCAGTTTAGATCCCTGATGAGCCCCTTTTGATTGAGGATATTCATCCACATCTAACTCATGCATTCCAGTTGTATATACCACAATTCTAACTCTGATCTCATGGCTTGGAATGCCACTACAACTGAACCTGTAATTGTAGACCCCTGCATGACGTATAGGGTCTTCTGCTTGTTGCCCTTGATGACAACCACCCCGCTTTTGGCAACATGCATGACTCCACCTTTAGCGTTGCACCTATATCTTTTAAAATCCAAGACTCCAAGGGATATCGGGTTCTTCCTCAGATTCGGAACATGACATACTTTTATCACCGTCTTCACGACTCCATCATGCATCTTGATCTTCACAGAGTCAATCCCTACAATCTTGCACGTTGAAAAGAGTGTTTGCTATGAAAATATCATAAGCCGTTACAAAATCCAAAATGACTTTTCCCTCTTCATTTCTATCCCTGAAGCCATGTCCTCCATGAACACTAGCATATCCTGAAGCATCATTTCCCACATATCCATTAAGATCTCCACCTAGGCAAATCATCTCTCTTTGTGGGATTCCTTGCATAATTTTATTCAAATCCTCTCAAAAAGCTTGTTTAATCCTTTCATTTAAACCTATTTACAGAAACTGAGATGATATTCAGAGATTCTTCTTCGAGCACAACTTTTAGCCAAATAACCCGATCCTTGAATCTTTGCACCTCAGGCACACAGTCCTTCAAATCCTTATGAACAACCACTCCAACATCATTTTTGCCCTTATCTTTACCTGAATACCAAAGCTGAAAGCATGTCTTCCCGACTTTACTTGCTTTCTCTCCAACTCATTTTGTATCTTGGAGATGTAGTATCAGAATCTTTCTTCTTTCCATCGTATCTTCTATCTCCATCAATTTGCCAGTCAAAGTGTCAATATTTCAACTACCTATCTACAACTTCCTTTGCAAATTGAAACATCTTTTGGACTAATTTCTTTACTTGTATGCGCCCATCATGCGAGAACCCTTGTAAATTTTGGATTGCATCAGGGTGAGGATGCAGCGGAACTAGCTTATTTACTCGCATGCTTTTCTCATGCGATAACCCTTGCAAATTTTGAACTACATCCGGGCAACGATGTAGCGGTCCTTGCCAACTTCTCATTGCATTCGGGCGATGCAACCTGTCGCTAGTAGGAAACTCCTTGACGGAATCTAAATGTTTGCTTAAATCTATGTTTAAAAGATTCGAACTATTTTGAGACAAATTCTCAAATAGTGTTCTTAAAAATAATGTTGGTAATGTGATCCACCTTGTTAGATCTCTTCTTGAGACATGGTTGTTGTAGTACTTTTCTTTACTAATTACTTAATATAAGTTTGGGGTGGACACCTCCAGATTGTTCCTCGACAAAAAGAGGAGTCAAATTCCTAAGTAGTACCTGGGATTTACTTAAATACCCGGTTCTACAAAATGTTTTTTCTACTTAGAAACTACAAAGGTGTCGCATGTTCAACATGCGGCACCTGAAATCTTTTTTTTACTTAGAAACTACATGAGTGTCGCATCTTCAATATGCGATATGTGTAGATCTCCCTGGATATGTACATGAGCGTCGCATCTTCAATATGCGATATGTGTAGATCTCCCTGGATATGTTCCCCGATAGTTCCAGGACATTTCTCACATAGCGCACGTTCAACATGCGCTCTACGAGAAAGTTCCTGGAACAATTCCAGGGAATTTCTCATATAGCGCATGTTCAACATGCGCCATATGAGGTTCTCCTTGTAACGAATCAGGGAGTTTCTCATATGTCGCATGTTCAACATGCGATATATGAGATAATTCCTGGAAATTGACAGGTCAGGTCTGGAGATAGAAGCTCATCTTTTGGTCGTTAGTCTTCTTAGGACAAGAGACCAAACAAGAGTAAAGATGAACCTTCTCTTCTGCCAGACTGAGACCGTAGCTGTCAATTTATGTGGCTCTTCCTACTCAAGTTATGTGCTTCTTTCATGTCGATGAACACACATTCAAAAATGTTTCCACAATCAGAAATATTGGTTTTGTATGCACAGACACTCACAAAAGATTTATATTGACGCAGAAAGACAGTCACATAATTTACATATATTGAATTGTCCACGGATATACACTTTCATTTTTGTATCACATTAACAACTACAAGGTTTACAACTCAACGCTTTCGCCTACGCTGATATGTTATCGTTGAATCACGAGGATGGACGGGTAGTAACGGTTCGCCTCGTCTATCATGTTGATTTGCGAGGGCCCAGAAACGTCTTCGTCGAAGGTTGGCATCGATGGCGGCGTAAGCGTGCAGTAAGTGGGTTGTGTTTCTCTGACGTCCGATCCCTGCCTCAACGGTGCCTGCGCCGTTGGCATGTCGTGACGTGGTCGCTCGGCAACCGGTGTGACGAAGTCTGTAGGCGTAAGATCCTTATCTACCGCAGCGGCTGCTTCATGGTCTATGGGTTTTGCTACTGGTTCATGCGCCCTTCCCCGACCTCTTCCTCTTCCTCTTTCTCGCTTGGCCTCCGCCTGAGCCACATCAACATGCTCGTCATGTATTGTGACGGCATCTGCAAATCGAAACGACAACCACTGATCCATTTCTGCCTTTGCTTGTGTCGCAATCTCGCGGCATTCCTCGTGTCCAATATCATGTATCCGGCTCCACTTGACGAGCTGCATCCAAAAAAAATACATAGAGGTAAATTTCATGGAAACTTATGGAAGTAATTTACAACAAAGTTTGTTCGAGCACTTACGTTGCTTGCCAGAGTTGCATCTAGTCGTCCAACAAATCTTCTAGTAATCAACCTATACCATTGCTCGTAGGCGGACGTCGCGACGATCCCATTGGACCGATCGATATCAACGACTCTATCTTCTCGCTCATCCCATTGGATTATATACAACCAGTGTTTCACCCTCCAATCCACATGCACATTCCCCCTCAAGTCGATTGCATGGAGGCCCGGAAAGGTAAAACAAGGCTCTGGAATGTCCTGACGGCCGCCAAATTCTCATGAATCGGTCGGGGAAGTAATACTCCACAATGTGGAAGTATATCAATGGTACACTCGCCATCCAAATGCGATCGCCTTCAAGACAGATGGCAGGGAGACTTGCTCGAATGTCTTCAGTATACGGCATCCACAACACCTGAATGGCAAAATTGTAATTAGATCATTAATTTTTTTGTTGAAATTGAAGTAATTTGTGGATGTAAAATTACCTGCTCGGGTGATTGCATGTCAAAAGCGTTCCGGTATGGTCTCACTACGTGCGTAGGCTATCAACGATGCGCAAACGTCGTTTTCAACGAACTCCCAATGGGCGCCCGTGCCACTGTCTGTCTTCCCTCAAAACAGGAGCAGTGTAGGGGAAATGCTCCCATGCCCATAGCTGAAGCAGTATGACCGAGCCTCTAATCTCCTCGGTTGCCATATCCGCCGCTAAACAGATTTGTCTATAAAGATATGCAAGTACGGGGGATCCCCAGCTCAATGTCCCAAAGTACTCTAGATCATGCAGATGTGGTAGTGCAATAAGGGAAACCAACGATCCTGATTTGTCCGTGAATAGTACTCCACCTAGCAACTGCAAGATGTACGCTTGAGCATGTCTCTGTAAGACCACCTCGTCTGCATCTTCGGGCAAGTCTGCAAAATGGATGAATAACCAACTCGCTAACACCTTGTTGCCCACGATTTCTGATGGAAGTGGCCTTACACCCAACAGTTCCTCGCAAGTGTCCGCCCATGTGGCTCCAGGTGTAGTCTCCCCAGTAACCACAGGTCCATTAATTCGTAGCCCCATGATGAATGCGACGTCCAGCAAGGTGATAGACATCTCCCCACTAGCCATGTAGAAAGTGTGCGTCTCGGACTTCCAGCGTTCAACCAACGCCGTTACCAAATGCCAATCCAACGTGATGAATTCCAGCTCAGAAATGCAACCAAACCCCGCTTGGGCTACATACGGCTGGAGTCGATCATCCAAAGGAATCCGACGAACATGTGTCTCGCGTCGTCGACAACGCAACCATGAAGATTCCTACAAGATAATTGATATAAGGAAAATGAGTAAAGAAAAAAAATAAGTAAAGAGACTTACATCGTCAGCCCAGACACGACGAGAACGATGTCGCTCCTGAAGAGTCAAAATGGATGGGTCAAGTGGGCCAGGATCCATCTGTAATTTTAAAAATGCAATGTTAGAACATACAATGTAAAAAACAAGAGTATACGATTGGAGTAATTATGCTGCAAATTCAAGGAAAAATAAGCAAACTTACTCAAAACAGGACATTTGTGTTTGTTGTGATCTACGCTACCACAACTACCACATTTATTCTTATTCCTTCCCGTCGTCGGCGCATTAGACGTGGATGCTTGAGAATCCCTTGCGGTTTTATTGGGACATCCACGGTGTGTGTGACCCATGATCCCACAAAATGAACAAGTATTGTGGTGAATCACATCTCTAACATCCATTTCGTTATGAATTCTTGTTGTACGTGGTCGACCTTTGCCGCGCTTACGATTTGGGTCAGGACGTAATTCTAGATAGTCAAGAAGAGCCCACGTTTCCCGATCACCGATGGAGAAAAATTTCCCTCAATAAACTTTCAGCTGGTGTTGCCACATGTACCACTCTTCAACATAGGAATCCACTTCCGCTCGACGTTTTGAAATGCCCGCAATGACGTGGGAACATGGGATACGGAAAATTTGCCACTTATTACATATGCATTTCCATTAGAGCAAATTCACCGTGTATTGTTTACGATCGCGAAGACCACTAGACGTTTGTCGAGCACTGCTAGAAACCTCGAACAATGTATCCTGCTGTATTTGTATTTGAGTTACGGTGTGCCCGTTCGTAGCTGCACTCCAACGGTTCAACTCTGTGGATGCATAATGCGTAAATTTGCTGCCCGCAGCAATGGCAGCGCTTGCCTCTTCAGCATGTTGGTTAAAGTATAACACACAATTATAAAAAGTCTTCTCGATCAGCGCAAATATTGGCAAGCAACGGGCATCTTTGAGAACTGCATTGTAGCTTTCACTCAAATTTGTGGTCATCTGACCAAACCTATAACCACCGCCGTAAGCCAAGGTCCATTGCTCACGACGACAATCATGAGTCGAAAACCATCGACCTGCTTGATTATTCCACTCTTGCAACTTCCGCATGAAGTACGCGAACTTTCTAGTAGTCGTTTGTAGTGCTGCTGCTTGAACAGGGCTTTCATGGAGCCGTTTTTGAAAATGCTATTGAAGTTGCTCGCGACGTGCCTTGTACAAAACCACCAATATGCAAAGGGTTCTAATAAGTCCACGTCAGCATCTTTCATAGCGGATTTTATTCCAGAATGCCGGTCAGAAATGATACATATTGGCCCAGCTCGCATGCCGATTACCCTGATACGTATCAACGATAGAAACCACTTCCATGAAGGACCAGATTCCTCGTCAACAATTCCGAATGCAAGGGGAACAATATGTTTATCTCCGTCAATCCCGCAAGCAATGAGCAATTTTTGTTTGTACTTCCCGTACAAATAGGTCCCATCAATACTAATCACAGGGCAACAATATTTGAATGCCTCAATTGAAGGCCCAAATGCCCAAAAGCATCATTCAAATCTACGGCAATGCGGTTTCCGAGGATCAGGATGGTTGTTGTATTCAATATCAATTTAAGTCCTAGGAATAAAGCCGCATGCAATAGATAAGGCATTTCAGCGTATGACTTCTTCCAGTCGCCAAATATAATTCCGATTGCCTTCCTACGAGCATCTCAAACCCTTTTCTTTGTAACCCATTAGTTGTACATCTCGTGGATGTGAGCTCTACAACTCGAAACACAGACATTAGGGTCTTCCCTAACAAGAGTTAGCAACGACCTGGACATGAATTTGTAGCCAAACCGAGGGTGATCCTAATTAACTGTTGGGTTTATACAAGTGTATGCTCCAACAACCTTGGAGATCATCCATAGTCTATCAAATTTTTTAAAATGTCCGCGTAAATACCAAATACAGCCATTCGATCTCTGTGTGCAAAAAGCCGACCATATCAAGCTGGTGGATTCCTTGACAATGAAGTCATAGTGTGCCAGAATGTGATACTTTACAGCGTAAATCAAATCTTCCCTAGTTTTGAAGGTTCTACCCTTGCGTATTTCGTCGACGACACCATCAAGTCGAGACTTCTTTCGAATATCCTCTTCATAAGTAGATCGAGTATTTGATCCTCTAACCCCAAAAAGGGTATATGGGGAACGATAGGTTGCGTGCTTTGTTCATCAGCTGGGATCTCCTCGTCGACCACATCATCGTCGACATTGCAATCACTACCTTCTTCCAGCTCACCATCTGATTCCCAAGGGATGAAATCATCTAAAGCGTGATTAACCTCTCGTATCAACGAGTCACTCATCTGCCATTCCTGATCCATACATGGCTGTGTTATGGGCACATCGGTGTCGAAGGAGGGTTCCATGTTAGGGACAACTGTTGGTTGTATGCTAGGGAAGATTGTTGGTAGTGTGTTACAGACAACTGTTGGTTGTGTAGTTGGGACAACATTGGGGACTTCGCTCTCACAGACATCTTCAACAATAATGTCAGTAGGCATTGATTTCACAAATGTCCGAGCATACACAAAAACTCTCTGCACATCATCATCATCGACGATAGAGGAAAATAACGGATCTTCCCCTGGGCCTCGAGGGATGTGATGTAACAATTTGATTTTTTGACTATTGGCATCCAGGTTGAACTTTCGGTAAACCAAGTTCAAAATCTCGTCGAACGCCGTATTAGGCATTAATTCAAACCCCCGTACATTGGTCGTCGAACCGCCAATAAGTGTACCCTTCAAATGAAACATACAATACAACGCCTCCATTCTGACCTAATACGTGACACGACATACAAGTAAAAAAAACATTCATGAAATGAAGAATCATATACATATTATACAATCAACAATCTCAAGAAATTTTTTTTACCATGTCCAATGTATGGAAGATCGACTAAGCCCTAGTGGGAGGCAATGGAGGCTAGGACGGTACTGACCAAAAAAGATACGGAAAAGGAGTTCTTCGTGCACCTAGGAGTGATAAAAAACGATGTTTCTCAGAGTGGGGGAGGCCGGGCGGGCTCCACAGGGGGGTGGGGTCGTGGGCAGTAGCAACTTGAGAGGGGAGTTCGGAGTTCGCGTGGGGAGGCCGAATGTCGTGCGCGATTTTTATTTAGCCCAGATAACACATATTAGATATGCGCTACACATATCACATATTGAAGATGCGGCACTCCTATAGTTTCTAAGTAAAAAAAACTTTTCATGTGTCGCATGTTGAACATGCGACACCTTTGTAATTTTTGAGTAAAAAAAACATTTTGTAGAACCTGGGTATTTAAGTAAATCCCAGGTACTACCTAGGAATTTGACTCCAAAAAAGAGGTACTTGTTGAAGGTGACATAGTTGTTAAAGGTGCCATATATACTTGTAAAATTTCTTTCTGTTCTCAAAATCCATAGTATGTAATTTGTAGAAAGAAAATATCAAAATAATGAGAAAAAGCATTGTTGACGTCCTCTTAAGCATTGTTAATGTCCTCTTTTCAATGCAAACTTCATCTGGAAGTTCACATTGTAATGCAACAAATGGACCCAATTTGATTGGATACGTTGTGGTATTTACTGCATTATCTTGATGTCACTTTTGTTGATTAATGTTGGAGTATATGCGTCATGTAGATGGGTAGATGGATCACTCCAGGATCCATTTACCTCATCCAGTTGTTTAGTCCCACATTTACTACTTGTGAGATGTGGAGACCCAGCGAGGGCTATATAAGAAGCTCCTCATCCTCTGTATCAGATGAGAAAACCAATAGACACATCATCCCTTTGAGGCGTTCTATCGTGGTTTCATCCCGATCCTCACGGAGTAGGGTTCCACGTTAAAATCTTGTGTTCTTCATTGTTGATTATTCTTTATTTCTGATACGCTTCCGCATTCAAGATTTCTAACATGGTATCAGAGCGGGTTCGAGGATGTATTTCATATTTTTATTTGAGATTCGATTTTTGATTTTACGTTCTTGAAGATTTATTAGTTGAAGATTGTTATCCTGTATTATTCAAGTTTTGATCCGATTCTAGGGTTTCATTCTAAAACCCTAGTTTCAATCTTCCTGGATTCAATTCGAGTTTCAGTTCATGGAACCCAACAAGTTTTTGTACTTTAGATTTGATGGCTTTGCTATCTCCGTTTGAAGTCCTAATCCCTGCCATCTATTCATCTTCGGATTCGAGAATCTAGGACTCTTGACAGAACCCTAATCCTGCATTGGTAGCAGCAACCCCAGGTACTCCAACATCCTGCAGCTGCATATGACGTCGACGACACTGTGCACATCCTGCAGCCGCATATGGCGGTGCGACATCCTCTAGGCGGCGTTAGTCGGCGACGATTCACAACAACATCAAGGATCTCAACTGGCAGCGACATCTCCAAGCGACATCTCCAGTCGCTTCTCCAGTTAGGTGGATCCATCTCTTCCCAAAGCCGCACCTCCAACGACTTCTCCTCCTTGCGCGGAACCCCTCTACAGCGACGACTTCTCTCCGTGGCGGGCCCCAGGCGGCTCAGCATGCCTCCAGCCCCTCCGACTTCTTCCTCCAGTTGAAGCTTAAGGCGGAGCGCGATGCCCCCAGGTGGCCTAACATCCCTCGCTCCGCACCTACGGGCGGCGACGATCCTCTTCTCCATATGAGATCTCCAGGTGCGGCCCTTCGCCATCCTCTCCAGCAACAACATACGCAACCTTTCAAGCGTTACCGCTCCTCTCCTCCAGGCGGCAGCAGACCCTCCAGGCGGAGCCCCCACTCCTAGGTGGCGCTCGAGCAACAAGAACCCCCATATGGGCTGCAAGTCTTCGATAGAAGGGTTCCCAAGTGGGAACCCTAAATAACATCCCAAGTAGCTATGGTTTGGGCCAAAATTGGTCGTATGCATTAAAAAAAGAGGTGAAAAGAAAAAAGCAGAAAGAGGAGGAATGAGAAAGCCCTAAGTGGGTTGTTGCTCTTTTGGGCCGAAAACTGATTTTTGAAAAAGGTGTGTACCGAAAAAATCGTACACGAAAAAAGAAAATATGAGCCGGCTATTAAAAAAAGGAAATAGCCAGAAAAAATGATTCGAAAAAAATTGATTGAAAAAAAGCCAAAAAATGAGATCGGATTATGCATTTGTTCCTCCCCATTTTATTGTCTTCTCCCAACTTGGTTGATGTCATTGTTTTCCTACAAGTATGGGAGAAAGGGGGAGTATTGTGTAGAATTACAGGTCAGATTCAGATGTCAGATTCTTCACATTTCAGACCAACCGGGATTTTCAGACTCTATAGTTGTTTCAGATGTTCAAACTCGACGATTGATTCTGAGTCTTCATTTTGATGCGCACATGTATGCGTTCATCGATTCAGTTGTCCCCATCATTCAAGTTTTGTCGGCTCATGGTTTTCCTGTGATCCATAGGGACTCCAGAGTAGAGATCCCATTCCCTATGCCATGTGGGCTAGGATTTTCATGTGGTTTCATAGGGACTCCAGAGTAGAGATCCCATTCTCTGAGCCAATGGAGAGACCCAGTTCTCCGATGAGGAGACTTTTGCAAACTCCATTCTCCAACGATCGTGGACTCCAGCGAGGATGCCTTCACGACTTTTTCAGTTCGACTCTTTCAGATAGATGGAGCAATTGTCCATATGATGTGGCGAGCCAGAGTTCTCCAAGTGGAGACTCATTTCAGTTGCAGTGACTCTGACAGGCGCAATACAAAGTACATGCTCTTTGACGAGGAGATTCAGTTTGACTCACACTCCATTCTGTTTGTTCCTCCTCACCTGCACGACATGAGAAGCAACGTCCTCGACAGCATCTGACAGTTGTGTTTGCATTGAGTTGATATTGTCCATAGTGTTTTTTGTTTGAGATTTCTTTCTATTTATCCAAGCTGAGCATTGCATACTCCAGCTTGAGGGGAGGGTTGGAGTATATGCGTCATGTAAATGGGTAAATGGATCACTCCAAGATCCATTTATCACATCTCGTTGTTTAGTCCCACATCTACCAGTTGTGAGATGTTGAGACTCAGTGAGGGCTATATAAGAAGCCCCTCACCCTCTGTATCAGATGAGAAAGTCAATAGACACATCCACCCTTTGAGGCGTTCTCCTGTGGTTTCATCCCACTCCTCATGGAGTAGGGTTCCACATTAAAATCCCGTGTTCTTTATTGTTGATTATTCTTTATTTCTGATACGCTTCCGCATTCAAGTTTCTAACAATTAACATATATTTAGGGACACCATGGTCCTTTCTCACGCTTCATATGAGTCTTATTCATGCATTTAGGGACACCATGGTGCTTGGGTTTTTGTGGGATCGTTTTTCAGATCCAATTTATAGCGTGGAAGGATTTAAACTCCTCACTACAATATTTTCCCTTATTGTTTGAGTTGAGATATTTGAGGTTTAAATCTGGGTCATTTTAAACTAAAGCAATTCACTACTTAAAGGTGTCGTGAACAATAAATTTACACTTTGATATATACCCACAAATTTCTAGTAGCATTATTAATGAAAGTAACAAAGTAACGAGATCCACCATCGGAAGATACCTAATTTCATCCCCACATAAATTAGTATGAACTAGCTCCATTTTTTAGACTTTCGTATTGATGCATCATTGTGTAGTTGGCTTTCTTCTACTTCTCCAAAACACAATCTTTACAAAGCCCAAATTGTTGTTTGCAATCATGCTAGTTTTTCCTTCTTTTTGCATTATCCTCGTTCCTTTCTCGCTCATATGGCCAATCTGTTTGCACTAACATCATATCCAGATATGGACACATTTATCCTGCTAAATGAACTAGATGCAACATAGACTGTACCTTCCTTCTCACATTGAGCCAGGTTTATCAGCCTTTTAGACATCTTCCAAGAATCTATTTTGATTGATGTCACTGCATTATTTGTAGAAAGATTTCTGACCGATGTGAAATTTCTAGTTAGAAATGGTACATGTCTAACATTGTTCAGTATCAGATTGGTTTCATTGGAATAGGTGAAATCAACGTCTCATTTTCAAGTTGTGCTATTAAAAAGCTTCTTTATCAAATACATCTTGTTTTCAAACACATCTTGTTTGATGATGATGGGTTCTTGTACATCTTTCCAAGGTTTTGAAAATTGACCATCATTATCATATTCTCCTTCATGATGTTTAAAGCTATCAATGAAGTAAGGCTAAGCCTTATCATTCATAGTGCTTTTCGGTCTAGAATATTTCACTCATCTTTTATGTCTACAAGTTTCTCTCAAATAGTCACGGATAGCGATCTTTCTAATAAAGAATGTCTTAGATATGCATCTTCCAGAACATGAAATTTGATCCATTGAACTATATATCTTCGACTCATCTACATCTATGTCGAACTTGACCTTCGAGCCGATGCTCTGATACAAGTTGTTGGGAATGGATCCTATCAACAACGCACAAGTAGAAATCATTAAAAAAGAGAGTCACACAACTACAACTACACAAGGACATATAACGGTTCATAGCGCGCTTACTCCACTGCTTATATAAGATCTCTCCATTTCTTTCATGAAAAATATAAAAAGCAACAAATCCTTCTCACACTATAAGTATGGCATGGGGGAAGAACCAGATTTTTTGAGGACGTTTTTTAGTCTACCACAAGTCGTTCAACAGTAAATGGGACGCTTACACAGCCAGATAGGAGGCGGACAAGTTCAGGGAAAGCTGGAAAGTGATCGCAGTCGACCCCTTCTCCTTCTGCTACTGAGCCCTGATTCTAGTCTCTCGCTTCTGGCATTGCTGGCCTACCTCTTCGAATCGGACTTTCGCTTCGGGTCGAGCTGGTCCTAAGGTCTTAGCATCCGAGCTCTTCACATTCATAGGTAGAGTCCGGGTCGGTACTGCAGCTTAGCAAAGGAAGAGAGCCCAGTCGCTGACTCCGGTTTTGTCCCAGTCCATTCTGATATACGCCTAGATGAAATAGCCTTCACTGGCCGGCCGGATCCGCGGACATCAATCAGGCAATACAGTCAGAATGGCAAATGAAGACGATTAACTTTTCAGCTACATAGATTATTGCTCAAATCCATGATGAAAGACTCGACTATTTTTTATGATAGTTGTCGACTACCTAATGCAACCACCACATGAGAAGCTTTGAAACCCGATCTTTCATGGAAATTATACAAAGTAAAATAAACGGAAGCCTACATGGGCATCTTAACTACCATAGGGTTATGGTTACATGATAACATGGAATTACCAATATACCCTTTATAATTCATAATGTTTAATTGACGAAATCGATCTCTTATATATAATACCAATGAATCTTCATAAGATAAAACTCAACAAAATGGTGTGCCTTCTTCTTGCAAGTGCTTTTGTGGTGGTTGATTGTGCACCCATTTTTCAACACTTCTGCCCATCTTCCACCCATATTTTACATATCTATGTGACAAAAAAATGTGGATGCATACATAACCATTTAGTTTATGCATTTTCGTCATTATGCATACCTATTCAAGGAAGATGCCATTTCTATATACATTTTTATGATGTTATATATATGATATCTATATAACAGTTGTTTCTATTTCTATATATGTTTTTATGAAGTCTATATACCATTTGTGGTAGAATAAAGGGATTTTCACATACTTATAATTATGTAGTTACATCTAAATCCTTTCATTATAGAATTTATTTCCAAGCCCATGAATAATCATTCCGTTTTATATCCTAACACTTGTTACTTTATTCTACTAATTCAACTTTCTCTTGAGTTAATTTAATCATATTGAATCTAATGGTTGATATTTATCTGTATTTACTTTTTTATCCATCCCCTTCCCTCCCCCCTTCTCAAAGACATCCCCCGATGCCTGTCATCGCTGCCACCTCTCCCTTCCTCCCCCTAACATTCTCTTACCGCTTCCATTGTCACCTCCTCCCACATCCCCCGTCCTTTTCCTCCGAGTCAAATTCCTAAGTAGTACCTGGGAATTACTTAAATACCCAGGTACTACGTAATGTTTTTTTTTACTCAAAAACTACAGAGGTGTCGCATGTTGAACATGCGACACCCCTTAAGTTTTTTTTTACCCAGGAACTGCGTTTGTGTCGCATGTTGGATGTGCGCTATAGATAACGCATATTCAACATGCGACATATATCCAGGGAATTCCCCTCGAAGATGGTCTCGAAATGTTCTGTACAGGTATCGCACGTCTCGATATTTCCTGTACAGGTATCGCATGTTGTATATGCGACATTCTTGCAGGGGACTGATAACGCATTTTCAATATGCGTCATCCTTACAGGAAATTTTCATCGAAAATGGCTGGGCAGGCGTGGCTTTGAAATTTGAACATATAACGCATGTTCAATATGCGTCATCCTTACAGGGATTTTTCCGCGAAAATGGCTGTCCAAGTGTGGGCTTTGTAATTTCAAGTTTCTAAAAACCCTTGAAAAGAAGACATGTTTGGAACATATAACTGACATGTTTTTGTAAACATTCCAGACATTGCAAACATTCTAGACATTCCAAATATCAAAGAAGACATTTCAAATATTGAATATAAGTAGACTTGTTCATGAATACACATTACATTTTTTGCATCATATTAAAAATTACATTTATTACAATTCAACGTTTTTTCCTCCGCTGGTATGTAATCGTAGAATCTGGAGGATGGAACGGTAATAGACGGTTCGCTTCGTCTATCATGTGGATTTGAGAGGGTCCTGGGGCATCTTCCTCGAATGTTGGCATAGACGGCGGCGTTAGTGTGCAGAAAGTTGGTCGTGTCTGGCTGGGGTCCAATCCATGCCTCAACGGTGCTTGAGGCGTTGGCAAGTCCTCTCTTGGTCGCTCGGTGGCAGGTGTGAAGTAGTCTCCTTGCGCAATGTTATCATCCTCCGCAGCGGCTTCTTCAAAGTCCATGGGTTCCGCGACTTGTTCACGCGCCCTACCTCGACCTCTTCCTCGTCCCCGTCCTCTTGCCCTTCCTCGCCTTGCCTCCTCCCTAGCCACATCTGCACGCTCGTCATGTAACGTTACTGCATCTGCAAATTGTAATGACAGCCACTCCGTCATTTCCGCCTTCGCTTGTGCCGCAATCTCGCGGCATTCCTCGTGTCCAATGTCGTAGACACGGCTCCACAGAGCGAGCTGCATCCAAGGAAAAGACGTAGATGTAAATTTGAAACAGTTTTGCTAATTAATTTACCAAAAAAATTATAGTTCGAGTACTTACGTTGCTTGCCAGAGTTGCACCCAAACGTCCGACAAATCTTCGAGTAATGGTCCGATACCATTGCTCGTATGCGGGCGTCGCGAATACCCCTCTGGACCGATCGATGCGAATAATTCTAACGTCCCGCTCATTCCAGCGGGCAATATGCAAGCTGTGTTTCGCCCTCCAATCCACATGTACTTTCCCCCTCAAATCGATAGCGTGGAGTTCTTCAAATGTGGAGCAACGACTTGGGATATCTTGAAGACCCCCAAATTGTCTCATGAACCGATCTGGGTAGTAATACTCCACAATGTGGAAGTATATCAAAGGCACTTCAGCTCTCCAAATGTGTTCGCCCTCAAGAGAGTTGGCTGGGAGATGGGCGCGGATCTCATCCGTATAGGGAGTCCAAAAAACCTGAATGCAAAAATTGTATTACGATTAGTATTTCTTTTGTTGATATAGGAAAAATTTTGTAAATGTAAAATTACCTGGTCGGGTGATTGCATGTCAAAAGCATCCCTGTAGAGTCTCACCACGTGTGTGGGCTGTCTACGATGGGCAAACGCCGTTGCCCAGCGGACTCCTAACGGGCGCCCGTACCATTCTCTGCCGTCCCTAACAACTGGAGCAATGTGGGAGAAATGCTCCCAAGCCCAGAGCTGAAGTAGTATGATCGAGCCTCCAATCTCCTCGGTCGCCATGTCCGCTGCCAAACATAGGTGCCTGTAAAGATATGCAAGCACGGCTGATCCCCAGCTCAATGTCCCAGAGAACTCAAAATCCTGTAGATGTGGTAGAGCTATAAGTGAAACCAAGGAACCAGACTTGTCCGTGAAAAGTACTCCACCAAGCAACTGCAAAATGTACGCTCGAGCGTGTCTCTGTACGACTAGCTCGTCTGCATCCTCAGCCAACTCTGAAAAATTGGTGCACAGCCAGCTTGCTGACACCCTGCTGCCAACTATGTCTGCGGGCAGTGGCCTAACACCCAACAATTCCTCGCATGTATCTGCCCATGTCGCTCCAGGTGTTGTCTCCCCGGTAACCGCGGGCCCATCAATTCGCAACCCCAAGATGAATGCCACATCCTGCAAGGTGATAGTAATCTCCCCACTAGGCATGTGGAAGGTGTGCGTCTCGGGTCTCCACCGTTCAACTAACGCTGTCACCAGATGCCAATCCAGGGTAATGAACTCGAGCTCTGAGATGCATCCAAATCCTGCTTCGACTACGTAAGGCAGTAGCCGGTCATCCAAAGGGATCCGACGTACATGTGTCTCTCGTCGTCGGCAACGCAACCACGAAGATTCCTACAAGAAAATTGTTAGGAAAAAAATTGAAGGAAGGAAGATATTATAATTACTTATATCGCCAGCCCAAACTCGACGTGAACGATGTCGCTCCTGAAGGTGCAAAACTGAAGGATCAACTGGGCCGGGATCCATCTGAAAAATACAATATTCAATGTTATACAATACAATTAAAAAAACTATATGGAAAAACAATATCCGACAAAAGCAACAATTATTTACCACAATGAAAATTATTAATATACGAGGGTAGCAAACTTACTCGAATTTGGACATTTACGTCGGTTGTGACCTTGGCCACCACAATTTCCACATTTATTCTTATTCCTGCTCGCCGTCGTCGCATTTGATGTGGATGTTTGAGAATTCCTTGCGGCTTTGTTGGGACAACCACGGTGTGTGTGACCCAATATCCCACAATAGGAACAAGTATTTTGCCGAATCACATCTCTAACATCCATTTCATTATGTATTCTTGTTGTACGTAGACGACCTTTACCGCGTTTACGCTTTGGGTCCGGTCGTAACTCAGGATATTCTAGGGGAGCCCATGTTTCACGATCACCGATGGGAAAAAATTGTCCTCCGTAAACCTGCAACTGTTTCTCCCAGGTGTACCACTCTCCAACATAGGAATCTACATCAGCCCGACGCTTTGAAATGACTGCAATGGCGTGGAAACATGGGATACGATATATTTGCCACTTGTTGCAAGTGCATTTCCTTTGTAGCAAGTTTACTGTGTACTGTTTGCGCCCGCGAATACCAGTGGACGTCCGTCGAGCCCTGGTAGACACCTCGAATAATATTTCTGGTTGTACTTGTACCTGAGTTACTGTGTGCCCATTCGCAACTGCAGTCCAACGGGTCAGCTCTGTGGAAGCGTAATGCGTGAATTTTCGACCAGCAACAATGGCTGCGCTTGCTTCTTCAAAATGCTGAATGAAGTATGACACACAATTATAAAAGGTCTTCTCAATTAACGCAGAGATTGGCAAGCAACGGGCATCTTTAAGAACTGCATTGTAGCTTTCGCTCAGATTTGTAGTCATCTGACCAAACCTATACCCACCGTCATAGGCCAAGGTTCATTGCTCACGACGACAATCATGAGTTGAAAACCATCTAGCTGCTCCATTATTCCACTCTTGTAATTTCCTCATGAAGTACGCGAACTTCCTACGTGTCGTCTGTAATGCTGCGGCTTGCACCAGAGCTTTCATGGAGCCATTTTTAAATACGCTATTGAAGTTGCTCGCGACGTGCCTCGTACAAAACCGCCAATATGCAAAGGGTTCTAATAAATCCACGTCAGCATCTTTCATAGCGGCTTTTATACCAGAATGCCTGTCGGAGATGATACATATTGGTCCAGCTCGCATGCCGATTACCCTTAGACAAACCAACGAAAGAAACCACTTCCATGACGACAAGGATTCCTCGTCGACGATCCCGAATGCAAGGGGAACAATATGTTTATCCCCGTCAACCCCGCAAGCAATGAGCAGTTTTTGTTTGTACTTCCCGTACAAATGTGTCCCGTCAACACTAATCAGTGGCCGACAATATTTGAATGCTTCAATGGAAGGACCAAATGCCCAAAAGCATCGTTCAAATCTGCGGCAGAGAGGTTTCCGAGGATCGGGATGGTCGCTGTATTCAATATCAATTTCAGTCCCTGGAATAGCAGCCTTCATTGCATGCAAAAGAAAAGGCATTTCAGCGTATGACTTCTTCCAGTCACCAAATACAATTCCGATGGCCTTCCTTCGAGCATCCCAAGCCCTTTTCCTTGAAACCCAGTAGTTGTACATCTCGTGGATGTGAGCTCTACAACTAGATACACGAACATTAGGGTCATCCCTAACAAGAGTTAGCAATGATCTGGACATGAATTTGTAGTCCAACTGAGGATGATCCTGATTAACTGTTGGGTTTATACAAGTGTGTGCCCCAACAACCTTGGAGATCACCCACAGTCCATCAAATTTTCTGAAATGTCCTCGTAAATACCAAACGCAACCATTTGCTCTCTGCGAACAAAAAACCGACCATATCAAGCTGGTGGATTCCTTGACAATGAAGTCATAATGTGATAGAATGTGGAACTTCTTCACAGCGTAAATCAAATCCTCCCTACATTTGAACGTCCTACCCTTGCGGATTTCGTCAGCAACACCATCAAGTCTAGACTTGCTTCGAATGTCGTCTTCATATGTTGAACGAGTATTAGACCCTCTAACCCCAAAAAAGGGTATACGGGGTGTAATAGTATGCGCGGTTTGTTCATCAGTTGGGAGCTCCTCGTCCATCAGATCATCTTCGACATCTTCGCTACCTTCTTCCAGGTCATCATCGGTCCCCCAAGGGATGAAATCCTGATCCATCCGGTTAACCTCTCGCAGCAACGGCTCACTCAAGCCCAAATCCTGAACCATGCTTGGCTGCGTTACAGGCGCATCCGTATCAAAGTAGGGTCCCATGGTTGGGACAATTCTTGGTGGCGTGCTGCGGACAACTGCTGCTTGTGTGCTCGGGACTCCAGACGGTCCCTTGTTAGTCATAACAGTTGGGACTTCGCTCACAGATACATCTTCAACATAAATATCGGTAGGCATTGATTTCCCAATGGTCCGAGCGTACACAACAACTGCCTGCACATCATCATCATCGATAATAGATGAAAATGACGGTTCCTCCCCTGGGCCTCGAGGGATGCGATGTAATAATCGGATGTTTTGACTGTCAATATCCAAGTTGAACTTACGGTAAACCAAGTTCAACATCTCATCGAACGTCATATTAGGAGTCAACACAAACCCCCTCACGTTGGTTGACGATCCGGACACGAGTGTACTACTCAAATGGCACATACAAAACAACTGCTCCATTCTAACCTAATACGTGACACAACGTACAAGCAAACGTCATACATTCGAGAAATGAAAATAACATGCATATGATACAAAAAAAAATTATAGAAAACGTTTTACCAAGTGATTAGCCCTAATGAGAAGCGGGAACGGCTAGGACGGTGCCAATCACTGAAAACACTGAAAAGGAGTGTTCCGCGGGGCTAGGAGTGACCAAAAAGGGTGTTGTTGAGAGGAGAGGAGATCAGAAGATGCGGGTGCAGGGGAGGGCGTCGGGGGCGGCTGGGTTGCTGGAAACGAAGGCAAGGTCGGGGAAATGAGAAGGCCGCTGGGCGCGGGGCTTAATTAGGGCCGATATCGCATGTTGAATATGCGTTATCTATAGCGCACATCCAACATGCGACACAAACGCAGTTCCTGGGTAAAAAAAAACTTAAGGGGTGTCGCATGTTGAACATGCGACACCTCTGTAGTTTTTAAGTAAAAAAAAAACATTACGTAGTACCTGGGTATTTAAGTAATTCCCAGGTACTACTTAGGAATTTGACTCCTTTTCCTCCTCCCCCAGTACTATTGCTATGCTTCCTCCTTGGTGTACCCACAATTTACCATGAACTCTACAAGGGATCGAAAGTTATCCATGGCAGTGATGGAGTTATTGTCTTTAGTTAGGTCAACGTCTTTGGAGGAGCTGCTAGTGTAGGCTTCCGATGAGGAGAGAGAGGAGGCAAGGGAGGTGGAATCGAGGCAGGTGCAATAAGTGGCGAGGATCTGGTTGAGCTGTGGCTGATTTGAGAACACATTTCTACCAAAAACAACTACCCATTTGATTTCTCAACATCTCCGTGGGACCCATGTACGTACCTACAAACATGGCCATTAAAGTTTTCCTAACTCCTTTTCCTCATGAGTGCTATTGTCATCCATGTGATGGAGACTAGCCTGTTGAGTTGGCTTGTTGTTATTAGGTAAACATGTCTATGGATGATGGACCGTTTACCCATTCCTTGTTATAATGTACTCATCCTTCCTTTTGTTTTTCGATTTCTAATTAAGAGAGTTTTAATCTCTAGTAGGGGAGATGAGGGAGATTGTGCCCAGTGGTTCTTCCCTCACCTAAGTGTTTTCCACGTAAATCATTCATTGCCTCCTTCTTCATGACGATCTTGCTCATTTTCGTCATGGTATCAGAGCCAAGAGGTGGATCTCAGCCAGTGGAGGGGTGTTGCATCATATCCAAGCTCAATCTGGAGCCCCTCTGCTCTTGGGTTACATCTGCTACCTCTAAAGGTGTGTTAGCTGGTGGTGTTATCTTATTAGTAGTTGAAGGTGATCGAGCACAAGACTGTAGTGGTGGTGTTGCTGTATGTTGCAGTTGTGAGGCAGATTGTGATGCTTTTGCTGTTAAGAAGTCATCAAGGTGCCCATCCTTGGAGATTCTGAAGTCTTCTACTATTGGATAAGATCCTTTCGAGCTGCCCACTAGATGTTCGAGGAAATATCTCTGAGTGCTGGAGCCACTGGAGAATTGGTTGTATACCAATGTTTTGGATGGAATGCTTCTAAGAATTGAGATGATAGAATACGGGATGCAATTGAGGAGAATGCTCTTGGGATACTAGAGATCAATAGTCCGAACTTGTAGGGTGAGAGAGGCTAGTACCCATACTTGTGTTGGAGAAAGTTTTTCTTCTTTTTTGGTTCTCTCCGTGCTAGGTCTCTTCTTAGTAGTTGCTAGGTTTCTTCAAGTTTCCTTTGGACCGGAGCCTGGATTCCGCTGTGATTGGTGTTGGGTTCCAACTCTAAGGTCTGCTAATGTTGCTTCACGTTGTTTTGAACTAGAGCCACAAGTTGGGCATAACCTTGTAGTGGTCCTTCTTAGTTGTGAAGAAAAAGGGAATGGTTTCCATCAGAAGTTTTTGCACATGTGACCTCTCCCTGCCAAAGTGCCAAGGGTTGCACTCTTTTCATATTTTCTTTATTCCATGTGTGACGGAGTGGTTTGTTGTAGTTAGTTATTCATGCGTGACATATCATATTGCTCGTGTGGTTGTGCATTTGTTGTATTTCTTTTGCTTCTTTGGTTGCACTCTTTTACACTTTATATGGTTACTGTCAAGTAGTTATTATTATTAGATATCTGTTTTTGGAGAGTGTACCTCTATGCTTTCTGAAAATATTCATTCATATCTAAATACAAGGAGAATTGATAATACTTGTTTTGCCAACCGTGAGTGGATTATTGCTCGTGGGAGCATCCGACCATATGACATGCGACCTACAATTTTTTCATGATGACAATTTATCTTCTGGAAGAGAGAAAGTTACGGTTATAGATGGGTTTCTTGTACCGTTGCTAGGAAGGAGACTATTTCTGTTGTAGATCGATTCATTCTTCATGATGCTTTTCATGCTCCTGATTTTCTTATAAATCTTATGCCTGTTAGCAAAATTAGTAAAGAACTGGACTGTATATTGATTTTTGACCAAAAATGATGTGTTCTAGAAGATTTGAAGACAGGGAAGAAGAATGGAATTGGTTAGATTAAGAGTATCATATACCATATTCTAGCTTGGATTGGTTAAACTCTTACTTATGCGATGAAGGTTTGGGTTGAGAAAGACAACTTTATGTTATTATATCAGTGACATGAATACCTTTGTCATGTCGATGTTTCTTTTTTACGAAAGTTGATGCTTGATATTTTTTTCTAGATTGCCTGAAATTGCTTTGCAGTGGTAGTGCAATGTAGTGGTAGTGGTAGTGTTGTGTGCCTACCACCCAAAAGACCAGGGTTCAAATCCCCCCTTTTAGAGGTTATGTTAGGTAGTAGACAACCATCGTAAAAATAATCGAATCTTTCAACATGGATTTAAGCAAGAATTCATGTAGTCGACCCTACTTGTAGTGGGAGAAGGCTTTATCATTTTTTATTGCCTAAATTGCTTTGCAGTGTAAGGTTTGCTAATTTGCAAAGCAAAATCGCACCAAGTTCCCTACCTCGACTAGTATATCCACTCTTTCTTTGGAGATAATACATACTGATGTTGGGCATCCCTGCAATATTTCGAGCTGGCATGGATTTTGTTACTTTGTCACCTTCATTGATGATTGGTTAAGACACACCATTATTTTTCTTATGAAGAACATGGGTGAGGTTCTCGATAGTATCAATGAGCTTATTGCCCTTGTGGAAAGACAACATAATGCCAAGATTTAAAACTATATTTAACTCATTCTATTCAAAGAACTCTTGTTGAAAAAGTGATTCTTCATGAAACCTCGTGTGGTTATAGTCCTCAACAGAACGAAGTTCTAGAAAGAAAGAACAGACATATTTTGGAGATTACTCGAGCTCTTTAAGGGAAATACAACAAAATAACAAAGTCATTTTCCATATTAAGTAGGGTCGGCTACATAGATTTTTTACCTGATCTATCTAGGGTCTTTGAGGGAAATGTTCCAAGGAAATTTTAAGGAGTGTTAGAAAATAAACACCCAGAAGCGAAACCGAGAAAAAGAATAAAGATTGAAGAATACAACGAGATTTAACATGGAACCCTACTCCCTAAGGGGCAGGATGAAACCACGAGAGATCACCTCAAAGGGTCAATGTATGGATTCCACTTTCTCATCTGATACAGAAAATCTGGGGATTCTTATATAGCCTCCACAGATCCTCCAAGTCGTACCACTGGTAGATGTAGGACTAAACTCCTAGATGGGGTAAATGGATCTTGGAAGGATCCATTTATCATCTACATGATAATGACATACTCTAACAATCCCCCTCAAGCTGGAGCATACAATGCTCAGCTTGGACAAACAGAAAGAAATATCAACGCACATTACAAGATACTATAGACAATATCAACTCAACACGCACAACTATCAGCTGATGTCGAGGATGTTGCTTCTCATGCCGTGCAGGTGAGGAGGAACAAGTGGGATGGAGTGTGAGTCAAACTGAATCTCCTCGTCGGAGAGCATGTACCCTGTACTGCGCCTGTCAGAGTTATTGCAACTAAAAAGAGTCTCCTCGTCGGAGTACTCTGGTTCGCCACAACATGTGGACAACTGCTCCATCTCTAAAAGGGCCGAACTAAAAAGCTGTGGAGACATCCTTGTCAGAGTCCACGGTCACTGGAGAATGAAGTCTGATCTCTATCTCCACACAAATGATGTGTGGCACCAGAGTCTGATCTATTCTGAGATATCCGAACCATGATAGGAAGTAGAGGCATGAACACTACTTGAGGTACTTACTCCTGCAGTAGCAGCAATGTCCTGTTCTCTGAAATAGGTGAAGGGGTATTGCCTGGAGACATGAGGTCTCTAAGTCGAGATATAAGCTCGTCATATCGTTGATCTGATGTGGATGGAGCTGCATAATGCTGAACCTGCTTTGCTATGCGTGTGGACGTCGGGAAACCATGCTTAGAGTAGTATGTATCTTCTGAATGACTAGATCTATGACAATAGGTACAAGGTGGTCCACGACCACTTCCACCACATGATCCTCTTCCACGAAACTGAGATGGACCGCCTCTTCCACGAGAGGCCATCATGGCATAGGAATTCGACACTGGAGCAGGAGTTGAGATATTGATCTGACTCAATCTACGGAAGGCCTCCTCCATGGGAGGAATGGTGGCATCAGCTAATATCTGGGACAAAGCAGCCCCATACTGTGAGTCAAGAGAGGCCAGGAAGACTCCAACCATCGTAGTATTCCGGTATATCTTTAATTGCTCTGGAGTAGATGTAAGAGGCATGAAGCTATGAAGCTTCTCAAACATCAGGTGCAAGGTAGTATAATGAGCATATAGAGGTCGACCATTCTGCTTTATTGTGAAGATGCCATGATAAAGCTGTAGAATTTTTGTCTCATTCTTGACCTGTGAATATCTGGCAACAAGCCCACATGGCTTTGGCAGTGGGCTGGTGCAGGACATCATTTGCAATACCTGGTATCAAGGTACCAGATAATCAAAACTGAGCATATGCGTCATCAGCCTCCCATGAGGCATACAACCCTTTCTTCTCCGTCGACTCTTCCTCGGTAAGAATATGCTTCTTACCCATTCACTTCATTAGGCTTATGAACTGCATGGCCCACAACTCATAATTCAACCCATCCATCTTGACTATGGGTGCTGGACCTCTGAAGGCGCCTGTGGTGGGGATATTTATCTTGTACTATGACATGTTGCCGGTCGAAGAAGATAAGGATTGTAGACTTGGTGAAATACTTGTCTACACTGACATAAGGAGATTGGTTGCATGTATAGTACTCAAATAACAACCAATCCCATCAAGGAGGTGTCCCTATTACGGCGACGGCTTTAGCGACTACAACCGCAAGTGGGGGGGGGGGGCAAAGGGGTTTCACCGCATGGGAGGGGCGGCAGGTCGCAGGGGGCAGGTCCGGTGGTTGGGGGGTGACGAGCCTGTTGGCGGCGAGGCCGCAGGTTTCGGGCAACATATGGCTGTGCCGCAGGCAGCTCCGCATGAGAGGGCTGGAGGTGGGGCTAGGGTTTCGGGTACATGAGCTTTGGTCTAGGACCGCCGCTCTGATACCATGTTAGAAAATAAACATGCGGAAGAGAAACAGAGAAAAAGAATAAAGATTGAAGAATACATCAGGATTTAACGTGGAACCCTACTCACTAAGGAGCGGGATGAAACCACGGGAGAACGCCTCAAAGGACTGATGTATGAATTGCACTTTCTCATCTGAAACAGGAGGTATGGGGCTTCTTATATAGCCTCCACAGAGCCTCCAAGTCCCACCACTGGTAGATGTGGGACTAAAGTTCTGGATGGTGTAAATGGATCTTGGAAAGATCCATTTACCCATCTACATGATAATGACGCATACTCTAACAGGGAGAGGTGGTTCTTACTAGTGTATACTTGATGAACAGAATGCCATCGTGAGTCATTAATGGTAAATCTCTGTTTACTTATGTGTATCAATGTTTGAAAAAAATACGAAAAGCGAAACGAGGCAGTTACCCTGGAATCGAGGCGAGGCATTGCTTCGAGGCGGTCGAGGCATAATCCTCAATATTCCCACTCAAAAATATGTAATTTAATAAAGGATATTGTAATAAAATCAGTAAGGCAATATTATCTAATAAGTTTCCAATATTCTAAAGCAACTAAAGCATGTTTTAAGTAACTTGTCAAAAGGAACAGTAACAAACATCGTTGCTAGATTGCTTATGTTAATGTAAAAGTCTAAAAGTTCAAGAAGCAAGATTAAAATGGTTAGAAAACATGACATAAGTTCAAATATTCTAGTTCTAATACATGTCCAATAGTACAGAAAACCTAATGGAGTACTAAGAGAGGTAGTTTCGTTATATCCTAAATTCCTAATCAAAGTTCTGGGCCTTCTGGAGGCTCCAGCTCATTGATGTTGGCTCCAACTGCAACATCTGCATAAAGATCGACATCTAAAGAACTGCTTCTTATTGGATCATCCAATGAGTCATCCATATACTTCAATCCTGCTTCATTTTCCCCTTCATCGCTAACTTCATCATCTCGATACTCCTCGTCAATGTCCACTACTGCTTTACCTAAATTAGATAATACTAATGTTACTTAACTTACTTTTGTTGTGCTTAAAATAATGTTGTATGTTCAAGAATCATATTAACAATAAGACATTACCTTTGTCCTTCCTCCTCTTCCGATGTGAATTGGCTTATCCATCCGCTTCATCCTCAACTTCTACAACATCATCTTCAATGGGAGTATTTGTATCAAGTTCTTGAAACGCTTCAAAGTCACAACTTTGGAGCTCCCACACCCATTCATCACCAGAATCCATGTCATCCAAGCATAGCGAATCACCCATGGTCTTTCTTTTAATCTCTCTATGCTTCTACTTTAGGTAGACCAAATCATTCAGTTTTTCTTGTGTGAGTTGATTCCTTTTCTTTGTGTGGGCCTAGTGTAAGATGTTCAATATCATTAAATATGTTATCATAAAACTTAATAGAACATAGTTGTTAATATGATCAGAATATTACCTGATTAAAAGAACTCAGTTGTGCTCGCACCTCGATGCACTACAAGTCAAACTCAAAACTCGGATGACAAATTTTTGCAACTCGGGGCATTCATCTCAAATTGAGACCACTAATCTGCTGAAAATGATATATTTCACAATCAAGGTTAATCTTAGATAGTTATCAATTGAAAGAAATAAAATAATAAAACAAAATACATACTAACCAGGACTCCTCTTCTTGGGCGCACTTATTGCGTTTTCCCATCCAAAGAAGCCTCTTGCATGTTTAAAAGCATCAATCTGTAAATCAAATTTTCTCCCTTGCAGATCGATCATCTACTATCCTCACTATGCAATCAAACAAACCTTTTTTTATCTCAAAATATTTGGAGAATGACGACTCGTATATACATTGGGGATTGAGAAAGTATGTTGCTGCATGCAAGTTGGTATGGAGCTGACGATCCCATTTGTCATTCACAATATCCCAGAATATTCGGTATTTCGTTTCATCATTGCCCAATGCTTTCGTCATTTCTTCTTTAGCTCTATCCATGGCCTCATAAATGTAACCCATTAGTGGATATTTTTCGGAATCCACCATCCGCAAAACCAAAACTAACGGCTTCGTCGTTTGTATCACATAAGAAACAACAACAAAAAGTTTTACTTTTCAAAATTGTTTGACTTACAATTTTTCCTTGAGGCTTAGAAGCATAGGGACTCTTCTTCCATTTGCTGGAAGTAAAAAAGGATTCTAAAGGATCATTCATGCTCATCAACTTCTATAGTGTGAGAAAAGTCGTAGAAAACATGTGACCGCTGGTCGTACCAAATCTTCTCCTATTTGCTTCCTTACCATGGCCAAATTCCATCCATGCACATAGATGTAACTAATAATCCTGTTCGCTTTCTTTAACACAAATGCATGTAGAGGCAATTTCAAGATATCTTCCAACATCAAGTCTATGCAGTGGGCTATACATGAAGTCCAGTAAATGTGCTTCCTTTTCTCCATCAACATTTGTTCAATGTCTTGTAATTTGAGGCATTGTCTGTAATAACCTGCATAATGTTGCCTCTGTCGACCTCCTCCACAATCTCATCCAACATGTTAAATAGAAAGGTTGCATTCTTCACTTTGTCGGATGCATCTACGGACTTCAAGAACCAAGTACCTTTCGGATTGTTTACCAAGAAGTTAATTAAAGAAGGACTATTTACATCTGACATTATGTTGCATCCAATTTCTACCGAATAAGCTCTTGCCTCACTCATAATGTCCCCAATACTCTTCACATCTTCTTTTAAAATCCGACCCCTTACCTCGTAAGCAGATGGAGGCTTTAATCCCCTCCCAAAGGAGCCGACAACATGAAGCATGGCCGAAAAGGAAGGGCTATTTGCACAGTTAAATGCCTACCCATTCTCAAAGAAGAATCTATCGATGGTACAACAGACAAGACTTCTCTCATCTTTCTTCTATGTCTCATTCAATGTAGTTTGATGGCCACTCGCCCCAATCGTAGTCGTAGGATTTGGACTTCCCAATGGTGACGGGCCGGCAACAAAGAAGTCCATGGGACCTCTTACCCTCTTCATGTTACTATATCCAGATGAAGAGGCTGCTTGATTGTCACCACCAAATGGACTTTGCATGTTAAAACTACCCGCTCTGCACAATTCTTCCATCTCCATCATTGCTCTTCTATTTTTCTCTTCGTTAGACGATAATATAGCCTTCATTTCATTCAACACTTCAATAGGAACTTGTGCACAACCTTTCACATTTTTTCCGATCTTCACGAGATGATGATGAGTCTAGGGACTCCACATGTATTCCTCTTCCCACAAAAACTACATTGGACATACACATATCCTTTACCTTTTTGAGCCTCATCCATCTCAAGTTGAACACAATATTTCCATACAGGATCATTACGACCTCCTTTGGAATTCTTTGTGCTCTTGCTAGACTTTGGCATCTCTATAATTTCAAATAACAAAAATAAACAACGTTATACAGTTAAACAACCATCATACTTTTTTTTGAAAGGAACAACCATCAAACTACCAAATAAATTGTTAAGTTGGTCCACAACTAAATTAAACTATGGCAATATACCTAACAATTTATTAAAAAAGACAAATAAAAAAATTTAAGGAATTAGACTCAACTGATTTAAGGAAATTACAAAGCATAAAACTAATTTAAGAAATTAGACTCGAGTCCGTTCAAATGATGTATTAATTTCAGAATCCGAATTTTTGTTAAACTCATTCACATGCTACAACCACATGTATCGGTTCAAATGATCCATACTATTAAGTATCAACAAAAATTAACTAAAAAATTAAAAAGTTTAGTTTTCGTTGAACAAATTCTAGTTGAAAAAAATTAAAAATTAAAAAGTAATAAAGCATATTTAGGCAAATGGTAAGTTCGTTGAACAAATTCTCCAAAGTTATTCATTTAATTGGCTCCTATCAATACCTAGACAAAAAGTGCAAGAGTTCTTGGATTGAATGCTTTTTAAGTTGGAGGCGTAGTTACAATTAGACCTAGTCAGGCGTTGTGTCTAAGTCGGATAACTTTGGGCTTAATTTGTCTCAAGTAAGGATAACATACTGCAATAAAAGACAAGCTAAACCGTACAACTTTTGGATTTATTTGTGGACTTTGGCCATAGCAAATATGGAATAAGATGTACCTATTTCCTTTAATTAAAAATTACTAACAAAAGTTAAGTAAAAAATTAAAAAAGAAAAAAATCTTACTATTTTTTGAAGGGTAGAGGCAGAGCAGCTTTGAAGGGCAGAGATGGAGTAGCAGGAGGCGACGCGGTGGGTGGTTGTGCACAGTGCAGTACCAGAGAAGAGCCACGAGAGGTTGGGTGGTGCTGGCGAGTTGGTGATGCAGCAGTTGGAGGCGATGGCGCTCGACGGTGGCTAGGGTTTTTCATCGTGAAAACAGATGCTTGGGTTTCATCGATGCAGAAAATGGTTATAAGCGAGTCAAGTGCTTCGCATGTGACCCACTAATCCCAGGTCCGCCTCGCCTCGCAACGCCTCACCAGTTGATGTGCCTGCCTCGCAGAAGCAGGCTGAGGCGCTCGCCTCAAAATGGATTTTGGGCGACTCGCCTTGAGGCGTGATTTTTCAAACTATGATGTGTATTCGTGTCTAACATCATTTTCTCTCACATAGTGTTTACTTCCTAGACGCCAGTGATGGTGGGATAAAGAAGTTGGATGCTAGGCTTCTTCATTGGTTACTATAGGACGTAGAAGTGCTATTTTCGCTTTGATTCCACCTCTGGCAGTGTCTTAGTCACTAAGGATGTTACCTTCTTTGAAAATGAAGCCTTCTTCTTGACTATTCCTTTTCTGAGGGAGACTAGATGTGAAGCGGGATTTCATGGCCTTCAGTTCTTGGACGAAGATGGTTACAACATTCCTTTTCAAGGGGAGAATAGACCTAATAATGACAAATGTATTGACAGAGAATCTGCAGAAACCAATCCCAATCCCCCTGAATCCTCCTCGAATGACTCAAGCTCGGAAGCGGGTAGTATTCCTTTTATACTTGTTGAGACTGATAATGACTTAAAGGATATATAATTAGAATAAGTGGATGATAGCATTGCACAAAGGAATAGTATGAGGATCATCAAACCTCGAACCAGATATACAGGAGCAGGATGAATTAAACACCCCATTAAACGTTATATTTCTACTCTAGCTTGAGTGCATTGTCAAAGGAGGGGTTCGATAAACTGATCACCCATTGTAGTTTTCTTCGTAAATGGATGGAGTGTATCTGATCTGAGAAGAGAGCTAGATTGAGAGAGAGGGGAGGATCGGGTCCGGATCTCCTTGCTTTCGACTGAGGGGCCCCAACTTGTACTTCCGGCAGGTTGGCAGCCTGATTCTGAATCTCCTCTTATACCTCTCCTCGACTTCGCAAAGAGAAAAGGATATATTTAGGGGGATGAAAATAGAGATAGCTTTATATTCGCTATTGTATATTCTAGTTGTTGAGAGAACTCAGTAGTGTTTTTTTATAACTTAGAGAGCAAAGCCTTCGCCTATCGTTAGACTTCGGGTGAGGGTGCGGAAAAGGGGGAGAGCTCTCTGTTCCTGGGTCTCCTGTAGCTGCACTTTCGGGAACATACTTCCTACATCCCATATGTGTCCAGTCCAGCGGCGCAGCGCAAACGTTCGAATCCTCCCGAATCCCCCGCTGGCCATCGGGGACTGAGTGGTCAGGCCATGATCTGCAGGGGAACGGATCACTCATTCTTCTATTGGGGACAGGTGCACGAACGACAACTCCAAACTGGAAAGCCTCGACCCTACTTCGACTGACCTCGCTCGATTTCCTTCCTCTCCCAATCGTGAGTTTCTCTCTTGCCTCGAACGCGATTAGCGCAACGGCTCATACCAGCAGCCCATTGGTACGAGGTCCCTTCCTTCAAAAGATATCCGGCTAGGGCTCTTCCCGCATAGGAACTCTCTTGTCCTTTGACGGGAGAGGGGCTTAGTTCAGTTCTCGGAAGCTGAAAAATCAGCAGCATCAAAATCAGGGTGCGACATGTATATATTCTAGTCGCAGTTAGATATCGCGACTTTCAAGTGGTGTCGAAAATGTTCTCGGAAAGGGGATCTCTCAAGCCTCTCAAAAATGCCCTTGAAAGTCGCGATATCTAAGGCTCATCTCACGATCCCTTTATATTATATAAATATGTTATCAAATATCTTTTTCAAGATTTGTTACCTCTTTGGATACGCATTGTGTCCCCAAAAATAATATTGAAGCCAAAAATGATCGAAAATGTGAAAAGGCTATGAATGCAAAAATGACTTCCTTGGTGAAAAATGACACTTGATATTGAGGCTCCTAAGGGTGCTCATTATGTAGGGTCTAAATGGATGTACACAATCAAGTATACCGCTGATGGGAAAATTAATAGATCCAAGGCTCGTCTTGTGGCTAGGGGATACATTCAAAAATATGGGATTATCTACCTTTCGCATATATGACCAAGATGAATACCGTCAGAGTTATTTTTTTATGTTAATGCTCATTTTTCCTGGATGATGTTCCAATTGGACGTGAAAAATGCTTTCTTAACGGTGAACTTAAATAAGAAGTCTACAAGAGCCTAGTTTAAAACGCCTCTGCATGGTCATGATTAGAAATAGATATATTATGGCAAGAAAAGAAATCCTTTAGTATATGCAGATGGCATGATCCTTACATGAGATGACGAAGGAGAGTTATCATGCATAAAGAAAACTTTTGCAACTGGATTTGAACTGAAAGATTTGGGAAGTTGAACTACTTCCTAGGTAATGAGATGATTCGGTCTCCAAAAGGTATATGCTTAAGCCAACGAAAATACGCTCTAGATTTATTTGACTCTAGCATGCTGGGATGAAAACCAACCATTACCCCTACCGAAGAAAATCATAAAATGAGTAAAGAGGATGGTGAACTTCTTGATGATGTTCGAAAAGGAAGATGTCGAAGATTCTTTGGAAAACTAATTACCTTACTTTCATGAAACTTGGTATCACTTATGCTGTGAGTGTTGTTAGTCAATTCATGCATGCTTCTACCATTGTTCATGTGAATGTTGTTGACATGATTCTATGCTATATAAAGAAGTCTCCAGGTGAAAGGATTATGTTCAAAAAAACGCAGTGATATTACAATTGAATGCTATACAGATGCAAATTGGGCGGAGTCGTTGGGTGGCGAATCTACTTGAGGTACGTCATGTATCTTTATGGGAACCTAGTCATTTGGAGAAGTAAGAAACAAAATATTGTCTAAATCTAGTGCCCAAGTCGGACTTTCACTAGTGGCATCATTGAAGTTGTGTGGTTAGAAGTCCTGCTGAAAGAATTGTGTATTGAAATTGCTATGCGGATAAAGATGTTCTGTGATTACAAAGTTGTAATAAATTTGGCCAACAATCTTGTGATGCATGATAGAATTAAAGCACATGGAGATAGGCGAACTTTTTATTCGAGAAAAGATTAACGTTGGACAATTGTGTCTTCCATACATGAAATCCAGTGGCTAGGTCGTCAATCTCTTCACAAAGGGCCTGCCTATGGTGCAATTCGAGCTGAATGTAGGCAAGTTCAGCATGGTTGGCATGTATGCCTAACTTGAGGAGGAACGTTGAGTTGGTTTGTTGTTATTGGGTAAAGGGATCTATGAATGAGGGATTGTTTACCCATTCCTCTTTATAATGTACTCATCCCCCCTTTGTTTTTTTATTTTTAGTGAAGAGAGCTCTAATATCCAGGGAGGGAGATTGTGCCCCGTGGTTTCTCCCACGTAGCTTGTATACCTAACTTGAGGAGTGTTGAGTTTGTTTGTTGTTATTGGGTAAATAGATCTATGGATGAGAGATTGTTTACCCATTCCTCTTTGTAATGTACTCATCTCCCCTTTGTTTTTCGATCTTTAGTGAAGAGAGCTCTAATATCCAGGGAGAGAGATTGTGCCCCCGTCATTTTTCCATCATTAACGAATTTTCCTCGTAAATAGTTGTCTCCTTCTTGGCGATCTTGCTTTTGTTCATCAAAATCCATCTGAGGTTGCTAGTGCATCCGTGCAAGAAAGCTCCAAGCCTCTATACGGCTATACCAACCGTAGAACCCCCGCAATCATCCCCATCAATTAGTCATCTGCCTCCTCTTGAAGTTGCCACTTCCATGAGTAGGATATGGATGCTGTATTCTACCCCACCAGGGTTGGAACTGTGCACCATCTTTTGAAGTGTTCTTAGGCCTGAGGCAATCTGCAACCCATGACCTTACAGCAGCCATTTCAAGGTGATATTTCCTCGCAAGAAGATTGACCATGTGCACCCTTTGTTTGTCGGCCGCCATCACCACCCCAGGTCTTGATCAAACCCATCTCTTTCATGCACCTCTTCCTTACAGTTGAAGGAGGCAAGCTATCCCCTCAGCAATTCAACTCTATCCTTGGTAGAGGTAAGGAGGCTAGGGGGCAGCGGAAGAACAGCGAGGGAGGGAGGTGTGGACGCAATGGGGTGGGAACACATAAGAGAAGAGGAAGTGATTCGTAATAGGATCGACGTTTAAGTGTAAATTTATTATTTTCTCATGGGAATCATCAAAGATAACAGATACGGATAGACGAAAGTTAACACAGGGGCATGCCTGTAATGGTTAGTCGCTCTTCAGTGTAATTACAATTATAGAGGGTTCCGAATGTATTTATCAAATTATCCAGGGACATGCATAAAAATCCCTAGAATAAACAGCTAACCGGTTGTCACTCCTTTCCAATTTCATCCTGTCAATTTGGTTGGCTGAGTGTTACAGACGGATTGGCTAAACTTATGATAGGATTTGAAATCCATTATTGGGATTCTGAAATAAGATTGTCGAACAAGGCACATTAGGGTAAGCTTATGAGTATGCATAGCCACAGTGGTGTCTTTTAAGGAAAGATTGTATGTGAATTCTGTTGTAAGTTCATTGAAGTGTACAGGGAGATTGCTGCTAGACAACCTGTAGTTTGGTGATAACTGGTAATCTGATTGGTACTATATGTGATTCCCAGAGATCGAGCAGGAGATACTGTCCTATATACGACAACTTTTGAATTTATTTTGCATTGTGGTGGTTCATCGTTTTCGTGGATCCTTGCTGTGCCTTGCAGGTTTACCACCCGAACATCAATTCCAATGGCAGCATCTGTCTGGATATTTTGAAAGAGCAATGGAGCCCAGCCCTCACCATCTCCAAGGTCCTACTTTCCATATGCTCCCTCCTCACCGATCCGAACCCCGATGACCCTCTTGTTCCGGAGATAGCCCATGTATATAAGCACCAGAGGCCCCGCTACGAGGAAACCGCCCGGGTTTGGACCCAGAAGTATGCTATGGGATGAAGATTCTTCAACAATATTAAGGTAGAGGTGTTCAGTCCTGTCTGTCCTATTTCATAAGACAAAATTATGTGTTCCTTTTTTTCAGAGTTTTGTATATTATTTTCCAGTGTGCGGCTTGGAGCCTCTTGTTCTGAAATCCTCTTGTTTATTTCACGATTGTGTGAACTTACTTTAACCAGAGTTGATGTTGTTAAGACATTGTTTGAGGTAAAATCGTCTGCGCAGTGGGATAGTTTGAAGATGAAATCAAAGATGCCTTTCCTTCTCTCCTCAATTATGCAATTGAGGCTGACCTGCCAAATTTAATGCTCATCTGGGCGACGTTGTGCTCTTGTGGTTAACAATTTTGCATCAAAAACGTTGTTTTGTCATTATGTGTTTTGTTTGTGTGATTTTTTCTTGTATTAGAGCTTATTAAATCTAAGTTTAGGTCTTTCATGGAAGTTTTCTCCATGCATGTTGTGGGTAGTTGAAGGTTTTCATTTATACGTTGAGGCCTCTCTGTAGATTCTTATACGAACAGATGTGGTGATTCTGCTGGATGGAGGAGTACAAGAAATAGAGGGGCATCCTCATTATTTTCAATTATAATTATTGGAGATATATTTAGTATGGTTATTACCTCGAACTAATAAATTGGAAAGGTTTTGATGAAAAACAAAGTAGCAATCTTGCCCCGTAGAATTCTTAAATCAAATGATGTATTGAATATCGCTACTCTAAAATACAATATACATACACTATTTTTATACCATAACCACTCAACTTTTAAACAAGAACTAGCACTCACGTTCTTGCCCCACGCAATGGAATCCATGGCCTATTTATACTTGAGTTATGATTCTTCAAAGATATGAAAGTCTCTAGAAAATGGGAGTTGAATGCATCAAAGAAAATTTTAGAGACTTGAAGAGTTAAATCCTTTTAAGAAATCTCTAGGTGTTCTCATCTTCTCAAGAAGATCTAGAAATCTAGGGTTTCACTTACCCATGAATATTCTAGAGAAGTTAGTGACGTGTATATATTTCAATACTCTCCTTAAACACCAACTTCTCACATGTTAAGTTGATAACGGACTCCATCTAAATATTCATCCATTCTTATTTATATATGGTGGGTTCATGCAACCCTTAGTCTTCGACAATTGTAGCATGTGCATACTTCAGATTAGGCTTGCATTATAGGGTAGATCTTCAATGACATAGTTGAATCTTCTTCAATCTCGAGTTGACTTGGTCGAGATCCCTATGGAGTTTCTTGACGAACTCTACTTTTTCAGGGACCTATTGTTTTCTCTACAACTCTAGACACTACCTTTTCTTTTTCTCCAAGGCTACTTTGTGTAGAATGAAGCTCCCCCTTATTTTCTTCATACATATCATCCAAAACGATTTTACCTGGTGCTGCAGTCTCCTGTTGTGACCATCATGATGATGCTTTATCAAAGACAATGTTCCCTGATGTATAACATCTACCATTGGTTGGATCGATTGCCTTCTTGTCAAACTTGATACGAAGATGGTCAGGTACGGATACATAGTAAAGAGATCCAAATATTCAAAACTGACTTATAGTTGGCTTGATCTTCTGCAATTTCTGGAAAGGAGATATGAAGTCCAGCTTTGGCTGAGGTAAATGGTTGATTACATTCACTCCCATTCTCATGCATTCTGCCCAAAACCAAGGTAGAATATGCTTTGCATACATCAAATTTTGGCACATCTCTGTAAGATGTTGATTCTTCCTTTCTGCAATTACATTTTACTGCATATGTTTTGGCATTTTAATTGCTTCCGAGTTGCAACTTTCTGAGATACTTGGAGAAATCTATTGATGTGTATCCTCCACAATTATCTTGTGTAGGCGCTATATTTTCTTTCCAACTTCATTATTTATTTCTTGTAAAAATTCTTTAATCTTGGAAAGAACCTTGGATTTTTCCTTAAGAAAGAAGACCCACATATATATTAAAGAGTCATCAATGATAGTTAGCATGTACCTCATTCCTCTTATAGAAGGTTGCTTGGTTGGTCCGAATACATCTGAGTGATCAGTTGCAATGGCTCATTTTTTTGAAATTAAGACTCCCTATAAAGCAATTATATATTGGTATCCGACAGAAATGGTGTCTTCTTGAACATCTAACTGTGAAAGATTATTAAGCGATTCACCACTATCTTCAACTTCGGATAGCTCATATGTTCCAACCTCGTAGACAGGATTCATCTATCTGACTTTCTTTGATTTATCTATGTATATAGACTCTGCTAACATTATATAAATTTGACTCGTCTTCCTTTCATGACGACAATTTCTGGAAGCTTTAAATTCTGATATATCGGAACATCTTCGAGACCAAACATGACATAATGTCTGCAGCTGTTAGTCTAGATACAGATAGAAGATTTTTTCTCCATACCTGACATGATAGAACGAGATTTAGCTTCTATGGATTATATTGAAGAGAAATTGTTGTGGAGAACACATGCATGTTTGGTAACTTCGAGTTGTTGGTTGTTAAATCGATTGCCTTTCTATGCAGACATATCTTGTAGGTTTTCCTTATCACCAACCATGTAGTTTGAGTATCTTGAGCAGTAACTTCGAGTCGTTGGTTGTTATAACAACTTGATTGCCATTGTATGTAGACATATATTGCAGCTGCTTCTTATCTCTGGTCACATTATTTGAGTCGCTTGAGTCGATTATCCAATTTTATAATCGACTTTTGACAGTCTTTGCTGCTAAAGCCAATTCACCTTCTTGAACGAACGTCATAGAAACCTCATCATCCATTTTTTTTTTGAAAAATATTCATATTGACCGGTGATGTTGCGGTATTACTTTCAACTGACTTCTCAAATCTGCAATCATGTGCATAGTGTCCTTTCTTCCTGCAAATAAAACATCCATCATTCTTTTTTTAAACATGATCTGCAACCACTGTGCCCTATCCTTACCCTAACCTCTCCATGCCAACATTTCTCTTTTTATCTCTCTCTCTCATCTAGTGTCGCCACCAAGACCCCATCAAGGCCTCGCCGTCACCAATACCTACCTCAGGGCCATCGTAGCGTTGCCGGGACCCCCCCCCCCCCTTCAACACTGCCACAGCGCAACTGGGACCCCAGCGACGCCGCAACAAGCAATTGGGGTCTCCAACATCGCCGCAGGGCTACTACAATGGCCCCTTGCAGTTGCTCTTTGCCCTCTTGGGCCCCTCTAGGTCTTGAGCGGTTCTCTCAGCCCTCTTGTCTCAACTTCGCACCAACCAACAGTCTAAATTGATCTGGTTTGGTTGGGAAAACGTGATTTTAGACCTTTAGATCATGTTTTTTTGACCTTAGCATGGACCAATGATTGAAGATGATGGTTGTATGAGTCTACACGTACAACCAATCCTCCATATGTTTGTGCAGACTCACTCAAATCGGATTAATTCCCTAGTCAAGATTTGTTTTTCGGTCGTTTGTCCATCATGTCAGAAAACAAGGGTGAGATTTTTTCTTCGTATGGTGCCTTCAAGGGTCCGGCTCCCATCGTGAAGATGGATGGGATAAACTATGAGTTGTGGTCAATGCAGTTTCTGACCCTTATGCAGTGCAACAATAAGGAGCATATTCTGACTAAGCCAGAACTGACGGATAAGACTGGGGACAATGCTTCGTGGAAGCAAGATGACACGTATGCGCGTATTTGGCTCTCTGAGACCCTCACCGCAGAGATAGCCAAATAGTGCAGGTTGATTATCACATAAGAGATGCATAGGAAGAGGAACCTCAATGGTAAGGTCAGTCAATACCAACCTAACCCACATCATCTCTGCACTCCCTTGTGCCATGGCCCTCTATTCTGATTCTGCACTTGATCTAGCCACCACTGTATGCTTCTTGCTTTTCCACGAGACAAGTGAGTTCCCTGCAAACACAACAAAGCCCGAAGTAGACTTTCTATCATTGGGACAACCTGCATAGTCAGCATCTGCGCAAGCCGTCACCTCAAGGGATGTATCTTTGCTGAATATAAGACCTGGACCAGGTGAGTTCTTCAAATATCTCAATATCATATAGACAGCATCCATATGCACCTTTCTAGGTTGCTCCATGAATTGGCTAACTTTGCTTACTGCAAACATTACATCCGGCTTGGTGATAGTGGCATATAAAAGTTTCCCAACTAGTTCTCTATATCTCCTACTATCCACCTCCTCATTGTCATCATTATATAATCTCATACTCGCATCCATCGGGATAGTAGCAGGCTTGCATCCTGTCATACCTATCTCAGCAAGAAGATCCATCACAAACTTCCTCTAGGGCAATCACCAGGCCACGCTGGTTCCTGGTGAACTCCAACCCAAGTATCGAAGAGTACCAAGGTCCTTGGTCACAAACTGTTGACCTAGGAACTCCTTGGCAGTCTGAATACCTTGATCATCATCCCCTGTAACAACAATATCATACACATAAACAAGAATGACAACATTACCTCGTTGTGTCCTATGAACAAAAAGTGAGTGATCTGCAATAGACTGCACAAACCCCTGTTTCTCTATCAATTCTGATAGCTTCTGGTACCAAGCTCTCGGACTCTGCTTCAGGCCATAAATCGCCTTATGGAGCTTGCACACCTTATGGGACCCCCCTAAGTAGCAAACCCCGGTGGCTGCTGCATATAAACTTCCTCATGCAGATCCCCGTAGAGAGACATTCTTCAAATCAAGCTGGTACAAAGGCCAGTTACGTGATACTACAATGAAAAGAAGAACGCGTAGTGTCGAGTGTCTGGCCACATGAGAGAAAGTATCATGATAATCCACCCCATATGTTTGGGTGAATCCACATGCCACAAGTCTTGCCTTGTAGCGATCCACACAGCCATCTACCCTTTGTTTGACTGTAAATATCCACTTACAGCTAACAACAGAGATCCCTGGAGGAGCAAAAATAATGATCCACGTTCCTCGTGACCTCAACGCAACCATGTCCTCTTCCATTGCAATTCGCCACCTATTGTCCTGAAGTGCCTCCTGATATGTACGTGGGATAGTAACAGCAGAGAGTCCTACTACAAACTTCCTGTACTCCTCTGAAAGATGGTCCAAAGAAACATGAGCAGCAAGAGGATACGTGGCACATCGGCGACGAGGCTTCCTTAGGGTAATAGGAACCTCCAGATCATTATCCATGTTGGTATAAAATTGATTCATATCATTAGAATAAACCAAGGGCTCTCTTATATAGGAGAAAAACCCTTGGGTTAATTACATGATAAGTACCCAGAGAAAAAACATAACATGTAAAATAGATAAAGAGATAAATGCATTTCAACAATATTGTGAACCAGCCCACCGCCAAGGTGATATGGAATATTCTGGCATCCACTTATGCCCAAGCTAAGAATGAGGCCAAGATTCTTCAGCTTTAGTTTGACATATATAGGGCCAAGCAGAATGGTCGTCCACTGCACACGTTCTACTCCTCGCTTCGGGGCACGTTCGAGAAGCTTCATAGCTTCATGTCTATTATGACCTCAACAGAGCAACATATGGCATACATGAACTCCACGATAGTTGGATTTTTCTTGGTTGCGCTTCACCCGGAGGAAGTATGTTACATATCTTCTCTCTGAGACATACATGACAGATTGTTGGCCTTCCACTACTCATATGGAGCCGAGCGTGAAGCTCTATGATGATGAAACTGAGGAGGTTGACAATACGAGGTACATGGAGCTTGTTGGGAAGCTTCTTTATGTGAACATCACCAGGACATATATATCCTTTATCGTGAGCAAAGTGAGTCGGTCTGTATAGCAGCCCAGACATGCACATATGGATGCAGTCCATATGATTCTGAGGTATCTGAAGGCTTCAACCGGCACTGGTCTTCTATTTAGCATAGGTACATCCCTTGCAGTTACAACATGTGCAGATGCAGTTATGCAAGATGTCCCAAGGACATGAAGTCTACTTCTAGTTTCGCAGTGTTTACAAGAAGAGCAAAAAATAGACTATGGTTGCCAATCTAGTGTTGAATCAGAATATAGGGCCATGGCGTAAGCTAGTACAGAGATGATGTGGGTCAGATTTGTTCTTATTGGCATGACTATTGAGATACCTCTTTCTATGCACCTCTAATGTGACAACCAGGTTGCTCTCTTCATTGCAAACAACCATGCCTTCCATGAGAGGATCAAGCACATTGAGGTGGACTGTCACTATACTCGTGACATGATATAGGAGGGTCTCATTGCCACTACTCATGTCAGCTCTGGAGACCCGACAACAGATGTACTTACCAAGGCTCTAGCCAGAGGGCCTTTTCGGAGATGTTGCTCCAAGCTGAGCCTGATTGATATCTATGCTCCAACTTGAGGGGTAGTGTTGAGATATTAGTTATCTTTTATATCTTTATGTAATATTTATTTCCTTTAACTTATTTATGTGATTTTCCCGACATGTTACTCTCCTATATAAGAGATGTAACATCCATATTCTAACAAACCCGAACTCGTCCGATTTTGGGTTTAATGAACCCAAAAACGTTGTTGGTCAATGCCAAACAACCTAAAACAACCAATTAATCATGAATCAAAAGTCGTTCGGGCGAAATCGACCAAAAATCGGTCGCTTCGTAATGCGCGCCGTGAAAAGTCGCGATGCAAATTCGGAAACCGCAAAACGAACCGAGACCGTCATTAGATCCGATCCAACGATATAAGACCAACGGAATTGACCGTTCGTCAATCGGAGGTCATATGATATTTTAAAATTTCAAAATTTAAATTTCCTCTTAATTCCAATCCCAACCCTCAATCAACAGGGAATAAATTGTGCAAAAGCAATCAATAGGGCAACAAAAGAAGGGTATTGAATGCACAAGCATGGCAGCAAAAAGGGGTATAGGATTGTACCTTAGAATTCCCAAATTTAGGAATTAAAATAGCATGCAGGAGGGTTGAAATGGAGGCTCCAGCAGCTGCACTTGGAGTAGTATGCAACAGTAGGTGCTTCAAATTGAAATTTGCAGCAAGAGCTCTAGCCATCAGTGAAGGGGAGCTGTAGTAGGGCTGATTTGGAGCAGCTCCATGTCCTGGAATGCAGCAAATTTGCAGTTGCAGTTGCAGATGGCTAAAAATGAGAGGAAGAGGAGGGGTTCTTACTGAGAATATTGAAGAAATTGAGGAGAAGAAGGTGATGCTCCAAATATGGCTAAGAAGCAGCAGTAGCTGCTATTTCGGTGGCTGGACAGCAACTTGGGAAAAGGTTTTTGGGCTTCTACGGCTAGAGAAATTAGGAGACTTGGTGATATTTATAAGGGAAGTGAGTCCCTTGTTTGTTGCCAAGTGGATTGGAAAGAAAATCCAAGTGGAAAGAGGTTTGGGAAACAAGTGGAGGCTGCTGGATTTTTCCAGCAGCTACCTTTTTTTTTTCAATTAATTTTTTTTTGCTGGAACTGCAGACTGTTGTCTGCTACAGTAAAAAAATAATATTATTTTTTTTACATTTTCTCTCTTTAACTAACATACTTAAAGTTGATCATACGCGCACATCGGACATCGGATTTTGACGCACAATATATCGATGTGATCGTCTCTGAATGACGATCGATATGAGTATAATGTTGATATACTTTCGATCGGGTTTTGAATACCCGAAATTTTCGGATACGGTTTTTGTTTGAGATTAAATTTTGTGATTTAAAAATATCAAATGATATCCGATTGACGAACGGTCAATTCCGTTGGTCTTATATCGTCGAATCGGATCTAATGACGGTCTCGGTTTGTTTTGCGGTTTCCGAATTTGCATCACGGTTTTTCACGGCGCGCATTACGAAGCGACCGATTTTTGGTCGATTTCGCCCGAACGACTTTTGATTCATGATTAATTGGTTGTTTTAGTTTGTTTGGCATTGACCAACAACGTTTTTGGGTTCATTAAACCCAAAATCGGACGAGTTCGAGTTTGTTAGAATATGGATGTTACAAATATAAAAACCTCAAAGGGAGTCTCGTCCTCGAGACTCGAGTCAAGGTCATTAAGTATCTTGTTGGATTTAATATGGTCATAAAAACCTCAAAGGGTTTTGAACCCATAAAAACCTCAAAGAGAAAAGAAGCCATATATTTTTACATATGTATAATTACAAAAGCTTGTTTCGATTATTACCTCAGAAAAGCTGCGGGTATCGTGCCCGCATATCGGCTTCGGTCTCCCACGTCGCCTCTTTGATGCTGTGTCAGTGCCACAAAATCTTGACCAACGAAATCTCCTTGTTGCGAAGCTTCTTCTCAGCGCGGTCAAGTATCTGGACTGGCTTCTCCTCATAAGTCAGATCCGGCTCTACATCAAGATTCTCATAACTGATGATGTGCCGAGGGTCATGCACATACTTCCTCAGATTGGATATGTGGACAACATCATGAATAGCTGAAAGATGTGGAGGAAGGGCTACTCGATAAGCAACCTTCCCCACTCGAGCAAGAATCTCGAACGGTCCAACATATCGTGGCGCCAACTTGCCACAAACACCGAATCTCTGCACTCCCTTCATGGGAGATACTCGCAAAAATACCCAATCTCCAACCTATAATTTATAGGAATGTCATTAGTATGAGATTAAATTGAACCCATATATATCATAATTGAGTGGATGAGGAGAAAATAATTAGATTACCTGAAACTCTAAGTCTCTCCTTCGACGGTCTGCATAACTCTTCTGGCGACTCTGTGCCGTCAGAAGCCTCCGTCTCACAAGATCAACAGCTCTCACGGTCTCCTCCAAGAGATCTGTGGAGTGTAAAGCATGATCACCTACCTCACGCCAACTGAGAGGTGTGAGGCATCTCCGCCCGTATAGAGCTTCGAATGGTGCCATGCCGATACTGGAATGATAGCTATTGTTATACGTGAATTCTACTAATGGCAGATGGTCCTTCCAGGACCCTTTCCACTCCAATGTGCATGCACGAACTAAATCCTTAAGCGTCTTAATGGTGCGCTTGCTTTGTCCGTCGGTCTGTGGATGATATGCAGAACTCATCTTCAGCTCTGTCTGTAGTACTGACATGAATTGATGCCAATAATGAGATGTAAATCTTGAATCCCTGTCAAACACCACCTCTCGTGGTATACCATGCAGCTTGATAATGTTCTGCACATAGAGCTTGGCCAATCTGGATGGAGTGTAAGTCGTGTTGACAGGTATGAAATAGGCTTACTTGGTCAACCTATCAACAACGACTCATATGGAATCATGGCCACCTGATGTCTTCGGCAGACCTGTGACAGAATCCATAGAAATGCTCTCCCACTTCCACTCGGGAATGGGGAGAGACTGCAGTAATCCTGGTGGTCTCCTATGCTCAGCCATGACCATCTGAGAGGTCATGCATCTGCTGACATGCTGCGCTACATCGCGCTTCATTCCATCCCACCAGAAATGTCGACGCAGATCACAGTACATCTTCGTACTGCCTGGATGGATAGATAACCGTGAACTGTGTGCCTCATCGAGAATGTCTCTGCGAAGCTGCTCGTCATTGGGTACAACCACACGATCTGCCTTCCATAAAATAGACTCTGCCACAACAAAATCATCAACTTCGTCCTTGACGGCGCGCATGTATCTATCATGAATCCAAGGATCGGTCTTCTGGCCTTCTACAATACGATCCCAAAGACTGTTGTATCGTGGAGGCACGGCGGTAGAAATGGATGCGCTCTTCTGAGGATGCCAATCGCTCAAAGCTGCAAGCGTATCCCATGTATATAGCCAGTTCGCCGTACCATCCACATGCACTCTCTTGCTAAGTGCATTAGCCACCACATTTCCCTTACCGGGATGGTAAGAGATCGTGCAATCATAATCCTTCAGCAGTTCGAGCCATTTGCGCTGCTTCATGTTCAGCTCCTTCTGATCAAAGATGTACTTCAGACTCTTGTGGTCTGTGAAGATCTCGAAATTCACCCCATATAGATAGTGGCGCCAGATCTTTAAGGCGAAGACAACTGTCGCCAACTCCAAGTCATGTGTGGGGTAGTTCCGCTCGTGTGGCCTCAACTGTCGTGATGCGTAAGCAATCACCTGTCCCCTCTGCATCAACACTGCTCCTAGACCTTCTCCAGATGCATCTGTGTATACCGCATAGTCCTGAGTGCCCGAAGGAAGAGCAAGAATGGGCGCTGTAGTCAATCTCTCCTTCAGTGTCTGGAAGGTCTGCTCACATGAATCATCCCAAATGAATGGGACTCTCTTCTGCGTCAACCGTGTCAGAGGGAGAACAATGCGTGAAAATCCGTTGACAAAGCATCTGTAATAGTCCGCTAATCCGAGGAAGCTCTGAATCTAAGTAACTGTCTTGGGCTGCTCCCAAGACATAATTGCATCTATCTTCGCAGGATCAACTGCAATGCCTGCTCCAGAAATGATATGCCCGAGAAATGAGACCTGGGATAACTAGAACTCACACTTGCTTAACTTGTCATATAGCTTGTACTCCCGCAAGGTATCCAAGACAGTCTGTAGATCATTCGCATGATCCCATTCATTCCGTGAGTAAATGAGCATATTATCAATGAACACTACTACAAACTTGTCCAAGTATGGAAGGAAGATCCGGTTATCATATCCATGAAAGTCGCAGGTGCATTGGTGAGCCCAAACGGCATCACCACAAACTCGTAGTGTCCATAGCGAGTCCTGAATGCGGTCTTCGAAATATCCGCCTCTCTAATCCTCAGCTGATGGTAACCTGAGTGAAGATCGATCTTCGAGAATACCGAAGATCCCTGGAGCTGGTCGAACAAATCATCGATGTGCGGTAAAGGATAATGGTTCTTCATCGTTCTCTTGTTCAGCTGCCTGTAATCGATGCACAGTCTCATGGATCCATTTTTCTTCTTGACAAACAGAACCGGAGCACCCCAAGGTGAAGTGTTCGGCCTCACGAATTCCAAGTCAAGTAATTCCTGCAACTGCACCTTGGCTTCAGCTCCCTCAACTCAGATGGTGCCATGCGATATGGTGCCAGAGAGATCGACTGTGTATCTGGCAGTATTGTGATCTCGAACTCGATCTCTCTCTCAGGAGGTAATCCTAGTAGCTCATCAGGGAATATATCTGGATATTCGGATACTACTCGGATGTCTTGTGTCATCGGCTCATGGTCAGATACCTCCCTAATAAATTCAAGGTATGAATCACAACCCTGATCAACAGGTCGCTGGGCTCGCAATACCGAAACGTACTCCATGGTGGAGTCATATATAGTACTCTCAAAGTAAACTCGGGTATTTATGGGATCCTGAAGACGACTGCCTTCCTTAAACAATCAACCAGTGCATAATGAGTAGATAGTCAATCCATGCCCAAAATCAAATCGAACTCATCAAGCTGTAGGAGTAGACAATATGCGATCATCTCGTGACCGCCAATCAATACAGACAAGTGTCTGACTATCAATGAAATAATGAACAACTGGCCACCTGGCCCTTGGATGTGATATGGGGAAGAAAGAGTCTCTGCGACTCTACCTAACGAAGCAAGTAACCTGAAGCAAGACACTGATCGGTAATGTCCCCATTCGTGACATCGGTAACATCTGACTGGTCGAGTAGATGGAGTGGTCGTGTCTGCTCGCTGCGACCCAGATGGTCGAGCGGAATCTGTGCCACATCCGACAAGTGCTACTCCTAATGTAGTCGATAGAGATGAGCGAGCACTACCCGAAAATGCTTTTTCTCTTCTTGGGATATATTATGAAAATTAATGAAATCGGTGGCATTTGTGGTGGTTGAATATGAATGTCATATTTCCCTTCTCGGACTCACGACAAGTCGGAAGACTGTCGCTATCTGAGAACTTAATGCGATCGGAATTGTAATGTTGCGAATGTGCGTATCGGGGTACCACTGCTCTGATACCAAACTGTTAAACCCCTCAGGATCCGGGTACCCGTTTACGACACAATTCGTGAAATTCCATTTATGACATCGCATTAAAAGCATAGTTTTTATGGGGAAATTTTTCGCAATAAATATATTTGCAAGTGACATTCGACATTCACATTCACGACCACAAGATAATAGAGAACAATGGCACCAGAAATTCTTTTCATTAATTTCCATATGATTTTACAACATGTACAATGTCTGACAGTACATACAACATCCCAAAAATTTGACTGAAGAGAAGAAGCATTTTACAATATCAATTGAACTAAAAACTGTAACTAAAACTACATACCGTCTGGTGTTTTCAAAGAGGAAGGACCAAGTCCTTGGTGTTTTCAAAGACTTCCATGCGCTAGTGGAGCGACAATCTGGGAAGAAACTTAAGTACATTCGCAGTGATAATGATGGTGAGTATATTGGACCATTTGATAATTATTGCAGATCTCATGGTATCAGACACCAGAAGACTCCTCCCAAGATGCCACAATTGAATGGCATAACAGAGAGAATGATCAGGACCTTTATGGAGAGAGTCAGATATCTCCTTTCTAAAGCTAAATTGCCTAACTCTTTTTCGTGTGAAGAACTTTATACTGTTATTCATGTTATAAATCTATCTCCACATGTTCCTTTGGGTGGTGATGTCCCTGCCAGGGTTTGACATGGAAATAATATTTCCTACAACCATTTGTGGTTCTTTGTATGTCACGCTTTTGTCCGTATCTCCAAGGATAAAAGGTCCAAGTTGGATGCAAAGATGAAGCGGTGCATTTCTTGGGATATGACCAAGATGAGTTTGATTACAGGTTGCATGATCCAATTGATAAGAAGTTGGTGAGGAGCAGGGATGTCATCTTCTCTTAAGATCAAATCATTGAAGACACATCCAGAAGGCTGCTAAGGACTCTCCTTTGAGCAGTTATCAACCAGATGATGTGGAACCAAAGGGCTCCACATGTGGTGCCAAATGATATATATGAGCAGGTGCCAGATGTAGAACATGAGGAGGATGTACCACAAATTTCCACTCCTGATGATGATGATAAAGATGATGATGGTGATGATGGCGGGCGGGATGATGAGAGCTCTTCTTCTTAGGCTCTCCCACCACAGAGAGCCGTGAGGGGGAGGTGACCCTCCATCAGATATTCTACACATGAGTATATTTTGTTGACAGACAGTGGTGAGCCTGAATGCTATGAAGAAGCCTTGCAAGATGCAAACAAGGAGAAATGGTAGAAGCTATGAAAGAGGAAATGGAGTCCCTTCATGACAATCATACCTTTGAGCTTGTCAAGTTGCCCAAAAGCAAGCGAGCATTGAGAAACAAGTACGTTTATAGAGTAAAACATGATGAATACTCTATAAACCCAAGGAACAAAGGAAGGTTGGCTATGAAATGTTTTAACCAAAGGAAGGGAGTTGACTTTGAGGAGATCTTTTCTCCTGTGGGGAAGATGTCTTCTATTAGGGTGGTTCTCAGCTTGGCGGCTAGTCTTGATTTGGAGGTTGAACAGATGGATATGAAGTTTGCTTTCCTCCATGGTGACCTTGAGGAGAAAATCTACATGTTGCAACCTGAGGGCTTTACAATCAAAGGCAAGGAAAACTATGTTTGCAGATCGAAGAAGAGTCTTATATGGCTTGAAGCAAGTGCTCAGGCAGTAGTACAAGAAGTTTGTCTCGTTAATAGGGGAGCATGGTTACTCCAAGACCACTTCAGAGCATTGTTGTTTATGAAGAAATTCTCAAGTGATGATTTCATCATTTGTTGCTTTATGATGACGACATGTTGATTGTAGGCAACAATAGAGAGAGAATTTCTAGTTTGAAGAAGGAGTAGAGAAAGTCCTTTACTATGAAGGACTTAGGACATGCAAGTAATATACTGGGCATGAAGATCACTCGAGATAGAGGATTACAGAAACTTTGGCTTTCACAAGAGAAGTACATTGAGAAGGTACTTCAAAGATTTCATATGGACAAGGCAAATCCAGCTAGCACCCATCTTGGAGCGCATTTCAAGTTAAGTTCCAAAGATAGCCCACAGAACAGTGTAGAGAAGAAAGATATAGAAAGAATTCCTTATGCATCAGCCACATGTAGTCTCATGTATGTCATGGTTTATAGAAGGCCAGATATTTCTCATGCAGTTGGAGTTGTTAGTAGGTTCATCTCAAATCCAGGAAAAAACATTGGGAAGCAGTTAAATAGATCTTGAGATATCTTCGAGGTACTAGCAGTTACTCTCTTTGCTTTGGAGCAGATAAGCCTATTCTTCTTGGATACACAGAATCATACATGGCGGGTGACATTGATGGAAGAAGATCCACATCAGGTTACATGATGTCATTTGTAGGTGGTACAGTTTCTAGGCAGTCTCATCACCAAAAGTGTGTTGCTTTATCCATTACAGAGGCTGAGTTCATTGCAACTACAGAGGAGTTCAAGGAGTTGCTATGAATGAAGAAGTTCTTGCAGGAACTTGATTTTCATCAGAACAAGTATGTGCTTTACTGTGACAGTCAGAGTGTTATTCACCTTGGCAAGAACTCTACATTCCATGCAAGATCGAAGCACATAGATGTCAGATATCATTGGATACATTATGTTTTAGAATCGAAGCAGCTTGTGCTTGATAAGATCCACATAGATTATAACGGTGTTGATATGATGACAAAGACTTTGCCATTTGGAAAGTTCGAGAGATGTTGCTCCTTCGCAGGTTTGGAGCAGTCACATCGTCTATAAAGGGGAGATTTGTTGGATGGGTTCCCCTCCTTGTGGGAACCTAGTCCATATATATAGGATATTGGTAGTCTTATTTGAAAAAGGAAAAATCAATTACTAATTGTAGGAGGAGATCAATTACCTTTTAGGATTAGGAATCATATTTTCCTAATCCTATTGGAAGTAGGAATTCAGGTTTCCTTATTTGCTCATCTCCATGGAGTATAAATAGGGGGTATGGAGTGCATACTAGGATCATCCCAACACAAGCTCGCCTAGCACAAGAAAGAAATAAGAGAGAGAGAGAGGAAGGAGAAAGAAGGTTCGTGGTTGACGCGAAGTTTGGAGGGAGTAACCTTTAGAGCAGTTCTTCTCCAGCATTCTTCCCTACAGTTTGGCGACTGATTCGTCGTTTTGATAATATTTCTCTTCTCTATTATTCTCCATTATTTGGTGATTTGTAGCACCGTATAGAGGGCTGGCATTCTGTAAGCCTCTCACGGGAGATTATTTCGATTATAGTGCTTTATTTTATGTTGCGATCAATAATGTGGTTTTTCCCTCACATTGAGGGTTTTCCATGTTAAAATTTCTCCGTGCATATGTAGTTGATTTTTTGTGGTTGAATTTTTTCGTAGTTGTTGTTGATATACCGTGCATGATCTGCATATCAACTTTGATCTTCTCTCTCTCTTTTATACTCAGCCATTTATATTCTACTTCTATAATTAGCTCCAGGAAATGACATTGTACCCTTAGCAACATCGTGCAATGAACAAGATCCCCGCGGTCATAGTAAGGGCCTACAAAAACACCAAATTCATACGAATCGCTCGATCAAGATCGAGCGGCTCGGGTGGTCCACGATTTTGCAACAATTTGTGTGAGCCTTTATTTTGAACCGTTCGTTTAAAAAACTTCGCATTACCATTTTCCTTTTACTATCCTATGAATTTTGTTGTTAGTACGGATGAGATTAACTTAGTTGTACTAATTAATGGGCATCCCTTATGGTTGTTGTATGAAACTCCCTTGCCGCCGCAGCATCTTATTTTAAACGGTGAATTCTGATTTTTTTTAAATGTTGTTGGTTTGATTTTTTTTTTGGAAAAAAAGGGTACAGGAAAGGTGTATTTCAATTGACTTGGATATGCGTTTGCAAGTGGCACGGATGAAGATAAGTCAACAATCATATTCTCCTCAATTATTCACCATTTATAATACCATCTAAGGCAGCTTCATGTTATTAAATTAAATTCCCCATCCACCGTTGTGCTCGAACCCACGGCGTCTCTCTTCTTTGATCGGATTATTCCCTTGCGAGTTTTGTCAAATGTCCTGAGGATCTTGAGTGGCATCTTTATAGATATTCCTTTCAGAAACGTGGAAGCACATTCTCAACTGGAATATTACAAACTTGTGCGAAAAGAAGGGACGTTTGATTGCAGCAATCGATCTTAGTTTAGTCTCTCCCCTTCAAAGTCGAGACATTAAAGCATATGATGATGATGATATGTGAGAGTAGTGGGGAAGGAGAGGCATCTCCCTACATGCAGGAGATGGAGATATCTTGTAGGAGGTGGGAGGAGCTGGATACAGACCTCCTAGTGGAGATCTTTAGCCGGCTCGACGTCAGCGATCTTCTCCTGTCCATCCCCTTCGTCTGCAAGCCTTGGAAGGAGGCCTCGCAGCTTCCGCAGAGCTGGAGGATCCTCAACTTCCACAAGTCCTACGATGCCGTCGAGCGCTCTTACGCGCTCGACGGCTTCACCTTCTCAGCTCTGCTGAAGCTGGTCCTGTCCAGGAGTCGAGGATGCGCGACTCATCTCTCCCTTCCCCCCAACAATTTTTGGCTGGGCATCACCACTCTGACCGAGGAGAATTTGGAGCTCCTCGTGAATGCGTATGCATCTCTCTAGCTTTCTCTCTACAACTGATATCAATTCCTTTTCTGGTTTAGTTTTCTAATCAATAAATGGGTTGTATGAACTCCTTGTCGCATAATCATGCAGGTGCCCGAAGTTGAAATATTTGGCTATTAACTCAATGGAATGGAAATGCGAACCGAAATTTTACAAGCTGATTGGCATGTGGAAGGATCTGGAGTGCTGCCTTGTGCGAGGGCATCTGCATCGTTTCGATAAACTTTTCGAGCAGATGGGCAACAGCTGCAGGAACTTGAGATGCCTGCAGCTCATGAACATATGTGTTGGATCAAAGATGACGTTTGCTATTGTGAAGCACATCCCATGGATCAAACGGCTGTACCTTTGGAACCTTTGGATGGAAAAGGAAGATCTGCTGCATATCTTGAGAGGATGTAAGAATCTGGTTCAGCTGTCCATCAAGAATTGTGTTGGATTTGAAGCTGACGAGGAGATAGTTCGCTATGGTGATTCCATTGGATGCTTCACCTGTGAGGGCTGCAAGCTTCATTGGGAAGAACTATTTGACAGAATGTGGGATTCTGAAGACGGATGTGAGCTCTGAAACTCCATCGACCTCTGTCTAAGATATAATCTGATGTTTCTGATGTAGGATGTTTGCCTGTGTAACGTGTTCTTGTTTGCCATGGCTAATGCATTGCTTCAGATGTAAGTGCATGCTGCTGCAGTAAAGGGAAATTGGATTTTATAGCAAATTACATTCTTAAAAATCTAAGTAATTTTATTTTGTCACCTGTAAAATTTCCATTTACGAATATGCCCTCATGGATCATGTGGGGTTAGAATCTTCCATCATATGTGGATAATTATCAAGAAATATATCTGCATACAGAGGATATTCTAGAATGAAGAATAAGTGGATAAAATTCTGGATGCATTCTCATATCCACCAAAAATATATATTAAAGTCTGAGAATAATAATGGTTTCAAGAATTCTGATTCAAATATCTCCCCTCGCATCTATGGCTTACAAATACCTCACAAGTAGGGGTGTAAGAAAATTCTCAAGTTCGATATTCGCTCAGGTTCGGCTCGCTAAAAGTTCGATTCAGATTCGGTTCGGAAATAAACGAACCGAACCTGAACACAAGTTTAGGCTCGATTAAATAAACGAACCGAACCTAAAAATCATAGGTTCGCTCAGGTTCGATTCGTTAAAAGCTCGATAAACATACACATATACATATTTACAAATCCTTATCCGTAGAAGTGGACTTATTTTGAGATGAGTGGTTTTTATCTCAGGGTAAGTGAATTTTGTCTAGAAATAACTAGATATTTACGGGATAACTAGGTTTTATCTCGGTATAAACTATCCAAAAATAATAAGTTACATCGTGTTTACAACATCTATCATCTATGGTCTAGTACTTTTCCCTTCTTTATCTTCAAATCAACAGAACAAGTATAAACATTACTTATCGAATATCTTCGCATTATTCTTATTCCTTATCCCCATCTGAATAGATATAAAATATATTATAATTATACCTTTTTCAAAGAGACGAATTCTTATTAATCTAATTTTTTCAAAAGATGAAGATGAGTTAGATAAAGAAAAAAACTAAATGAATATTTATTCTAACTGTAAATACACATATTATTTTCATTTCTCTTCTTTCCACTCCTCTTATTAGAGTATTCTTAAGTTCGATATTCGCTTAGGTTTGATTCGTTTAAAAAGAGGTTCGATTCGGATTCGGTTCGAAAATAAACGAACCGAACCTGAACACAAGTTTAGGCTCGATTAAATAAACGAACCGAACCTAAAAAACATAGGTTCGTTCAGGTTCGGTCCGTTTACACTCCTACTCACAAGGGATCCACATTTATATTGTATCCATCATATTCCATATTCTCTGGTTGTTGTTAGCATTTCCTCCTCTTCTTGCATGAGTTAAGCTCTTGTATAAAAGTTTCAAGCTATTAATAAGAAGAAATTTATGAATTTCAAATTGTGGGTTGATCCTTGTTAACTCTTCCAAAAGTACTTCCTACCACCCAGATATCTTTTGTTGAATTTTATATCATAGGCTTATCAAACCCATATCCTTCTTTAGAGATGTTTCTTGATTCTCAACAACATGGCATCCATCTTTGTCACACCTTTATTCAACATAACCGAAGTTATGTTCTCATCATCAATGTGGAATGTTAGGAGTCTTGGAATCTTCAAATGAAGATTCTTTCGTTTCAAAAGATTTGTGGAAATTAGTTATAGAAGGCTACAATGAGCTAAAATATGTATATTCTCTAACAACTTTGAAATATGTATATTCTCTAACAACTTTGAGCGAAGGAAAAAAGAAAGAACATAAGAAGCACATGATTAAAGGTCATTCCCTTCATCTAGCAAGGAGTAAGTGATAATCAAAATTTGATGATCTCTAGGAAGTATATCGAATGGTGTACTCTTCAAATCCCAATTATGATGCAAAATAATCAATTCTTCCTTCATTAACCAGGTGGAGTCTTGGATTGATACTAGGAGATGGTCAACAATAAGTATGCGGAGTATAGATCTTACATCAAAGTCTACATTAAAATGTGTGTGTACAAATATACATTTGTGTCTCAACTTATTTATATCATTGCTCTATTTTATGTTTTTTATTTATATTAGTTTTATTTTAACTATTTGTTTTTAAATTTTTAATAATATAATATAAATAAATTAGAAAAAGGAAAATGATATAATTAATAATTACAAAAAAAGTTTAATTAATATTCATATATTGTATATATTTTTGAATGTTTAGTTATACATATTATTTATTTTTAATTTGCAAATATTAATTGAATTAATAATTTAAAATAAAATGAAAAGAAAAGGTTTATATATAAGGGGAGAAATTGGGGTTTAATATATAAAATATTTGATAAAGATGTGTTAAAAATATAAATAAATGTTGTGTTTTTTAATATTTTATAATATTTGGTGATTTTTTTAAAATAGAAAATATAAGAAAAACAAAAAATAAAGTTTTATAGAAGCAAAAAAGGCAAATATAGGGGTTTCGAAAAGTAATTTCTCTTCCAAAATAGCCCCTACCAAATTATATTTTTATTGTATATTACTATTCAAAAGCTTTACTGAACATAACTTTAGGTTTTTTTTGAAAAATATGTGAACTGTTAGTGATTTTTGGTAGCTTTTTAGGTGTTTTTGTATTTCAAGGCTGTAATTGCATCTAAAATGAAAACAAAAAATAATGATGATGCTCATATATATTGGGAAGCCGTCCCAATTTTGTAAAATTTTAAAAAATAAGCATGAATTAATGAAAAATCAGAAACCAACAATGCTCAAGTTTCAATTTTGCAATTTTTAAATATAACAAATAATGTCCAAAAATTATACAAAATTCAAATAATGTAAAGAAATTAAGAAGCGGCCAAAGGATGATTTTCTTTTTAACAAATATTGCAATATGGTCCTAAGAAATCCAACAAGTTTTTAATGGTTTAATTCGTTGTGAACTAATCAATTCTCAATATTTTCCCAGAAAATATACGCCAAAAGTTTGGTGTATCAAGCTTGCAAATCTCAGCAAAATAGCATGTCTATGATTTTAAAAAGAAAACTCCATTAATAATATCAACCTTAATAATATGATAACGAGTTAAACGTCACCTCTAAATCTCCGTTAATAATATCAACTTTGATCCCTTTTGGAATGTAGGATAAGTTTGGAATGGAAACCAGTAATTTTGCAACATAAGCATTAGTGTCGTCCTTATCCAAGAGATACGTCAAAATACTTTAAAAGATACATGGGACGTTTACAAGATGGGGGACGACAGAAAAATTTTTATCCGAGATACGGTGCGAAAGTAATGCTCAGATAATCATATATGTGGCACGTCAAATGATTGGCGTGAAGAACCCCTCTGATGGTCTAGTGGTAGAAACAGTAGCTCCTACTTTAAAGGAGCAGTGTTCGAATCTTATTAGTAAAAAAAGATTGGTGTGTCACATGGACAGACGGGAGGGGTCAGGGACTCAGATTTTCATCACGGGCTGTTGTTTCTGCCGTCCATGTAGCACGACAAACCGTTTGCTGCTTAAAACAAGTTAAGCGGCAAACAATTTGCCGATATATGTCAATTCTGATGTTATTCACGAAATGGGGAATAACTCTAGATTTCTCTCTAAGGTCATGTTTGTTTGGAGAATAATCACCGGAATAAGGGATGAATTCTTCGCTTGGTGTGGTTCCTAAGAGTATGGCTATTCTCATCTACATCTCATTATTTCAACTTATTCCACATTGATTCTTATATTTATTTCACCTTACCTACCCTTATTCCACCATATTCTCATTATCCATCTCTTTCCCGCCGTACATAATAGACTCTTAGGGTTCATTTGGATACTGGGTTGGGGTGGATTGGGGTAACCTCCTATGAATAGTTGTTGTTTGGATGGTTATGAGAGTTGAATAAAGGGTAGGAATAAGGAATGTGATGTCACATTTATTTGCGATAGAATTCCAACTCATGAATGACTTAATAATGCAAAGTGTAAATCAGGTTACCATGAGATAACCCAGTAATCAAACAAACACTTATTCTCCTTATTCCCTATCATTATTCCTGCTTATTCCCGAACAGAATGCCTAAAGAATGCCTCGTAAGGGTAGGAGTAATTAATATCACAAGGATACAAACCACTTTTCGTATGATCATCTTACTCCACGACTGCGTCCACTATGGTGCCTTCCAAAAATGACGATGGTATCAGTTAATGAAAATCTAATTTCCTGTTGGGAATAAACGCCTCTTGGCGAAACTTAACGGGGAAAGCAACATCACCATGTTTTGCACAACTTTATGTCTTTGACCTCCGTCATGAAATAGAAAATCGTTGCCATGCATTTTGGTCAACTTCCTCATAGGCTACAGTAAACGAAAGATTGATTGCAGAATTGCAGCTAATGTTACATGTAACCCTCATGCTATGATTTTTAAAGATACGAGTTCTTGGATTGAAAAAGATAACGAATGACATCTTCAATTGAAAATTCTTGACTCAAGAAACAAGCAACACAGTCCTCCTTCAGCTGGTGAAATTGTTGTTCTCAATATTGGTCAGGAAGATGCTGCAAGGAACAATCGTGATATTGTTATATGCAAAACATGTGATAGTTTCCAAAAAATAAATGAATTGCATCATGCATATATGTCCTTACAATATCCATTATTATTTCCTTAAGGCGAGGATGGATGGAGAATGGTGTTAACAAATCAAGGATTAGGCAGTACTTCTATTTCGATGATGAACTTTTATTCATATCGGCTTCAATATCGTGAGCTTGAAGCTGGAGCTGCCTTATTGAGAGGGGGTCGATTATTACAACAATTTACAGTTGATGCATTTGCAGCAATAGAGCAGAGCCGCTTGAATTGGTTTCGCAAAAATCAAGATAAAGTGAGAATTTCTCAAATATATATGATGCAGTTTCTATCGGAGAACAGATTGGAAAGAACGTCGGGAAAAGAATTATTCTACCTTCCTCTTTCACTGAAGGTCCTAGATATATGTTACAACATTATTATGATGCGATGCCCTTATGTGCTTGGGCTGGACACCTCATATATTCTTGACCTTTACATGTAATCCTAATTGGAAGGAAATTAACTATATGCTGAAACTTAGTGGTTGCAACTCACCTGGTGATCGTCCCGATGTAGCCGCAAGAGTATTCAATTTGAAAGTAGCGGATCCACGAGATGACATTATTAAGAAGCAACTCTTCGAAAAAGTCAAATCAGGTTCGATTTATTCTTATGTGTGATACTTATTATGACTATTATGACAAACCTTACATTCATAACTAACTCAATATTTTTTATAGACTTATCAGTGATAGAATTCCATGCACATGCTTATAACACTATATGAAGAAGATAAAATTCGAACTCCTAGTGTCAGCAGAGATTCCCGATGCAACTAATGATAAGTATGCTTATGAAACTGTTGCACGATGCTTGATTCATGGCCCATGTGGTTTGCTCAATTCCAAGTCTCCTTGTTAATATCACAAGGAGGATCAAACCACTTTTCTTGTAATCATCCTACTCCACGGCTGCATACACTTATGGTGCCTTTCCAAAAATATCCGTTGATAATGGTATCAGTTAATGAAAATTTAATTTTCTGTTGGGAATAAACGCCTCTTGGCGAAACTTAATGGGGAAGGCACATATGCCTCCTCGTAGCCAGCAAGGAAGGTGCCTTGGAAAAGCTCTCCCTTTGCTTCCCAACCTCCTTTACCTTTTAAGGAAGGTAACATTAGTCTCTCACTCGCCGCCTTCCACTCCACACCAGACGAGAGCAAAATGGAGGAGACGGCAGCTCCTTCTTCCAGGAAGTGGGAGGACCTGGACGCCAACGTCCTGGCCGAGATCTTCGGCCGACTCGACATCACAGATCGTCTCCTGTCCATCCCCTTCGTGTGCAAGCCGTGGAAGAAGGCCTCTCTTCTACCACGCTGCTGGAGGATCCTCAGCCTCAACAAATCTTACAAGGCACTTGTTCGCGGGATGGAGATTACTTACCTTCTCGATTGGTGCAGCTTCTCAGGTCTGCTGAAGCTGCTCCTTCCCAGAACTCAAGGCTCTGCTACCCATCTCTCCTTGCCACCAGATCATTTCCTCTCCACGCCGTATAGTGCCGATGATCTGGAGCTTCTTGCAAATGAGTACGAATCGTTCAGCTTTATTATATATTCCGTACTCATCGAATATTCATTCTTCTCCATTAGTTATGCTTCCATGTAGATGCCTACTATGATGAACTGTATCTACTTTTCTAATCAGACTATTCTTTGATGAAAGTTTGATTTTTGGTGCCTATTTGCCATGTAGATGTCCAAAGCTGAAATTAATAGACTTGCCCTGGATAAATCTGGAACACTATAACCAGATTTGCAAGCTAATCGGCAAATGGAAAGATCTTGAGTGCCTATCCATGCATGGAAATCCGAACTTGGTCGAACGACTTCTGAGACAGATAGGCAGCAACTGCGAGAGCTTTAAAGCCCTGAAACTCGTCAGCATGCGCATCGACGCGGAGATGGCCTCTGCTCTAGTGATGCACACTCCAGGTATAGAACAGCTCTACCTTTGGAATCTTCGAATGGACAAGAAAGAATTATTGCATATCTTGAGAGGCTGTAAGCATCTCGTGGGGTTGTCCATCAAGAACTGCATTGGCTTCAACCCGGACGATGAAGAGATCCTCCTGTACCGCGATTCCATCAGGTGTTTCACTTGCGAGAACTGCAAACTCTACGACGAGGAAGAATACTACGAGTCGCTCGGGATGCGGGATGTTTACGATGGGAATTCTGACGATGGGTATGAGCCCTGAGATTGGACCAGACTAGTGCACCGTGGTTTATCTATCTGTCCTAGCTGTGAGTTGTAAGTTCTGCAGTTGGTGTTTCTAGTCTCCGATGTTCTTATGCTTATAGCACTGCTTTAACTATCTACGCTTTGGCAGTGGATCATGATGATCTAAGAGGAACAAAGATGGATCCAACTGGGGTTTAGTTGTCCCTGCCGTCTCGTTTTTCAGGGTTCACCGTGAGGAAAACAAGCTGTAGCCACAGAAATATGTTCACATATGTGTGGCTTGTAACCATAGAATTGGACTCTTGCTACAACACGTCGTGGCCAGTAGCCGTACTTACAAGTCTCGTCGCGAGAGTTCTCTAACTACGAATATGTTGTGACCACTACAAGTGATCACAGAACTTGTTGTGGTCACAGCTCTTGTACGAAGACTTTGGTCACGAATTGTACCTACGAAAAACTAGTGGTTACGGAATTATCGTGGTCACAAGTTTCCGTATCCACATTCCGTGATCACAACTCATTTCTCTTGTAGTGGTTGAAGTCGTTCTAGCTTCAATTGTTCATCCAAGTTTTGTGTCCAATCCAATCTTAACCGATTATAACTTTTTACATTCAAATCCAATCCATTAGATACTTTAATCCAACCCAATCTGTCTATCGGATGATAGATTTGATCGGATTTTATTACTTATGTATTCCGCTAATACTCTACTTTTATGTTTGTTGCCCTCACATTTGGATATACAAACGGTTGTAAATAAATGAATATTTGCTCCAATAAATGTTGGAGTTTTTTATATTTTATATCTTAATTTCATTTTTTTATTCCTAACATGATGTTATATGTTAAATAATAATTAAATCGTTATTTGATTAAGGAGATCGTGTGCAGTATAAGAAAAAGAGAGCTGTCAATTTTAGTCTTATATGTTATTGTCATTATTTTTCACGACGTTAACATGTAATTATGCATAAAAATAAATTAAATGGAACATTATGTGTATAAGCATATCATTGATTTTTTTGAAGGAAAAAGGGTGTCGAACCGTAAAAGTGGCACCCAAAAAACTTTTATCCACAGGATTAGTTACAGAAGTTATAGTGACCAAGATCCATATAGGAGTCTGGAATGTTCAATTACATTTTGATATAAAATCTCTCTCCCCGAAAATAGTTCCATTTCTCACCAACCAAATAGCCCACAGAATAGATGTTGCATGGCATTTCTCCGCTATTGTGCTAGTTCCGGACGAGTCAATCGATGCCCAGAACTCTCTAACCCCCGAGGATGCAACAGAAGATAAGTTGGCTTCTGACCAAATCTGTCTCGAGGAAGAACAAAGGAAAATTAGATGACCAACATCCTCCATTTCCTCTCCACATCGTATGCAAGAGCTATTAGCCCCAAAGAGCCTAGCCCTCCGCACATCAGTCAATACCCGTTCTCTACCAAACAACCAGAGAAAGACTTTTACTCTTTTAGGGATCTTCCAAGACCATATTTGGTCTAACCTTGGTATCGCAATACCTGGATCAAAAATAGTGGATGCATATAAGGTTTTGTAGTCTTTCTTCACAGTAAAAGTACCATCTGTCCATCTCCAAAAATTAGTTTCCTCTCCATCCCTCATGGGATTCAAAAAAGGAGTAATCTGAGGAAGAACCGAGGAGACCCCTCGCCAAAAATTTGAATGCATTATCATTCTATTGGGACGCCACTCCATGTTGCCTGTCACATCATAAATCTTCCTCAAAAGTGTACAAAGAGTATCTGATCCTTCACCCCAAATACGAGTAACCCATTTAGCCAGGAGGGCCTTGTTCATCACCTCAAGGTTCAGGACTCCCAAACCACCATCTTCTTTCGTAAGCATCACAATTTCCCATCTAACCAACGAAGTGCCGGCCCAAAAGAAACTTCGCATCAAAGTCTCCAATCGTCTACGAATCCCCGCCGGGAGAAAGCGAGAGGATAGAAAGAAAATAGGAATCGCAGAGAGAACCGACCTCAAGAGCACCAAGCGTCCACCACGTGATAGACATGAAGCGCGCCAACCCGCAAGCTCGTTCTCGATTCTCTCAATCACAGGCATCCAATCCGATTGCTTTAAACGTCCATCCACCATGGGTAACCCCAAATAGGTGATCGGGAGAGACCCATGCCTTGAGCGAAGTAACTACCCACAAGCCTCGATCTCCCCCTCCATGAGACCGAAGGGAACAAATACTGATTTCTCCTCATTGAGCTTCAGCCCTGAAACAACCCCAAACAGCTTCAAAACTGTATCAATTCCCTCAGCCTCACGTGCTCCCCCCTCCACAAATAAAATCGTGTCATCCGCATATTGCAAGATCGGGATTGACAAATTCTGAAGCGTGTAGTCCTGAATGAAACCTCCCTCCACCGCACGAGTAGCCATCCTCGACAACACATCTGCCACAATAACAAATAAGAGAGGGGCAAGTGGGCATCCCTGCCTAACCCCCCTCTGCGGCTGAAAAAACCCCCCCTCCTGTCTGTCATTAACCAGCACAGAGCAAGAGGTCGTCGTCACACACCTCTTCATCCATAAGTGTGCCTTCAAATATTATAACGTTATCTCCCACAAGGTACGAAATCTTGATTTCGATTTCGTTTCGGTCCCCTCCAAAACTGAATTTTCGGGAAATTTCGTCCGTTTCGGTGGAAATGTCGAAAATGACTCAAAAAATGATTTTTCGACCATTTTTCGTAAATTAAGATCTTCCAAGTTATTAGAACAATAAATAACTTACAAATACACACTTATATCATACATATTGCTCATATATGCCCCTTGTATCACATATATCGATCATATCGATCAAATCGATGTTAATGTTGATTCTTGACTGATATATATTGAAAATTGATATCATGCAATCTAAGATCTTAAAACAACAATAACTTACGAATACACACTTATATCACACACATCTCTCATTTGTATGCCTTATATCACACCGGATCGGTCATATCCGACATATTGTTGAGTTGACTGATAGATACTGGAAATGGAAATCAAAATAATTTAGCTAACAACACTTAGAAGATCTCTTTTGTTCATAAAAATAAATAGGTATTTTTTATTCAAAAATGTAGATAATGATTAATCAAACAATGTTTTGTTCATAGAAATAACCATCACAGACAAAGTTCGAATGAATTAAATAATTAATTACATACTTACAATAAAAATGCATCTATTTACAAAGATAAATGGCAAACAAATGAAAGGAATAAGCTATAGCAAATATATAGAAGCTATAGAGTTTTTTCATCTCCTTTCTTAAACCCAAAGGGGAGGAAGTTCCCCAAGTTGAATAACCGATGTATGTACTCTCATGCCGCACGATACTTTGTATCCATGAATTTCAACCGAAATAGCTCGATATGTCGAAATATCACCGAAAATTCGATCGAAATCCAGGAAATTTTGCACTAAAACCCATGAATTTCAACCGAAATGGGTCGAAATGTCGAAATATCACCGAAATTTCGGTCGATATCCGGGAAATCGATATTTATAGGAGTTTCGATACCCACGACCTCTCGAAACTGAAATTTCGAGGAAATTTCGCCGAAATTTTGTGAAATTTAAATCATTGATCTCCCATAAGTTGTCTAAGGATAAACGTGAAATATCAAGTGAAAATGCTTCTGCTCACGTTTTTCTTTTTTAAATATATTTTTAGACACATGGTCAATCCCCTACTCGCCTGCACATTATCTTTTTTCTGGTATAACGGGGGTGCTTCGAGGAGCCTCGGGGGTTGGAGGAGGGGGCTTGGCGCGGCGGGGGCCTTCGAGCTCAGGGGTGGGTGGGGCTTCAACGAGGGATCTTGGCGGCTTCGACCAGGAGGGGAGGAGCGTGGGGCTCTGGGGGAAGTTTCGAGGAGTCGGTGGCGGTAAGCTTCGAGCAGGGGCATAAATGGTTTAAACTTAACACAAGTCTCTTAACAACATAATAGCAACAGACATTCTCGTTACCAACAGCAAGCTCACTTCAAATACAAAAACTTCAGTTCTTGCTACAACCAACTAAGAAACGGATGCAAGAGTTATTGCTTACACAAGATTGACTTAAAACTTTAACAACTTAACTTTATCTACTGCTACAGTTATGTTAAACTGAGAGTTAAACAGAGACTATGGCTTCTCAACAAAGACTTAGACGATACTAAGAGTGAACTTCAGACCAGTCACGACAGCAGATTGTTACCGCAGAAATTTCTGCAACTAAGAAATGAAGGTGAAAGAACAAAATGAGGCTGCCATCCTATTATCGTCTTCACCTTGCTGCTTCTGTCGATGGCAACAACTGACTAGATCCCTAATGAGGATCAACATCTTGCTGGAGGTGGCCACTTCGAGATCTAGAAGGAGTGTGAGACTCCTCGTTACTCCTGGAGGAAGTGCTCAGATGCACTAGGGAGGACAGTGATGAATTCCATATAGGCATATGCATCAACATTATTTGTATTGTTTAACCCTCTATCTTAGCTTATCAAGTAATTTAACAGTTAATTAAATATAATTAACATTTGACATCTTGTAAATAATTAGACTAATTGTTATAAATAAATAAATTCTCTAAATTATTTTTATATATGTTTATTGTTCTTATTATTTTATGTGTTTGCTTGATATTAAAAATCTCATAAAAATTAGTGTGATTTGTAAATAATATATAACATATTCATTCATCTTTAAAAATATCAAAAAATAAAACAAATAAAATATATATATTTATATATTCATAAAAAATACTTATAAAAATGATAGTATGTGTATATGATGTATTTTGGTTTTGAAATCTACAAGAGAGTTATAGACCTTTAAAAATATACAATTTTCTTACAGAACGCTCTTTATTTTGACTTCATGTATTATTGGGATATTTATATTTCTTTTAGATTCAACTGCCATACATTATTTTGGAATGAAATCATTTTTATATTTTTCTTTGTATTTTTATAAACAATATTCATGTTGAGAGTTTATTTTTTTTTGAAACGTTTTCACTATGAACTATACCAGTATTAAAAGTTACAGTTGGAAGGCGTAGGCCATTGGTACAAAAAATTGTAAATGAACAGAGCCCAGAAGCAACAAAAATCTGGGCTTAGTTCCAATCACATACTATGTTGGTGTTTGTAATCACAGAGGTTATAATGCTAGCAGGTATGGCGAGCCGACCGGTGGTCCACCGGCTGTTTCTCTCCTTCCAAATCTCCCAGCAGACCGTCGCAAGAGCGATACGTAATCGTTTTCTGACACTAGCAGGGTTGAGCGAGGCAATCCAGTCCAAGGCATGGGGTAGGTTCGTCGGGAAGTAGGAAGCCTGATAAAATGCACTGCAGATCTTGGACCAGCACTCCCGAGCGAAGTCGCAGTCGAAGAAGAGGTGAGTGTGGGACTCCAAGGCAACATTACAGAGATAGCAGTGAGAGTGGGGGGAGATGCCATGGCGCGCGAGGCGGTCAGTTGTGGGCAGCCTACCCAAAAGAGCGGGGTAGAGAGTACAACAGTGCTTGGGGATGCCCCCCTTGCCCCAAACCAAAGGCGCCCAAGTAACAGGAGCCCCCTGGGACGAACAAGATCCACAGCAGCAGCATGAGAGAAGCGAGAGCCGACGGGGAGCCACACGAAAGGAGGGGAAGAGCCGGACACAGCAGCCCGGGATAGAGTGCGGAAGGAAAGGATAAGCTTCCAGATTGGGGAAGCGGCGGAGGTCGGTGCGACATCGAACAGGGAGGTTGATTGTAGGTATTTAGAGTGCATGAAGTCCGCCCACAGAGAGGGGCCAAGGTTCAGTAACTTCCACGTCCAGGAGATAGCCAATGCCGACTTGGTAGTATGCACGGAACGAAGACCCATGCCGCCCTCCCCTTTCGGAAGACAAAGAGTATCCCACGTAATGTGGTGGGTGCCATAATTCCAAAGGAAGTCAGCACATAACATGTCAATTTTCCGCGCTGTCCGGGGGGGGGGGGGGGGGGATGACCGTGCCATCCGCCCAGAACAGTACAACCCCAGCAATGACGGACTTCAAGAGCTGTAACCGGCCGGCCATGGACAGGGCCTTTGCTTTCCAGCCACCAAGCAAGGCCCTGACCCTGTCTTCAAGAGGGCGCGCAGAGGAACCCCTACCAAAGGAGGAGGCAAGAGGTAGGCCAAGGTAGGTAAAGAATAGAAAAATAAAATAGGTCTCAAAAGGCCTATTATTGAGATATAAAATTGGGATTTTGTGTAATTATTGGCCCTTATCTCTCCTACTTTATTCTTTATCGACAAGTCAATTCTTGACTTAGTGTCAAGGTCTAAGGTCATTCGATACATTTGGTATTTCATTTCATTTTATTTTCTTTATTTTATTCTTTTATTTTAAAATTAAATCAATGAATTTATACAGTATTTAGAGTATAAATAATGAGTGTTATTTGTACAAATTAATGCTATTTACATACATTTAGCTAGGAATTTAAGGTCAAAATGAAAGAATAAATGTGGTGAAATGGAGATTCATCGACACGTGAGGTTGACATCTCGAGGTAAATAATTTAATATTATAAAGTATCCATATGCTTATGGATTGCATGTTTATCGACAAATTTGTGACTATTATACTATTATATAAATATGTTGCACTTCAATTGTGTCGAGGTAGAATAATTTGCTAATAGTTTATAAATAGTTTATGCTTTTAGATAGACGTGTAAAATTAAGGATGTAAGGTTGACATCCCAAAGCGGTACCCGGTGGATTCTCCAAATCTTTTGGATGTTCTCCCCTCAAATGGGCAAATAATGTGTCCACTGATACTTATTTTTTATTGTCCATTTTTAATGATAATTTATTTAATTAAGATGTAATTGCTAATTATTTAATAAAAAACTCTGTATATATGCATTTATTATCCAAACTCATATCATGCTCTTTGTGAAGTTACACAGTCGTACACGTACGTCATAATCTTGAAAGATTCATGGCGTCTACCATATAAAATTTAAATATTTTATCTTATAAAATTTTAATACTATGAAATATTCATGACGTATATAATCTAAATTTTAAATATTATATCAGTTTTTATAATCCAATATTGGATACACACAGTTGTGATGCTCTACAGTTATAATGATTATAAACACAGTCTTTCTGCAGTTGTTTCATCTGTATACTTGATTTTGTTATTATCTGTTACCCCTTTCCAGATCGTCCATTCTCCATCAGACGCATCTCCTGCGTTGCAGCAGGGAAATACTACAGCAGAGGATCCGGTGCGTTGCAGCAGGGGAATACTACAGCAGAGGATCCGATCCCTGCAGATGTGCTCATGGTTGTTGTATGCATTACTTGTATATGAACAAGCTCGAAGTTGGTATGAGCTCATACCAACTTCACTCTGTAGATGGAATACCCAATAAAGATGACAACTCGGCCATCCATTTATAACCAATAAATGTAACCCTGATAATGAATCGATTATGCAAGCTTGGAATCATACATAACCGATGAGAGATGCAATCGGAATTCGTATTTGAAGACAGGCTCTCGCATTTCGGTTGCGGAACAAGGGACACAAGAAGCTGCACATTGTTAGACTTAAGTGGATCGGGAAACCATATAAAGGGAGGGGGACTTGCGTGCAAAGATGTATGGTGGGAGTTGGCTTTGAGCTCTATTAGACAATTATTTTGAAAATTTTCGAGCTCTATTATAACCCATCTTTGATGACCAGTTGTTCAAGCCTAAACCATAAACAGCTGGGAAAATTAAATACAATTCAAATTGTCTTTGTTTCTCTAGAGCCCGCTTTGAATAAAAGAGTCTTACTAATTATAATCAATCTGTACAGAAAACACTGTATTTAGGCAATGGAAGGGATTAACATAAGAACATCGGAGACTGGAAATGACACTTGGCGGCAACAGCAGAGAACGTTTCACATGATGTGAACCCCTTAGGATCCGGGTACCTGTTTACGACACATTTCGCAATATTCCATTCACATGAGATCGCACAAGTCGCAAAAAAACAGGAAAATTTTTCGCGAGGCTATATTTCCGTATGGTATTCACATCCTCAAACATAACCACAAGCTAAAAGAGACAAATGCCACGAAAAATTCATTTCATTAACTTTCATTTAATTTACAACATGTACAGTGGCTGACAGTATATATAGTATTCCCAAAAATTTAACTGAAGAGAAAAGAAACATATTACATTATCAAACGAACCAAAAACTGAGACAAAATAAATCATACCTTCTAGCGTATACCTTGTCTTCTGGAATCATGAACAGCTACTGAACAGCAGGCTGTTTGCCTGCCAAACATGTTAGGAAAGAAGAGGCGTCAGAGGCGCTGCTACCTCCCAAAAATTATAAAAAAAATAACAGGTATTTATTGTGATCAAAAGCAAGCAAGTAGAGAGGCATGAGCAACTCAAATTAAAATTTAATTCTACTTGCAAATGAAAAAAGTTTCCAAATTTCTAGCAAGCACATCTCATGATCAGCCATTATCCCAACTTTTCCCACATAAGCATATTTCTATGGTAAATAATTGATCATAAGTATGCATATTTTATTCTCATATTACTCAGAGATCATATTTGTGGATTTTGATGATGGGAAGGATGAGATGAGAAGATATAATGATTTATTTAATTCTTAAGTCTAGTGGATAGTCTGTGGTCTTGGTTCGTGTGAAACCTCACACTATGACTCTAAGACTTGGGGAATGTCTTAGGGTTGGGGTGCCTCCGTAGGCATGCGGTGTAGTATAATGCATCCTAACTAAGTTCCCAACACGTCCACTAGCTTAATGAGATTTCGAATCAGATTATAGTTACTTCCATTTACTCAACTTTGATTGTAATCCCTTCAAACCTCAAGTGCAACTGTCTCGAATATAATTCTAGATGATGTAGATATGGATATGGATGATCTGGATGTAGAATCACCAAGTCTGTTGGTGAAAGTAAAAACTCAAGCGGTGAAGAAGCCTACAAATGGCTCTTCCGTCTCGCCCTCTAATTAGAAGTGCGGTCCAATAGAGGGATAGGTCTACTCCAAGACTACGCCACTGAGACGGGTGAGAGAGACTTCCCGGAAAAGTCACTATAGAAAAACGGCCCGAGCGGTAACGGGCAACCGAGCTCGTACGAAAAATCAAAACCGAGGATCCCTCGCCTGGGTATCCTAAAACAAAGGGTCAGCGAAACTGGTCTAAATTCAGGATCCTAACGAGACGTAAAAACACTGTGAGCTCGCGTAAAATTCGAAAGGGAACTGGGATCCTAGACCCGCGCATTTGGCGGCCGCTGCCCGAACTGGGCTTCCTATCTTCCGCCCAGTTGAGAGTCACCGCGCCCTCGCACGATCAGGTGTAAAGACCACCATAACCGGCACTGTTAACTGATATCATTTATTTATCATTAAGTTTTCTTACTTGAATTCAGTTCTTTCTCAACCTCATCTATGGTCAACTTATCAGATCTAGGTATCCTGTCAATAACTTTTTCAATATCGATTTATACTTCAGGATCAATTGATGAGATTAATAATCATAATGATCATAGAATACTCTAGTTTGATTCGATTATATCCGAGATATTTCTTTAAAAAAAATCATATATACATATATATATATATATATTTATTTATTTATATATTTACACCCCAATCTTTTATTAGTGCTATCTTAGGAATTTGTATGAAAAGTCCCTCTCTCAGTCAATACCTTAAAAAAATGTTCCAAACTTTTCCTTAGTACTCACCTTTAAGATATTTAGTAACATGTGTAATTTCATCATGTAAAAGTCACGCCATCCTGAAATCTGGATGGTGTGGGTTGGGGCATTTTTAATTTCTTTCTTCTTAATTATTAAGGAGGGTGACTTGACACCACTCATAATATACAGATTTAATGTATACATTTATATCTTGATTTTATTGAAATTTGCTAGGTAATGCATAAAAATTTAAAACTTTTGTTGAACTCATATTTACATCCACCTATTTGGTCCTCAGCTACTTCCAACATCATCTGTAATGAATTAGTATTGTAGAATACGGATCAAACGTAATTTGAGTAATGAAACTATTCCATTACAGGGAAAAGCAGCAAATTCTTTAAAGAATGAGATACCTATCCACCTGTCTGATTAATCAGTGTCAATTAATTTGATCTGGACATTTGAATGGATATTCAGAACTACAAACAAATAATAATACCAACTAAGACCATCTCCCTTGTTCCATCAGTCTCTTTCTTTTATAGAGTAAGAAAATTGATCCCTAATTTTATATGGTATAACTTCTTAATTTAATTTCTCCAAAAATCATGAAAACAATTTTTTTATAGAATTTTAATTCTTTTATTTAGATCCTTTAAACAGTAACCAGTAGCAAAATGCTTATATATATATATTTAACTTAATTCTTCTTCTCTTGTTTTATAGTATTCATAAGTCAGACTCCCATATGTCCAGTTCTCAGTTCACTCACTTTTAAAGATCATTATTTCTAATTATCCATATAAGGATCACTAACTTATGGATAGAATAATTAAGGACCCTGATAAACGCAGAATTGAGAGCGGTTGTATTGACTCACAAGGCTAGTCAACAGTCGGTGTCTTAACCACTACAAAATCCTGGTTTAATCAACAATTAACCCACACTAAAGATCAATAATTAGAAATAAATGTGGAGTTAAAATTTATTTTTAACTATGCACAAATGGTGTAAAGGGCAAGTATGCAGAGAGTTCGAACACAGGGAGCAAACAGGGTAATTCAAATAATTGTGCGCAAGTGTGTGTGTGAATGTGTGGTGTCTACACTAAGCAAGCAAGCAAATGGTTTTTGTGGGTTTTTAATTTTTAATTTTTTTAATTTTAATTTTTAATTTTGTCTTTTGATTTTGAATTTTCTGATTTTTATAATTTTATATTATATATATTTTTTCTTTTTAAGTATTGGAAAATAAAGGCTATGTAATAAAAGGGAAGATAGAATAATGATAAAAATATGCAAAAATAGCCAAAAATTCAGAAGTAAAATGTTTTTGATATTTTTAGGATTTTTTTACTATTTTTGTGATTTTTGGGTATTTTTCAAAGTATTTTTGGTATTTTTAAATACTGGCTGTGAGTAAAATGGGAATTAAAATTACCAACAACAATCAAAATTTTTCACACTAATTTTCAAATAAAGAGAATGAAATATAGAACAAACAGGAACTGAGTTTGCTATTTTTGGAGTTTTCTACAATTTTATATAGTTTTTTGAAGTTTTTATGTATTTTCTAATTTTTAGGGTTTTGCTTTTGAGATTTTTAGTGATTTTTGGACTGACACTAAAATATGGTAAAATAGACACTAGGGAATTTTTTGGAATTTTTAGAGGTATTTTACTATTTGTTTGGGATTTTCTAAGCTAGACAGTAGGCAAAAAGCATGTTTTTGATTTTTAATAAATACTAAAATAAGATAAAATCAAAAACTAAAATGCTGGCGTCAAAATACAAGCATGCAGAAGCTTAAGTTCAAAGTTTGAGAATTTTTGGAATTAGAATGATAATTTAAATAATTAGAACAAGCATCCAAACATTAATCAGGCCTAGCATGGGTATAAGTGCAAATATCCAAATATCCAGGGGGTACATGCAAAATATCCCAAAGTTTTGAACTAAAACTTGCATTTACTGGACTAACACAAATTACAAAACCCGGAGGGGCCTCAGTACAAAATGTCCAAGCCAAACACGTGCTATACACGCGCCTGGCAGGGACCTAAACGCAATATCCAAAATACTCCGGGGCTGCTATGCAAAATGTCCAAATATTTAACGCTTAATATAAAAGTTATGGGACTAACACGAAATACTAAAACGACTGGGGGTCCTAGTGCAAAAAGCCCACCCCCTCACGCGCACAGGCACGTGAGGTGACGTGGCACAGGACCTGAATGTAAATAAACTAAACGCTAGGGGTTTACATGCAAATAACCCAAAGTTTTTATACTACAGACGAAAGTTTAAATACTAAAAAGTAAATATAAAATGCGCGAGGGTTAAGGTGCAAAATACCCTCGGCGCGCGATCCAACGGCGGATGGGGCGCCACTTAAACACGTGGCGCACGATGGACGGCAGATGACGCTTCGTGGATGTGAGGCTAAGATCAGATCTCCAAGGACGATCGACGGTCGAGGCGTGGGGAGATCCAACGGCTGCTGTGCTATCTGGGCGCGCTCCAAGATCCAACGGCTGGGGAGTGAAGAGGAAGAACAGCGAAGAACACCGGCGAGGGTGAACTTCGCTGCCCCCGATCTCGGTCCTCCGGCGACGTCGAGGCTTCAAAATGGACGTGGAGCGTCCTGAGGTCTTCGTCTACCTCCTGGGCCGTCAAAAAGCCATGGCGGTGGCCGTGGTGCTCGCTGGTGGCTGGCGGAGCTGGGAGGCTTCGTTAGCTCCGGCGAGCTCAAAACTCGAACTCCAGATGCTTTCAAGTTCGCTTTGACCTGCACAAAGAGTCAAAGGGTCCAGGGAAAACTGCCTGGATCCTTGGATGGTCGTGGGGATGCGTGGAACGACGAGGCGACGAATGACCGGAGGTGCGCTCCGGCCAAGATGGGTGATTAGGCAAAATAATCGACGAAACTTAGATTTTTTTGAGGGTTTTCGATCCTAAGACTAACAGGAACTAAATGGCGTAAAGAAATACAAGGGGGGAGGTCCTCGATGGCCGGAGCCAGAGGAAAAGGTGTACCTCGACTGCCGGTCTTGCGAGAGGTGTAGGGAGCTCCTCCGACCTCGATCACCTCGGCTGAAGGCCTTGAGCTGGAGCTGTCACCTCCAGGAAGCTCTGGAGCGCAAGAAGGTGGAGAGGGGTGGTCCGAAGGCAGTCCAAATTCAAATGGGAAAGTCGGGGTTCATTTTATGCGGTTTGACCCAAAGTTGCAGGGGCCCAAAGATCAAGAGATTGCCAGCGCCTCAGTTATCCATGGCCCGATGTAAACGCATGGCGGGCAAGATGGTTGGTAGAGGAAGAGATTTGTAGAAGGATTCGAGACGAAAGGGTGAAAGATGCGACCTGGAGAAGGGAGCCAAATGCACCAAAAAACCAGGTCTGACAGGGGGGGTAGGTGGGGGAAGACGACCAGTTGACCGAGGTCAACTGGTGGCGTCTCCTGGTTGGTCCACATGGACCAATCAGGAAAAATCCCTGATAATTATTTTGTAAATTTAATTAAAAATAGAAAAAGGCCGAATTAATTAATGATTATAAAATAAAAAAATATTCGTTATTTTATGTAGTATTTTATTATGATTTTTAATTTATTTTATGAGGTATATTTTTACAAGTTTACTTTTTAGCCCTATATAGGTATATTACCTATGTATTTTAGTATTTCAATTTTATTTTGTGTATTTTAATTTTATTATTTTTATTTAGTATTTTCTAAAATCATAAGATACTTTTATGTACACAAATATATTTTTATTTTATTTTTCTGAATTGTTCGGTATATTTAATAAAATATAAGGGTATAATGTATAGGTATGGATATAGGTAGCATACCTATGTGTTCTATATATGTTTATTTTTATTTTAAGTTTTCTTTACATTTTTATTCTGATTTTAATGCACAAATATATTATAAGTAATATTTACATAATTATAGAAATATAAAAATACAAAAATAATGAATAAATAATAAATTGAATATTTTAATCTGTACAATTATACAATGAGGGTCCAAAACTCAACTTTCAAACCGTAGCTCCGCCAAATGCGAAACCACCACCATTGGATAGATTAATTTTATTCTATATACAATTAAAGGTGAGTATGCTGCATTTGGAGTTGTCAGTTGTGAGATACGGGTCTGGGAAGTTGGGATTCTGGATTTTTATTCAGACCATAACTTTTTATCTGTACATTATTTTCCAGTGAAATCAATTTTGTATTTTTCTTTATAAAATTATCTACAACTTTCATGTACAAAGTTTCTTTATTTGATGTGTCAAAAGTGGAACCAAAAATAGGTCCCAAAATAAATAACGAATGAATAAAAGGTATAGGTATTTTATCTGTATTTTGGCCCTTATCTCCCCCTACTTTATTCCTTATCGACCTAATCATCAAGATGCCTAGGTCTCGGGGTTTCGGGTCATAAAATATTTACAATATTTTATTCTTTTTCTTTTCTTTTATTTATTCTATAATTTTGGCCTTAATTACAGCAATTTATACACTAAATAGATGCACGTGCATGAATGCTAAGATGATGAAATAAAGGGTATTTACAGGCATTTGCTAAGGTTTTTGGTGCCAAAATGATAGAATAAAGATGATGAAATGTGGATTCATCATCCCCCTATACTTTACCTTTGCTAGTCCCTAGCAAACACTTATGCAATAAGTGCAAAAAGAAACAGAAAGAAAAGAAAAAGAAGAAATATGGATTTTATTTGATTATCAAACTTGTCATCAAAAATCAAAGTTTGGAGCTTAAGTCGGACCTTTGGAATTTTAGTGCGGGTGGAACCTTATTGAGAACCGAATTTGAAATCCAACAGCCCCTGAGAATCCCAACACTCTGTCCAAGTCTCCTCAATAGCCAGGTCAGAAATACTTCAACTCATACGCAAACTCTTACGACTATGAATCTGACTCGTACAGTGTAAGTGATGGTGGCTCTCCCCAACGAGAATGACGAAGAGACTGACTTCTCCAGTACGACAACCCAATGATTCCCCAATCCAATAACTCCATCCTCGAGGAGCGGGGTATTCCCTTCTAAGTTCAAGTGGCAACCAGCTCAAGAGGAGGGGGTGAAGAGAAGAATGGACGGTAGCCAGTGTAGCTACCTATCCTGGGATGCAAGACCAGTGTAGTCAAGTCATCCTGCTGCAGGCTCACATATTTGACTTTGGAACTCAAGCTTGCTTATTGACTTTGTACATACTTGCAGGCTTTTTATTTTTGTACATGCCTGAACTTTTTTTTTAATACTATATACAACAGCATTTACATAATGAGTTTTTCCTCTTGAGCCAGTAGACTATCCCTCTTTTGAAGCTTTATTGCAACCCACAGCCTCCTATCTTTAGAGTCCTAATCACCGGACGGGTTGGGGTGCACTTCCCTCCCCAGAGGAGGACAAATGTTTCCACTTGTGTGCGTCTCATACCGGCAAATCCAATCCCCTCACCACTTCAACTGAGTTGAGCCATGTGAAAGGTGCAGGTGTCCAAGTTAGGTCATTATCAACAAGGGTCGTGCGTGTGCTCCGAAATACTCTACTTAGGCAGTCAAGAATCCATTGAACCAAGTCTCATGATCCTCAAAGAATTAAGTCAACTAGACCTGAAGTACCTCAAACCCAGTTCCTATAAGGTTCCTGTTATTAGGTAGATTTTAAGGTCCAATCAAGCTCCAATTTCCGGATTTCACTTAGACTTGTTAAACTCAATCCGAAAAATGCGAATGCTATGCAATGCGATGTAGAAAATATTTTTGTGATGCAATTTTCAAAGATTTTGAACTTTTTATGGATTTTTGAAAATATGATGATGATGCATATGCATTTTTTGTCTTTTTTAAAAAGATTTTTCAAATGTTTTTGGATTTTAATTTTGCAAATGTTTTTGGGATTTTTGAAAACAAAAAGATTTTGGCTGAAATCTAGGTTAAAATATTTACACGGGAGTGCTTCTTCATATATACAAGAAGTGGGTTTTTAAGAATTTACAAGGGTAAGTGATCGATTTTATAAGTATATATATAGTGTATTTTGGTGTGATGTATATATTCCTCAACTTATTTGACACAAGTTTTTCACACAATTTTTGAAAACTATAGTCCAAAGTAATTTTTACAAACATTTTTGCAAACATGTACACACATTTGAAATCATTTTGCAAAGGCTTTCAAAACAGTATATATAGGTTTTTCAAATATTTTTGCAACCATTTTTCAAACCATTTGCAAATCATTTTTCAAACATTTTATGTCACACAAAGGAAAGGAATTTTACAAACCACACAATTTTACACAGGTTGAAAACATGTAACAAATTTTTTTCAAAATAGTTTTCAATAGATGTTCACAAAGATTTTCAAATTATTTTTCAAACATTTTGCAAAAAACATTTTAACCTGATTTATTAATCAGTAAATACACAAAGAATTTGAGGAATAAACACATCTTTTTATTACGGACTTTTAAAGAATTTTAAAGAATGATTAGCCATATTATTAGAAAAATACGAAAGTACGAGTTATGGCTAAAGTATATACACAGTATATACGACCCCCCTATACTTAGCTTGAGCTATGTCCTCATAGATCGGAGAGAAAAGAGAAGAAATAACTCGTACTAAGTATGGGCAAGTCTAAAGAATATATAAATAAAGGAATGGATGAACAAACGAATGAGAAGTTGACCGTCCCACCTATACTTAGGATCAAATAATCCTAAGTATAGCAGACTGTACACAAAGCAGGGAGGGTCAACGGTGGGAATGAACAGGTCGTACTCAGATTGTCTCCCCCTATACTTAGGGTAAGATATCCCTAAGTATAGATAAGAAGAGGAGACAATGGAGAGGATCGAAACGAATGAAAGAACTCGGGTGCACACCCCCCTATACTTAGGACAAAGTAAGTCCTAAGTATGGAAAACTGTCTACAAGGGCGGCACCTTTTTGATAGATAAAGAAGATAGAAAAGGAAAAGAAGAAAATAAATCAACAGATGAAAGAGTGATATGGACAGATGATCTGTACAGCGGAAGATGGAATTGATCACCATGTATGAGATGCAGATGATGTGAGTCAAAGAGTACATCCCATACCATAAGAATGGGGACAACGTCAATGGTCGGCGGATCATAATCAAGATATAGTTTCAGGCGTTGACCATTGACGCGGAAGGTAGAGGAAGATGACGGTTCGGATATGTCGATGCTGCCATTGTCATGTACCTTCCTAACCACATAGGGACCTTTCCACTTGCTCTGTAATTTCCCTAGAAATAATTTCAGCCTGGAATCAAACAACCATACTCTCTGATCTGGCTCAAACTGTTTATGGCTGATATGCGAATCGTGCCATGTCTTCACTTTCTCCTTGTACGGTAGGCTGTTGGAAAAGGCTGTGTCTCTCAGTTCCTCCAGAGCTGCCAATTCTGCTCTTCTCTGGTCTCCTATACTCTCGGGATCTAACAGCAACTCAGTGACTGCCCAAAAAGATTTGTGCTTGATCTCCACTGGCAAATGGCACGGCTTGCCATAGACGAGACGAAAGGGAGATGTCCCCGGTGGATTCTTGAAAGAAGTCCGATAGGCCCACAAGACCGAGTCCAAAAGATGTGACCAATCCTTTCGGTCTGGGCGGACAACTTTCTGCAAGATTGTTTTTTATCTCCCGGTTCGATACTTCGGCAAGACCATTAGCTGAGGGTGATACGGTGTGGCAACCCGATGGTCAATGCCGAACTCGTCTGCAAGGGCCCTAACCTTGTCATTGATGAAATGAGACCCCCCGTCTGAAATCAAGACTCTAGGTACCCCGAACCGTGAAATGATGTTTTTCCTCGAGAATTTGCAAACAGTTTTAGCATCTGCGGCTCGGGCGGGGATGGCCTCAACCCATCGACTGACATAATCTACAGCGAGCAAAATGTGCTCGAATCCCTGACTCTTAGGAAATTGGCCCATGAAATCAATTCCTCATGCATCAAAAACCTCACAAAAGTGAATGGGTTGCATGGGCATCATCTCTGTCCGCAGGTTCCCATTTTCTGACAGTCATTACATCTCTTTACGAACTCATCCGAATCCTTGAAGAGAGTAGGCCACCATAGGCCGGATTGAAGCACCTTTTGTGCTGTTCTTTTTCCAGAATGATGTCCTCCTTCCTCAAGCTTATGGCAGTATGTGAGGACGCTATGATGCTCTTCTTGAGGAATGCACCTCCTCCAGATACTGTCCCCTCCTTCATGATAAAGGACGGGATCCTCCCAATGGTAAAACTTCGCCTTCGCCAGGAAGGTCTCAAGTTTCTGCCTGGGCCAACCTTGTGGGACCGTCTTGGCAACAAGATAGTTCACAATGTCGGCATACCACGGGAGCGAGGTGACAGCCAAGATCGCCTCATCTGGAAAAGTCTCAGTGATAGGTGTGCTGGGCTCAGATTCCTCAAGATTCTCCAATCTGGAGAGATGATCCGCCACCACATTCTTGACTCCAGGCTTATCCTTAATCTCAATATCAAATTCCTGGAGCAGAAGGATCCATCTGGTGAGACGTGCTTTGGCATCCTTCTTAGCCATTAAGTAGCGGATGGCGGTGTGATCAGTGTAAATAGTCACTCTAGATCCGAGAATATACGATCGATACTTATCAAGAACGAAGTCTACGGCCAGCATCTCTTTCTCAGTCACAGTGTAATTCCGCTGAGCGGCATCCAAAGTCCGGCTAGCGTAGTGAATGGCAAAAGGTAATCCATCCCTCCTCTGTCCAAGCACAGCCCCAACGGCAAAATCTGAAGCGTCCGTCATGATCTCGAATGGGAGAGACCAATCGGGTGGCTGAAGGACAGGAGCTGAAACAACCATTTCTTTGAGAGTCTCGAAAGATGCACGACACTTATCATTGACAATAAACTCGGTGTCTTTTGTCAGCAAGTCAGTAAGCGGTCGGGCAATACGACTGAAGTCCTGAATGAACCGTCGGTAGAAACCGACATGCCCCAGAAAAGACCGCAACTGACGCAAGTTGGACGGCGGATTGAGTTTTCTGATGATATCTACCTTGACCGGATCGACCTCAATGCCCCTGTTGGAGACGATATGACCAAGGACCATCCCTTGAGTCACCATAAAGTGGCTCTTCTCCCAAGATAAAACAAGTTGACCTCAATGCAGCGCTGAAGCACACGGTCTAGGCAGTCAAGACAAGCATCGAACCCATCGCCATAGACCGAAAGTCATCCATGAAGACCTCTAAACAGTCACCCACAATGTCCGAAAAGATGGACAACATGCACCTTTGGAATGTCGCTGGAGCGTTACATAGACCAAAGGGCATCCGTCTGAAAGCATAAGTACCAAACGGACAGGTGAATGTCGTTTTCTCCTGGTCTTCGGGCGCAATGGCCACTTGATTGTATCCAGAGTACCCATCAAGAAAACAATAATGACTCTTCCCGGCTAGCCGCTCGATAATCTGGTCAATGAAGGGTAGAGGGAAGTGATCCTTCTTGGTGGCCTCATTCAATCGTTTGTAGTCCACACAGACCCTCCAAGACGTTGGTACTCTGGTAGCGATCTCCTCTCCAGACTCATTGACAACTGTAGTGATACCCGTCTTCTTGGGTACCACATGTAGCGGACTGACCCATTTGGAGTCGAAGATGGGGTAGATAAAATCGGCGCTCCACCACTTTGAAATTTCTTTCATGACTACGTCTCGAAGATTCGGATTCAGCCGTCGTTGGAACTCACGCAACGGCCTAGCGTCATCCTCAAGATAGATGTGGTGAATGCACAGAGCTGGACTAATCCCCTGGAGATCAGGATATACTCCAACCTATCGCCTTGCGGTTTCTTTCAAGAACCTCCATTAGACGAGATTCTTGTTCTCCAGTCAAACCTGCTGAGATAATGATTGGGTGCATATCTGGCTCACTCGCAAGGAATCTGTACTTCAACGACTGCGGCAGAGGCTTCAGTTCTGGACAACTGGGAGGCGGCAGATCTGGCTTCTGATATGTCTGTGTGAAGGCTACCAGGTCTGCATGGGAGAACTCTCGCTCTACATGAATTTCTGACGAAAGGTGGCCTACTGAATCATCAATGAACTGCACTGGCTCGCACCCTGTCATGGTTATTGGCTCAGAAGGAATCAGACAAGGTAAATAATCATCAAAATCGTCCCAGTCAATGTCTGAATCCGAGGGATCAGAAGAAGATGAACAAGAATGAAAATCATCTGCACCACTCATCACAACACTGTCAGCCTCAGGTATATCCTCATCCAGGGATGTGCTCTCCCGGCTCTCAACTGCCATGAACTGTAGATACAGTGAATCTGTAGGCAAGGCGAGGGTCGGTGCTACAGGATCTATCCAGTTGGATTCATCATCAGTCATCACAAAATCACACACCTGGTGGATGTCTATCTCTTCCTCGGTCATCTGCGCTGCTTCACTTGACTGCTCCGAGCATTCCAACTCTCTGGCTCTGGTTTCCTCGATCGTCTCTATTTGTATGGTTTCGCCCTCTACGCGAAAACATACCTTCCCGCTATCATGGTCGGTCACCGCCTTGGCTGTGGCCAAGAATGGACGTCCGAGAATGATGGGGGCATCAGTTACCGACTCAGGGATCTCCATGTCCAACACAACGAAGTCCATGGGGAATTTCAGGCCCTGAATGGTAACGACCACGTCTTTCAATAACCCCTTCGGCCTCTTAGTTGACCTGTCAGCAAAATGAAGGACTGTCCTGCTCCTAAGAAGAGGACCTAACTCGAATCGGTCGAGTAAGGCTGCCGGAAGAAGGTTAATTGAACAGCCGTTGTCTAATAGAGTGCGATCAAACTGTTGCTCCTGAATCTCGCATCTGACATAGGGAGCTCCTGCATCTGGTCGCTTGGCTGGCAGCTTGTTCTGGATGGTACAGCAAGTGGAATGAGTGAGCACATGGATCTGATCTCTGTGGCTCCTCCTCTTCCTGCGGAGAGTAGTCTTCTCTTTCAGGTTCTTCTTGAAGAGGGGGATGTGCTCAAGTGCTTCTTGTAGAGTCAGGTGAATATGGAACCTGTCAATCATCTGATTGCCGAACTCTACCTGTTGCTCTTTTTTGGGATTTTCTCTTTTATTCCCCTTCGCTCGGCGGAGTGCCTCAGGGAAGGGGATGGTAGGGGCCTCCACATATGGAGGACTAGGAATAGGTCCCTGTGCCTGTGAAGGAGGAGAATCCATACAATCATCATCATGCAACACATATGGATCCGCAATGTGAACAAAAACCTTTCCTTTATTCATATTTTTGTTTTTCTTTTTGTTTCCACAGTCCATAGGTACAAAATGTGGGAACATCACAGATGAAGGCTCAACAAAAGTAGATGCGGTGGCCTCAGTACCACCACTAGCACCTGTCTCTGCGGCATCAGCACCACGCTCTGGCTCAGCATCCAAAATGGAGGCATCAGCACCACCGTCTGCATCAGGTCTCACGACGGCATCAGCACCGTCGTCGGGATCTCCATCATTGGTGGCCTCAGCATCACCGTCTTCAACATCATCATTAGCGGTATCGGCACTGCTATTCTGCTCCTCTGGCGCTCCTGGTTCTGCACCTGGTTGTCGCTCAGAAGAGGTGCCGCCAGCTGGCATCCTACCGCTCCTAGTAGTCACAAAATCAGCATCATTCAAAGAATAAGACATATCATCCAAATCGTCACTAGGAGAAGTATCCTCTGTAAACTCTATCTGCTCAGACTTCCTTTTCAGATTGTTCGGGTTAGGTTCAATCTGAGCGGGTATGGTGGCCTTGCCTTTTATTATGTCCCTCATCTCCTGCCGGAATTCATCCATTTCTTGCCTGAAAGATGCTCGCTGTTCGGAGAGCAAGCGGGCAAGATCATCGAGAGCTGGGTTCTCAAAGGTGGGACCCTGAGAACCGGATGGTTGTCCCTACTGAAAATGGGGTTGCTGCTGATGCGGTTGATACTGGGGGTGATGGCGATAAGATTGCTGAGGCTGTTGTCGCTGCCTCCACTGTTGTCCCTGATAGGAGGGACGAGGACCATTCTGATATTGTTGCTGATGGGCATACTGGGGTTGTTGCTGCTGGTGTGGCTGGCTGTTCTGATGTCCTTGGGCAGGATTCTGCTGCTGGGAGGAGGAGCCACCGTTGCCCCAACGGAATCCTAGATGATCACGACGGATCCCAGGCTGCGGGTACCGGTCGTACCAAATCCCATTAACTTCCATCAATGGTTCTTACTCAAAGGGGGGTGGAGGAAGAACTGCCAGTGGCTGCTCCGGCTGATACACCACCATCTGAGTATCTGGAGATGGTGGTTGTGCTGGGTAATACTGTAGCAGTGGAACCGGCTCTGCCTGGATATGGTTCACCTGATGGTATGAGGTAGAGGGCTGGTTGGCATTGCTACTGCTCGGATCAGCACGTGATCTGGGAGGCTGTTGGGAATGAGTTTGTGCCTCCTGGACGCACAAGATTTGCGTCTTCAGATCACTCATGGTCTTGGCAATTTGGTCCATCTGGGTCATGCCTTGCATCTGCTTCTTCTCGAGGATCTGGAGGCGGTCCAGCTTCTCACTGATTATGCCCATGTCGGCTGCGGCTGATTCATCTTGGGCTGCGGCAGCTGACATTGTATTGGGACCGGCATCGATGCGGGCGATCCTCTAGAATGATCCCGCTCCTTGCGGGGGCTTCTGCTGTGTGTAGACTCGGGCTTGGGCCATTACTGTAGAATTTTCTGCCATGCCCTCGTAAATGGCCCAGACGTTGTCTTCACCCTTAGAAAAGTATGATCCACCGCAAGAGGCGTTGACAAGCCCCTGCAGCTCCGATGTCAGCCCACAAAAGAAACTCTGCACAAGATTGGGCTTGGAGATATCGTGATGTGGACACCGGTCGATGAGCTCTCGAAAGCGATCCCAGGCTTCATGAAACTGCTCGTTCGGGATCATGACGAAGTTACTGATCATTGCTCTAGTTGCATTGGTCCGACCGAGAGGGTAGTACTTCTTCAGGTATGCGGTCCGGAGATCTGCCCATGTATCGATGAATCGCCCAAGGTGTTTGAGCCAGTATGAGGCTCTGTCAACCAATGAGAATGGGAAGGCGATCATCTTGATTGTGTCCTCGGTCATCAACCGCTCATGGATGGTGCTGCATATCATCTCGAATTCCTGAAGGTGGAGGTATGGCTCTTCGGTCGGCAACCCATGGAACTTGGGTAGAAGCTGAATAGTGTGGGACCGAAGCTCGAAATCTCCGTGGATAGGCGGGAGTCGGATCCAACGATGAGTGAGGGATGCTGCAGGGTTGTGCAATTCCCTCATAATGGTCTGTGGTGGTCTCTCAGCGTCTGGATCGCCTCCTCCTGCATCAGGTCCTCCTCCTCCACCTCCACCGCCACCGCCCCTAGGTCGGTTTTCTCTCATCTGCGCTATCTCTCTCATCAGATCACCCATGAAGGTACCCTGGTCAGGGATCTGTCTTTGCATAGTCTCTAGGGACGCTAACAAGGAATTGTTGATGACCGCCTGATCGAATATGAACGGAGGGTGATCATGGTCATCTGGGTGCTTGCCTCTGTCTTCCATCACTGGATTTTCTGAAAAAGCAAAAGAGGCCATCTCAGGTGCTGTCAAATGATCTGAACTCTGTGATGCACTGAATTCTGAAACTATTGGACTGAGAGACGGAGAATGGGAAGGGTGGTCGAGGGGGAACAGGGTGGATGTAAACTCAGGCTCGAAGAGCGGACTCTCCGAGGTGGTCCTAGATGAATAAGGAGGAGTGCTAGATAGCGATGCCGACAAGGTCGGCCTAAGAGATCTCCGTCCCATCATCTTGATTATTGGGAAGAGTAGAGGGAATGCAAAAGAAGAAGAATGAGATGAGATGCAACAAAGTTGCGCACAATTGTGCGGTGTTTTTGATCTTGACCTAAATAACTCTAGCAATCAAACACAAAGCAGGGGTGAGTTCACCAACTCAACACATGAAACCGTGAAGGTTCGGCTTTTATCTTGTCAATTTTAGCTTGATTAAGGAATTTATCTTTTCACGAGTCCTTATAACGCTACGCCTAAAGGAGAGAGAGTACTGCCAGGAAAGTATCCCCGTACTTGTCCTCCTCCTGTGTAACCTGTAACTTGCGCCTTTTAAGGTCCTTGTAACCCTTCCTGGATCCCTACTCAGCCAAAGAAATAGAGGGAGGAAGCCGATAGGCGAAACCAATACTTCGGACCTCGCTCGCAACGGAATCACCTGTGAGCATGCAAGATCCTACTCGGACGCAGCCGGTGAGACAGACACACCCGTGAAGGCGTGGCCTAAGCGCGATACTTCGGACAAGGTCGATGCTCACACAATACTGAGTCACCAATGGCGACCAAGCCCTACTCGACTACGTATGATAGTAGCGCCAATACTTCGGAAATCCAGGCGATACACAAGGCAGCCACAAGTTGGGTTTTTGGCTCTAATCCTTACGAAGCGCTCACCTCACTTGGAAGGTGACCTTCCCATGCAACCTGAATACAAGTGAGGGTATTACTCTCCTCAAGCAATGAATCCAATTACCGATTTTATTTTTGGTCAAGTTTTCTTAGCAGTCCCTTTTTTAATTTTTTTGGTGTTATCGCTTCTTTGAGTGAATTCAAACAAGCGCCTAACGATTTTTGTATTTTCTTGATCCTACTTTGTTCCAAAAATAGAGGGAGAATAGAGTCGGAAAAGCCGTGCAAGTCGACACCAAGGTGGAAATCTCACCTTTGTGCCTAAATGATGCATGCAAAGTGAGAAAACTTACAGCGAATCCCAGCTCTCTCCATGCGGGATGCAAAGCAGAATTTATAAACCTAAACTATATGACGATATGCAAAACGGAAATCGTCCTAGAGTAGGCAACTGCTAGCGTGAAGAACCACAAGCTAGCCACTAACTCACAATCCTAATGCCCGGTCTAGGCTCACCCCTCCTCTGCTCAACACATTTGAGTTAGGAGAAAGCGCTTGTGTGGGGAGAGCTCGCGGCGCGTGGATCGAAAGCTAACGACCAACTATTTAATTAGTCTAAGTCCAAATACGAACTATAGGAGCATGCAAAGATAATTAGTGTGTTTGGACCTATTCTAATCGAATCAAGCAGGACCTACAATCTAAGGGCTCAATCCACAAAAGAAATGAAAAGGAAAACAAATCCGGAAAATGACAAGCGGGAAAACGCGATAAAAACCGCGGTGAGCCTCCGGGTGAACAAACACCCGGAAATTAGGCCCGGTAGTGTCTCAAGAGTCCAAGTGTCCGGGTACCTGTATTATTACAAATTATCAAGCACTCTCTCACAAAAATAAAATGCAAGCTAAGATACTTCTCTCCCTCACTCCTCCTGCTCTCTCCTGCCGGCTTGACCTAAGAAGGCCGGCTCCGCTTCCCAAGGTTGCTTCGGGTCACCTAGGCGATCCGCCTCGCTCCACGGTCCCTCGCAAGAAGACAAGAAAGGATGGTCAGATAGCTCAATCAATAGATATATCAAAACTGTAAGAGAGACAAAATAAAGCAATAGTAGACAATCACCACACTCAAACAAAAATGAGAAACTACTCGCTGTTGCTCCCCGGCAACAACGCCATTTGATAAACGCAGAATTGAGAGTGGTTGTATTGACTCACAAGGCGAGTCAACAGTCGGTGTCTTAACCACTACAAAATCCTGGTTTAATCAACAATTAACCCACACTAAAGATCAATAATTAGAAATAAATGTGGAGTTAAAATTTATTTTTAACTCTGCACAAATGGTGTAAAGGGCAAGTATGCAGAGAGTTCGAATACAGGGAGCAAACAGGGTAATTCAAATAATTGTGCGCAAGTGTGTGTGTGAATGTGTGGTGTCTACACTAAGCAAGCAAGCAAATGGTTTTTGTGGGTTTTTAATTTTTAATTTTTTTAATTTTAATTTTTAATTTTGTCTTTTGATTTTGAATTTTCTGATTTTTATAATTTTATATTATATATATATATATTCTTTTTAAGTATTGGAAAATAAAGGCTATGTAATAAAAGGGAAGATAGAATAATGATAAAAATATGAAAAAATAGCCAAAAATTCAGAAATAAAATGTTTTTGATATTTTTAGGATTTTTTACTGTTTTTGTGATTTTTGGGTATTTTTCAAAGTGTTTTTGGTATTTTTAAATACTGAAATAAGGGAAAACGGTGAAAATTATGCTGGCTGTGAGTAAAATGGGAATTAAAATTAGCAAACAGCAACCAAAATTTTTCACACTAATTTTCAAATAAAGAGAATGAAATATAGAACAAACAGGAACTAAGTTTGCTATTTTTGGAGTTTTCTACAATTTTATATATTTTTTTGAAGTTTTTATGTATTTTCTAATTTTTAGGGTTTTTCTTTTGATATTTTTAGTGATTTTTGGACTGACACTACAATATGGTAAAATAGACACTAGGGAATTTTATTGGAATTTTTAGAGGTATTTTACTATTTTTTGGGGATTTTCTAAGCTAGATAGTAGGCAAAAAGCATGTTTTTGATTTTTAATAAATATTAAAATAAAATAAAATCAAAAACTAAAATGCTGGCGTCAAAATACAAGCATGGAGAAGCTTAAGTTCAAAGTTTGAGAATTTTTGGAATTAGAATGATAATTTAAATAATTAGAACAAGCATCAAAACATTAATCAGGCCTGGCAGGGGGTATAAGTGCAAATATCCAAATATCCAGGGGGGTACATGCAAAATATCCCAAAGTTTTGAACTAAAACTTGCATTTACTGGACTAAACACAAATTACAAAACCCGGAGGGGCCTCAGTACAAAATGTCCAAGCCAAACACGTGCTATACACGCGCCTGGCAGGGACCTAAACGCAATATCCAAAATACTCCGGGGCTGCTATGCAAAATGTCCAAATATTTAACGCTTAATATAAAAGTTATGGGACTAACACGAAATACTAAAACGACTGGGGGTCCTAGTGCAAAAAGCCCACCCCCTCACGCGCACAGGCACGTGAGGTGATGTGGCACAGGACCTGAATGTAAATAAACTAAACTCTAGGGGTTTACATGCAAATAACCCAAAGTTTTTATACTACAGACGAAAGTTTAAATACTAAAAAGTAAATACAAAATGCGCGAGGGTTGAGGTGCAAAATACCCTCGGCGTGCAATCCAACGGCGGATGGGGCGCCACTTAAACACGTGGCGCACGATGGACGGCAGATGACGCTTCGTGGATGTGCGGCTGAGATCAGATCTCCAAGGACGATCGACGGTGGAGGCGTGGGGAGATCCAACGGTTGCTGTGCTATCTGGGCGCGTTCCAAGATCCAACGGTTGGGGAGTGAAGAGGAAGAACAGCGAAGAACACCGGCGAGGGTGAACTTCGCCGCCCCCGATCTCGGTCCTCCGGCGACGTCGAGGCTTCAAAATGGACGTGGAGCGTCCTGAGGTCTTCGTCTACCTCCTGGGGCCGTCAAAAAGCCACGACGGTGGCCGTGGTGCTCGCTGGGGGCTGGCGGAGCTGGGAGGCTTCGTTAGCTCCGGCGAGCTCAAAACTCGAACTCCAGATGCTTTCAAGTTCGCTTTGACCTGCACAAAGAGTCAAAGGGTCCAGGGAAAACTGCCTGGACCCTTGGATGGTCGTGGGGATGCGTGGAACGACGAGGCGACGAATGATCGGAGGTTCGCTCCGGCCAAGATGGGTGATTAGGCGAAATAATCGACGAAACTTAGATTTTTTTGAGGGTTTTCGATCCTAAGACTAACAGGAACTAAATGGCGTAAAGAAATACAAGGGGGGAGGTCCTCGATGGCCGGAGCCAGAGGAAAAGGTGTACCTCGACCGTCGGTCTTGCGGGAGGTGTAGGGAGCTCCTCCGACCTCGATCACCTCGGCTGAAGGCCTTGAGCTGGAGCTGTCACCTCCAGGAAGCTCTGGAGCGCAAGAAGGTGGAGAGGGGTGGTCCGAAGGCAGTCCAAATTCAAACGGGAAAGTCGGGGTTCATTTTATGCGGTTTGACCCAAAGTTGCAGGGGCCCAAAGATCAAGAGATTGCCAGCGCCTCAGTTATCCATGGCCCGATGTAAACGCATGGTGGGCAAGATGGTTGGTAGAGGAAGAGATTTGCAGAAGGATTCGAGACGAAAGGGTGAAAGATGCGACCTGGAGAAGGGTGCCAAATGCGCCAAAAAACCAGGTATGACAGGGGGTAGGTGGTGGAAGACGACCAGTTGACCGAGGTCAACTGGTGGCGTCTCCTGGTTGGTCCACGTGGACCAATCAGGAAAAATCCCTAATAATTATTTTGTAAATTCAATTAAAAATAGAAAAAGATCAAATTAATTAATGATTATAAAATAAAAAATATTCGTTATTTTATGTAGTATTTTATTATGATTTTTAATTTATTTTATGAGGTATATTTTTACAAGTTTACTTTTTAGCCCTATATAGGTATATTACCTATGTATTTTAGTATTTCATTTTTATTTTGTGTATTTTAATTTTATTATTTTTATTTAGTATTTTCTAAAATCATAAGATATTTTTATGTACACAAATATATTTTTATTTTATTTTTCTAAATTGTTCTGTATATTTAATAAAATATAAGGGTATAATGTATAGGTATGGATATAGGTAGCATACCTATGTGTTCTATATATGTTTATTTTTATTTTAAGTTTTCTTTACATTTTTATTCTGATTTTAATGCACAAATATATTATAAGTAATATTTACATAATTATAAAAAATATAAAAATACAAAAATAATGAATAAATAATAAATTGAATATTTTAATCTGTACAATTATACAATGAGGGTCCAAAACTCAACTTTCAAACCGTAGCTCCGCCAAATGCGAAACCACTACCATTGGATAGATTATTTTATTCTATATACAATTAAAGGTGAGTATGTTGCATTTGGAGTTGTCAGTAGTGAGATACGGGTCTGGGAAGTTGGGATTCTGGATTTTTATTCAGACCATAACTTTTTATCTGTATATTATTTTTCAGTGAAATCAATTTTGTATTTTTATTTATAAAATTATCTACAACTTTCATGTACAAAATTTCTTTATTTGATGTGTCAAAAGTGGAACCAAAAATAGGTCCCAAAATGAATAACGAATGAATAAAAGGTATAGGTATTTTATATGTATTTTAGCCCTTATCTCCCCCTACTTTATTCCTTGTCGACCTAATCATCAAGATGCCTAGGTCTCGGGGTTTCGGGTCATAAAATTTTTACAATATTTTATTCTTTTTCTTTTCTTTTATTTATTCTATAATTGTGGCCTTAATTGCAACAATTTATACACTAAATAGATGCACGCGCATGAATGCTAAGATGATGAAATAAAGGGTATTTACAGGCATTTGCTAAGGTTTTTGGTGCTAAAATGATATAATAAAGATGATGAAATGTGGATTCATCAGACCCCAAAAATTTGTTTTAAACAGACAACACTATTAGAAACTAAGGACTATATATAAAATTTTTTTAAAGCTTATGCTTTTATGGCAATTGGCCCAATCTATGTACAGAGTGGTTATAATGACACCACAAATGTAACTTAGTATACCTCCTGGAATGTTTCATACAAGAATCTTTATTAGGATTAAATCCAATATCATGAGTATCATGCATACACTAATTGTCTAGATATACTTCTCATATGTTTCAATTTTGATAGGTGACAGTTCCAGCCAAAACAAAATAGGTATATATATATATATATAAACCTAATTTCTGTAGAATCAAAAGATTGATTTTTCAAGAAATTTTATTATGTTGTTGATTAACAAAACCAAACTGACACACATAGTTGTAAATAAATCCTCCCAAATGATGTCGAAAGTTATATCAATCAAAACTTTAGTAGACAACCATCCTATTTATAATTTATTAGTTTTTTTCTAACAGTTTCTTAGTTGTTATAGAAAGTTTTAATTAGCTTGTATTTATTGTAGATGAAAGTAAATAAGATCCATTGGATATTTCACACTAGAACAAGCCACTATCAAGAATTGTAAGCAAATGGATTTCTTGATTTAGATTCAAATATAGATACTTAAAGTCAATTTCTTGAGATTGTAAGGAATAGAAAGTGTTACTCTTCTAGAGAAACATCTAATATGGAAACAAAAGATGTAACATCCATGCATGGCAGCAAACGAAGAGGGGAAGAGTGTACCTCTTGAATCTCCGAACTTAGAATATAATTGCATGCAATTATCTCTTTAAAACCGACCGCTCCAATTGGATCTTCTAACTGCTGGAAGCAACAACATTGGTTCTGATAGGAGCAACAATTTTAGCTCCAAGAATGGCAGCAGAGCTACTATTTTAGATACAGTATATCGTGGGCCACAACTGCTGCTTGAATCTCAAGATGTTGCAAAAGAGGGAACTGGGTTCCAGCTCCTTCGATTGCAGGCTGCTGCTCGTGAATAATAGCTATAAGAATGGGGAGGAATTGGGCTTCACGTTTAGAAAAGAGGCTGTTGGAATTGGAAAAGTTAAAGAGGAGAGTGGTGGTTTATATAGCAAGGGACATTCCTTTGATGTTGGACAAGTGGTAGACATGGAACACCAAGTGGAGGTGGCATTTAGAAGCCATATGGCTGCTGTTTGTACAGTTGTACAGACAACCGAAAATTAGTTTTTTAGATATTTTTAAATCTTCATTTATTTGATATTCTAAAGTCTCTCGTAAATCGTGCCTTGAGTTTAGTATTTTGACATGCAATAACTCATTTTGATCATCTCGGAACGATGATCAATATGAGTATAATATTGTTATACTTCCGATCGGGTTTTGAGTACCCGAAATTTTCGGACGGTTTTTGTTTAAGATTCAATTTTGTGATTTAAAAATATCAAACGACCTCCGATTGACGAATGGTCGATTCCGTTGATCTTGTTTCATTAAATCGGATCTAATGACGGTCTCAGTTCATTTTGCGGTTTCTGAATTTGCGTCGCGACTTTTTTGCGGCGCACATTACGGAGTGATCGATTTTTGGTCGATTTCGCCCGAACGACTTTTGATTCATGATCAATTGATCGTTTTAAGTTATTTAGTATTGACCAACAACTTTATTGGGTTATTCGTACCTAAATTGGGTCGGGTTCGGATTTGTTAGAATCTGGATGTTACAATTATAAAAATCTCAAAGGGAGTCTCGTCCTCGAGACTCGAGTTAAGGTCATTAGGTGTTTTATTTTTCTTATGATCATAAAATCTCAAAGGGTTTTGAACCCATAAAAACCTCAAAGGGAAAACAAGCCATATATTTTAACATATATTTAAAAGCTTGTTTTGATTTTTACCTCAGAAAAGTTGCGGGTAGTGTTCCCGCATGTCAGCTTCGGTTTCACATGCCGCCTTTTCGACTCCGTGACGGTGCCACAACACCTTAAATAATGGAATATCTTTGCTGCGAAGCTTCTTCATAGTATGGTCAAGTATCTGGATTGGCCTTTCCTCATATATAAAATCTGGCTCTACGTCTAAATTCTCGTAACTGAGGACGTGTCGAGGGTCGTGGACACACTTTTTCAGGTTGGATATGTGGAAGACATCATGAATAGCTGATAGATGTGGATGAAGGGCAATCTGATAGGCCACTTTCCCCACTTTAGCTAGAATCTCAAAAGGTCTAACATATCGCGGCGCCAACTTGCCACGAACACCGAATCTCTACACTCCCTTCATGGGAGATACCCGCAAAAATACCCAATCTCCGACTTGTATTTACAGAAGTTTTATTAGCATGTGAGATTAAGTTGAACATATATATAGGTTATAATTGAATGGATGAAGAGAAAAGAATTGGATTACATGAAATTCCAAGTCTCTTCTTCGACGGTCTGCATAGCTTTTCTGGCGGCTTTTTGCCGTCAGAAGCCTCCGTCTCAGAAGATCAACAGCTCTTGCGGTCTCCTCCAGGAGATCTATGGAATAGAGAGCATGATCACCTACCTCACGCCAACTGAGAGGTGTGAGGTATCTCCGCTCGTATAGGGCTTCGAACGGTGCCATGCCAATACTGGAGTGATAGCTGTTGTTGTATGTGAATTCCACTAATGGCAGATGGTCCTTCCAGGACCCTTTCCATTCCAAAGTGCATGCGCGAAGTAGATCCTCAAACGTCTGAATAGTGCGCTCACTCTGTCGTCTGTCTGCGGATGGTATGCAGAACTCATCTTCAGCTCTGTCTGTAGTGCTGACATGAACTGATGCCAATAATGAGATGTAAATCTCGAATCCCTGTCAGACACCACCTCTCGTGGTATACTATGCAGTCTGATAATGTTTTGCACATATAGTTTGGCCAATCTGGATAGAGTGTAAGTCGTGTTGACAGGTATGAAATGGGCTGACTTGGTCAACCTATCTACAACGACCCAAATGGAATCATGGCCTCCTGGCGTCTTCGGCAGACCTGTGACAAGATCCATAGAAATGCTCTCCCACTTCCATTCGGGAATGGGGAGAGACTGCAGTAATACTGGTGGTCTCCTGTGCTCAGCCTTGACCATCTGACATGTCATGCATCTGCTGACATGCTGCGCTACATCGCGCTTCATTCCATCCCACCAGAAGTGTCGACGCAGATCACGGTACATCTTCGTACTGCCTGGATGGATAGATAACCGTGAACTGTGTGCCTCATCCAGAATGTCTCTGCGAAGCTGCTCGTCATTGGGTACAACGACCTGTCCTGCCTTCCATAAAATAGACTCCATTACAACAAAGTCATCAAATTCATCCTTGATGGCGCGCATGTATCTATCTCGTATCCACGGATCTGTCTTCTGACCTTTGACGATACAATCCCAAAGGTTGTTGTATCGAGGAGGCACGGTGGTAGAAATGGATGCGCTATCCTAAGGATGCCAATCGCTCAAAGATGCAAGCGTATCCCACGTGTATAGCCATTTCGTCGTACCCTCTGCATGCGCTCTACTGCTAAGTGCATCAGCCACCGCGTTTCCCTCACCGGGATGGCAAGAGATCGTGCAATCATAATCCTTTAGTAGTTCGAGCCATCTGTGCTGCCTCATGTTCAGCTCCTTCTGATCAAAGATGTATTTCAGGCTCTTATGATCAGTGAAAATCTCGAAATTCACCCCATAAAGATAGTGGCGCCAGATTTTCAAGGCGAAGACAACTGCCGCCAACTCTAAGTCATGTGTAGGGTAGTTCCGCTCGTGCGGTCTCAACTGTCGTGATGCGTAAGCAATCACCTGTCCTCTCTGCATCAACACTGCTCCCAGACTTTCCCCCGATGCATCTGTGTAGACTGCATAGTCCTGAGTGTCTGAAGGAAGAGCAAGAATATGTGTTGTAGTCAATCTCTCCTTCAGTGACTGGAAGGCCTTCTCACATGAATCATCCCAAATGAATGGAACTCCCTTCTGCATAAGTCATGTCAGGGGGCGAACAATGCGTGATAATTTGCTGACAAAGCGTCTGTAATATCCCGCTAATCCGAGGAAGCTCCGAATCTGAGTAACAGTCTTAGGCTGCTCCCAAGACATAACTACATCAATCTTCGCAGGATCAACTGCGATGCCTGCTCCAGAAATAACATGCCCTAGAAATGAGACTTGGGATAACCAAAACTCACACTTGCTCAACTTGGCATATAACTTGTGCTCCTGTAATGTATTCAAGACAGTCCGTAGATCATTCGCATGATCTCATTCATTCCGCGAATAGATGAGTACATCATCAATGAACACCACTACAAACTTGTCCAAGTACGGACGGAAGATCCTATTCATCATATCCATAAAAGCCGCAGGTGCATTGGTGAGCCCAAACGGCATCACCACAAACTCGTAGTGTCCATAGCGAGTCCTGAAAGCGGTCTTCGGAATATCAGACTCTCGAATCCTCAGCTGATGGTAGCCTGAGCGAAGATCGATCTTCGAGAAAACTGAAGATCCCTGGAGCTGGTCGAACAAATCATCGATGTGTGGCAAAGGATAACGGTTCTTCACCGTTCGCTTATTCAGTTGCTTGTAATCAATGCACAACCTCATGGATCCATCCTTCTTCTTGACAAATAGGACTGGAGCACCCCAAGGTGAAGTGCTCGGCCTCACGAATCCCAAATCAAGTAACTCCTGTAACTGCACCTTCAGCTCTCTCAACTCAGCTGGTGCCATGCGATATGGTGCCATAGAGATCGGTTGTGTATCTGACAGTAATGTGATCTCGAACTCGATCTCTCTCTCAGGAGGTAATCCTGGTAGCTCATCAGGAAATACGTCAGGGTATTCTGATACTACTCGGATGTCCTGTGCCATCGGCTCCTGATCAGATACCTCCCGAACAAATGCAAGATATGAATCGCAACCCTGGTCAACAAGTCGCTGGGCTCGCAACACTGAAATGTACTCCATGGTGGAGTCATGTATAGTACCCTCAAAGGTGAAATCAGGTAAGCCTGGAATCCTGAAGACAACTGTCTTCTTAAAGTAATCAACAAGTGCATAATGAGCGGATAACCAATCCATGCCTAAAATCAAGTCGAATTCATCAAGCTGCAGAAGTAGACAATCTGCGATCATCTCGTGATTGCCAATCAGTATGGGCAAGTGCCTGACTATCAGGGAAATGATAAACAACTGGCCACCTAGCCCTCGGATGTGATATGGGGAAGAAAGAGTCTATGCGACTCTACCTAAAGAAGCAAGCAACCTCGAAGCAGGAAAAGAATGCGTCGCACCAAAATCAAATAGAACATGGAAAGGTCGACCCAAGACTGAGACTGAGACCATACCTTTCACCACAGTAGCGGTTGAACGTGCCTGCTCCTTAGTAACTGCATGTATCTGCCCCTACCTCACTGGTGCGGTACTGGAATCTGCCACACTATGCGTCTGTCTCTTCTGTTGTTGCCTAAAGTTAGAGTTCCTGCCACGGAAACTCCCTGAACGTTATGCCTAAGGCTGCGACTGTAAAGGTCGTGGTTGAGGCTGATGAATCTCCATTTCATCACCTTTATTCTATCATTTTGGCCTTAAAAACCCCAGCAAATGCATGTAAATAGCATCTATTTGTACATAATAGCATTCATTATTCATTGTATTAATTGTATATAAAATAAGGTTTTTAATGCCAAAATTATAGAATAAAGAGAAGAAAAGAAAAAGGAATAAAATATTGCAAATATTTTATGACCCGAACCCCGAGACCGAGGCCAGCATGGAGTTGGTCGACAAGGAATGAAGTAGGGGGAGATAAGGGCCAATTATACAATAAATACCTCATTTATTAATTCATATATTCATGCATTTTTGACACCTATTTTGTACATAATTATTTATTCATCAAATAAAGAAACTTTGTTCATAAAAGTTGTAGATAATAATGTAAATAAAAATACAAAATTGAGTTTGTGCAAAAATAAGACTCAGTGTACATTTTATACACAAAATAAAAAGCCAAAATCTCAACTTCACAGACCCATATCTTGCAAATAGAAACTCCAAACCACCCAAACTCACCTTTAATTGTACATAGCATTTCAAGAACTATTTTATAAAATTGGTTTCATAAATTTTGGAGTCCATCTGTGGAAGTTAGGTTTTTGGCCCATCTTGTACATAGACCTGATTAAAATATTCACTTTATTCAATATTTATTATTTCTATAATTTTATATTTTTAGAATCTTGTAAATAATGTATATAATACATGTACATAATAAAATTAGAATAAAACCAAAAATATTTTGTAAAATAAAATAAGTCTATGTATAGACAAAATACCTATGCTACCTATATGTACATAAATAAAAGGGATTTTTATTCTTTTAGTCTTTATTCATTATATTTTTATAACAATGTGTATATTATATATAACTTATTAAAAATACAAATCCATAATAAAAACAAATAAAATTCATTAAATAAATAAAATGTATATAATATATAGGTAAAATACCTATAAGTATACTTACATATACACAAACACATTTATTTAAAAATGGAAATAAACTCATAAAAACTAAATAAAAATATATTTATACTCACAAAAATAAATTACAAATTTATAAAATAAGAAAATAAAATAATAAAATAAAAATAAATAAAATAAAATAAATATAAATAAATATACTTATAAATACAATATTTTAATAAAACCGTAATAAAATACTTCAAAAAATAAATAAAAATCGTATTAAAATACTACATAAAATAATAAACATTTTTTATTTTATACTCGAAAATAAATAAAATCATTTACTATTTTAAATAAATTTTTCTTTAATAAAACTACTGTTCTGTCTTGTAGCGGGCTGAGGTGGACCAATCAGGTCCCTCCGCGAGTTGACCCCAGTCAACTTGACCTCCAGCCGCCTGACTTGACGTGAACCATATTTTCCCCCAATTTCTTGCCTTTTTTCCGCTCGATCTATCGCTCCATCACTCTCTAATCCTTCTGAAAAATTATTCCATGATCATCCTTGATTCTCGTCGTGATCTTGGGACCCTTGTACATAGCCCCGATTCTTCAATAATCGTCGGTCCTTGGGGGTCTTCAGGAATGTGTATAAATAAAGTCTTCCTCCTCCTCGGCCGAATTTGGCCAATTTCACCCCCCTTTATGAGCTTGAATCAGCTCCTGGTGGAGCCCTCGTGACAGGAGGCGCTTCCCAGCACCTCGATTCGGTCCATGGAGGAGGAAATTTTGTCGCGGTGGCGCTCCGGCGGCCACCCTGCTCCCTGGAGGCCCCCAGGTATAAGAGCTACGCATTTTATCTTTCTAGGTAGCTTTTACTCCCAGTATTTCATTCCTGCAATTAGTTTCATATTTCGCATCTTAGTTTAGCGTAGTTTAGTGATTTCGTAGTTCGCCGGAGCTCCGCTCCGGCGAGCTTTTCATCTTGTTTCCGACTGTGCCCCGACACCATTTCACCTTCATTTCGTTCCCCTACGCCTTCTCCACCTTCCAGCCACCTTGTCCAACCGGATTCGCACTTGGATCCGCGAATCGATGCTCATCTCCTCCGCATTGCCGGAGCATCGCCGCCCTCACCCATTTTTTATGCTAACAGCTTCAGTTTTGGGCCGAGGAGCACCGCCTCGAGCCGAGCTTCGTTCCTGTGCAGGTCAGGTGCGTTGAGGAGCACCAGGAGTCGATTCGCACGCGGGTGGAGGTACCTGGAGCCGCGTTTCTTCACCGAGCTCGTGGCGCCGCTCCAGGGCACCTCCGGCCGACCTACCACCTCCAACGGAGAGAGCCAACCTCCAGGAAGCTTTTGGGACGCTGTGGAGCAGCAAAGGTCGACGGAGACGCGAGTTCTCACCGGAGGAAGCTCGCCCAGGCGAGCGTTCTTCCCCGTTCTTCCAGCCGTCGTCTCCGTCGTTGGATGAAGAGCAGGTCCCAGTTTCAATCACAGCCGTCCGATAGAGCAGCGCTCAGACCGTCAGATCTCCCACGAGATCTAATCCGCACCGCTCATCGGCGAAGCGTCATCGGCTCACGTGGAGGCGCCACGTGTATTAGTGAACACATATCAGTCGTCCATCAGCGCCCACGTTGGGGGTAATTTTCACATATAACCCCCGCCTTTTTTGTATTTAGTATTTAATTTTGTAAATTAATTATAACGTTGTAAATAAATTGTGAATTTTGCTAAAGGACCCATGTACTTCCTTAAATTGCATTTTGGTCCTTCCGCACCTAACGTGCAGTCCCACGTGAGGTGCATGAATTTTGCACTATAACCCTGGCGGTTTTTGTTAATTGTAAATTAGTTCAAAAAATTAAAATAAATGTTTATTACTGTAGGTATTTTTAAACCGATGCTCCTGTTACTTATTTTATTTGCAAAAATACCCCTGCCAGGCTGTTTTATTTTTGTGTCTTTTATCTATTTATTAAAAATACCTATGAGGCTTCTAAAAATCCAGAAAAATTAGGATAGATGTTTCATGTGACGCCCTTGTACGCCCATATTTTATTTCACATTTTTGCATTTTTCCTAATTAGTAAAAATGAAAAAGAAGCCCTTTTTGTACTGTTTAAATTAAAAAATACAAAAAAATTAAAAAATGTCTTTGAAAAATTCCAAAAAATTATATATGGTATACTTATACATATATTGAGTCCAGAAATTGAAAAACCCTAAAAATATGAAAAAGAAAAATAAAAAAATCAGAAAGCTCCAAAATCTAACAAAAAAATTAGAAAAATATTAAAAAGCAAAAAAAATTATATCTATATATATATTTTAAGCATTTATATCTATATATATCTATATACTATATTACTCCTCTCTCTCTCTCTTCTTATATATATATATATATATATCTTTATACATATCTTTATATATATATTTATATAACTAAAAATATAAAAAGAAAATATAAAATATAAAAACAACATAAAAATTATAAAAACAAAAATATAAAAAAATATATAAAATCCAAAACCCACAGAAACAATAAATGGACATGAACAATGAATTGAATAAATGATACATCACATACAACCCTTCGCCTCCCAGTGTTCGACCTCTACCTGTACTTACACCTATACACATTTGCATGTAGAGTTATAATAAATTTTAACTCCACATTTTTGGATATTCATTGCATATATTATTGTGGGTTAATTGTTGATTGAATCTGGGGATCTTTAAGTGGTCAATTCAGCGACTTGATTTCTCGCCTCGTGAGATATCTAGACCCTTGATCCTCCCCAGTCATCAGAGGCTCACCAGACCTCTAGGGACACTGATGCCGTTAATGTCCCCACTCATGGCATAAATAACAACAGACTGGCGTGATAGGTAGAGTGGTCGTGTCTGTGCTCCGACCTGGCCTTGCAGGTGGTATGTCTGCTCGCTGCGACCCAGATGGGTGAGCGAAATCTGTGCCATTCGCAGATACTTATCATAAATGCTTTTTCTCTTCTTGGGATATAGTATGAAAATTAATGAAATTGGTGACATCTGTGGTGATTGAATTCGAATGTCATATTTCCCTTCTCGGACTCACGACAAGTTGGATGATTGTCGCTATCCGAGAACTTAATGCGATCGGAATTGTAATACCGTGAATGTACGTATCGAGGTACTACTGCTCTAATACCAAAAATGTGAACCCCTTAGGGTGTGTTTGGTATGCGGGTTAAGGCGGGTTAAACTGATAGAGGGTAACCCATTTTTGAGTTTTGGTGTTTGGATAGAGGGTTAAACTGGAGGTGGGTTAGAAGTGGGTTTATTGTGATATGATTGTATTGGAATTTGAAAAAGTGAGTAGTTATTGTGATGTGATTGTATTGAAGTTTGAAAAAGTGAGTAGAAGTAGAGTAGTTTATATTTTTTATATGATATGATGGTATAATATATTATTTTTTGATAGGATTGATGATGTAAAATTTATTTATTTAATTTTTTAAAAAAAGAATAAAGTGGGGCCCACATGAGAGAGAGGGAGGGTGGGTTAAGGGGGGTAAACTTGGCAAACCCGCTGGTAACCCATGTACCGAACGGGGCCTTAGGATTCGGGTACCTGTTTACGACACATTTCGCAGTATTCCATTCACATGAGATCGCACAAGTCATATCCACATGACATTCATATACACAACATAACCACAAGATCATAGAGACAAATGGCATCAGAAATTCATTTCATTAATTTCCATATTATTTTACAACATGTACAAGGATCTTCCGGTTTACATCATATATCCCAAAATGTGGTACAAAAGAGATAGCATTTACATTATCAAACGAACCAAAAAACTGAGACAAAATAAATCATACCTTCTAGTGTATACCTTGTCTTCTGGAATCATGAACAGCTACTGAACAGCATGTTGTTTGCCTGCCAAACATGTTAGGAAAGAAGAGGCGTCAGCGGGCGCTGGTACCTCCCAAAAATTATAAAAAAAATAACAGATATTTATTGTGATCAAAAGCAAGCAAGTAGAGAGGTATGAGCAACTCAAATTAAAATTAATTCTACTTGCAAATGAAAAAAGTTTCCAAATTTCTTGCAAGCACCTCTCATGATCAGCCATTATCCCAACATTTCCCACATAAGCATATTTCTATGATAAATAATTGATCATAAGTATGTATATTTTATTCTCATATTACTCAGAGATCATATTTGTGGATTTTGATGATGGGAAAGATGAGATGAGAAGATATAATGATTTATTTAATTCTTAAGTCTAGTGGATAGTCTGTGGTCTTGGTTCGTGTGAAACCTCACACTATGACTCTAAGACTTGGGGAATGTCTTAGGGTTAGGGTGCCTCCGTAGGCATGCGGTGTAGTATAATGCATCCTAACTAAGTTCCCAACACGTCCACTAGCTTAATGAGATTTCGAATCAGATTATAGTTATTTCCATTTACTCAACTTTGATTGTAATCCCTTCAAACCTCAAGTGCAACTTGTCGGATGTAATTCTAGATGATGTAGATATGGATATGGATGATCTGGATGTAGAATCGCCAAGTCTGTTGGCGAAAGTAAAAACTCAAGCGGTGAAGAAGCCTACAAATGGCTCTTCCGTCTCGCCCTCTAATTGGAAGTGCGGTCCAATAGAGGGATAGGTCTACTCCAAAACTACGCCACTGAGACGGGTGAGAGAGACTTCCCGGAAAAGTCACTCTAGAAAAACGGCCCGACTGGTAACGGGCAACCGAGCTTGTACGAAAAACCAAAACCGAGGATCCCCCGCCTGGGTATCCTAAAACAAAAGGACAACGAAACTGGTCTAAATTCGGGATCCCAATAAGGCGTAAAAATACTGCGAGCTCGCGTAAAAATCGAAAGGGAACTGGGATCCTAGACCCGCGCACTTGGCGGCCGCTGCCCGAACTGGGCTTCCTATCTTCCGCCCAGTTGAGGGTCACCGCGCCCTCGCACGATCAGGTGTAAAGACCACCATAACCGGCACTGTTAACTGATATCATTTATTTATCATTAAGTTTTCTTACTTGAATCCAGTTCTTTCTCAACCTCATCTATGGTCAACTTATCAGATCTAGGTATCCTGTCAATAACTTTTTCAATATCGATTTATACTTCAGGATTAATTGATGAGATTAATAATCATAATGATCATAGAATACTCTAGTTTGATTCGATTATATCCGAGATATTTCTTTTAAAAAAAATCATATATACATATATATATATATTTACACCCCAATCTTTTATTAGCGCTATCTTAGGAATTTGTATGAAAAGTCTCTCTCTCAGTCAATACCTTAAAAAAAACGTTCCAAACTTTTCCTTAGTACTCACCTTTAAGATATTTAGTAACATGTGTAATTTCATCATGTAAAAGTCACGCCATCCTGAAATCTGGATGGTGTGGGTTGGGGCATTTTTAATTTCCTTCTTCTTAATTATTAAGGAGGGTGACTTGACACCACTCATAATATACAGATTTAATGTATACATTTATATCTTGATTTTATTGAAATTTGCTAGGTAATGCATAAAAATTTAAAACTTTTGTTGAACTCTTATTTACATCCACCTATTTGGTCCTCAACTACTTCCAACATCATCTGTAATGAATTAGTATTGTAGAATACGGATCAAACGTAATTTGAGTAATGAAACTATTCCATTACAGGGAAAAGCATCAAATTCTTTAAAGAATGAGATACCTATCCACCTGTCTGATTAATCGGTGTCAATTAATTTGATCTGAACATTTGAATGGATATTCAGAACTACAAACAAATAATAATACCAAACTAAGACCATCTCCCTTGTTCCATCAGTCTCTTTCTTTTACAGAGTAAGAAAATTGTTCCCTAATTTTATATGATATAACTTCTTAATTTAATTTCTCCAAAAATCATGAAAACAATTTTTTTATAGAATTTTAATTCTTTTATTTAGATCCTTTAAACAGTAACCAGTAGCAAAATGCTTATACATATATTTAACTTAATTCTTCTTCTCTTTTTTTATAGTATTCATAAGCCAGACTCCCATATGTCCAGTTCTCAGTTCACTCACTTTTAAAGATCATTATTTCTAATTATCCATATAAGGATCACTAACTTATGGATAGAATAATTAAGGACCCCAAAAATTTGTTTTAAACAGACAACACTATTAGAAACTAAGGACTATATATAAAATTTTTTTGTAAAGCTTATGCTTTTATGGCAATTGGCCCAATCTATGTACAGAGTGGTTATAATGACACCACAAATGTAACTTAGTATACCTCGTGGAATGCTTCATACAAGAATCTTTATTAGGATTAAATCCAATATCATAAGTATCATGCATACACTAATTGTCTAGATATACTTCTCATATGTTTCAATTTTGATAGGTGATAGTTCCAGCCAAAATAAAATAGGTATATATATAAACCTAATTTCTGTAGAATCAAAAGATTGATTTTTCAAGAAATTTTATTATGTTGTTGATTAACAAAATCAAACTGACACACATAGTTGTAAATAAATCCTCCCAAATGATGTCAAAAGTTATATCAATCAAAACTTTAGCAGACAACCATCCTATTTATAATTTATTAGTTTTTTTCTAACAGTTTCTTAGTTGTTATAGAAAGTTTTAATTAGCTTGTATTTATTGTATATGAGAGTAAATAAGATCCATTGGATATTTCACATTTGAACAAGTCACTATCAAGAATGGTAAGCAAATGGATTTCTTGATTTAGATTCAAATATAGATACCTAAAGTCAATTTCTTGAGATTATAAGGAATAGAAAGTGTTACTCTTCTAGAGAAACATCTAATATGGAAACAAAAGATGTAACATCCATGCATGGCAGCAAACGAAGAGGGGAAGAGTGTACCTCTTGAATCTCCGAACTTAGAATATTAATGCATGCAATTATCTCTTTAAAACCGACAGCTCCAATTGGATCTTCTAACTGCTGGAAGCAGCAACATTGGTTCTGATAGGAGCAACAATTTTAGCTCCAAGAATGGCAGCAGAGCTACTACTGTAGCTACTGTATATCGTGGGCCACAACTGCTGCTTGAATCTCCAGATGTTGCAAAAGAGGGAACTGGGTTCGAGCTCCTTCGATTGCAGGCTGTTGTTCGTGAATAATAGCTATAAGAATGGGGAGGAATTGGGCTTCACGTTTAGAAAAGAGGCTGTTGGAATTGGAAAAGTTAAAGAGGAGAGTGGTGGTTTATATAGCAAGGGGCATTCCTTTGATGTTGGACAAGTGGTAGACATGGAACACCAAGTGGAGGTGGCATTTAGAAGCCATATTGCTGCTGTCTGTACAGTTGTACAGACAACGGAAAATTAGTTATTTAGATTTTTTTTAAATCTTCATTTATTTGATATTCTAAAGTCTCCCGTAAATCGTGCCTTGAGTTTAGTATTTTGACGTGCAATAACTCATTTTGATCATCTCGGAACGACGATCAATGTGAGTATAATATTGTTATACTTCCGATCGGGTTTTGAGTACCCGAAATTTTCGGATACGGTTTTTGTTTAAGATTAAATTTTGTGATTTAAAAATATCAAACGACCTCCGATTGACGAACGGTCGATTCCGTTGATCTTGTTTTGTTGAATCGGATCTAATGACGGTCTCGGTTCATTTTGCGATTTCTGAATTTGCGTCGCGACTTTTTCGCGGCGCGCATTACCGAGCGATCGATTTTTGGTCGATTTTGCCCGAACGACTCTTGATTCATGATCAATTGATCGTTTTAAGTTGTTTAGTATTGACCAACAACTTTATTGGGTTATTCGGACATAAATCGGGTCGGGTTCGGATTTTATAGAATCCGGATGTTACACATGAGGACATCCATATTCTGGAAGAACAATTTATAGATAAAGATAAAGAGAAACAACGGCGCAAGACTCTACTAAATTGACATCTCCAACAGCCCCAGAGCTAATACTTATCATCGAAACTCCAATCAAAAAAGTTATGTTGCGAATCGCGGAAGCAAACACGAACAAACACGATCAAACAAGTAAGACACAAACACAATGATTTATAAGGTTCACTCGTAACGGTGCTACGTCCTTGGACGGCGGCGATCGGTTTCACTATGTGGAGAAAAGGTAATACATAGGATACTGAGAAGGTACAAATATGGGATGAGAAACAAGATCATAATAAAGATGCAGTATCTAGTGGCCCTAGGCCCCTTTTATACTGTAACAGAAGAATATCATTTGTATTCAGCAATCCATCCTAACAGCTCTTAGCTAATCAGACGGCAGGACACGGATCAAACATGTCAGCAATCCTAGCA